>CM044001.1:121051529-121561529 GCA_024085815.1 Flaveria linearis
TGATCAAACTGGTTGATTGGTAAGTTTGGTGGACATACCTTGGGAATACACCATCAAGTTAGGAGTGAAAACCACACCTTAATGACTATTCTCATTTATTGATCTTCAGCTTACCAATTGTAATCAAGTGACGAGAAACATGTAGTAACTTGAAGGGTGAAACATTGATTAGTGTTTCGACCGATCAAGCCAAAGCATGATCTATGAACTTAAAAGAAGACCCGATCGTTTTAGGTTGATTTGACTTAAACCTTGGAGCATATAAATTCTTAAATCGATTTCTTTATCTTCATGTTTTGACTCGATCTAGCTACATCGAACCATTTATTCCTTACTTATCAACTTTCATTTTGAGATATCATCAACACCTAAATACGTGATGGTAGTCTTCCTAAACAATCTTTTGTCAAATAAAGATATTATCAACTTGTGATTATGTCTCTCTAGTCATACGAATGTTCTCGACTGTACTTACGAGATGATGAATTACGTATGCAATCTGCATTTGAAAATTGTTACCTTGTAAAACATAGTTACAAATACCTTTCTTAATTGTTTGCGTCATTTCTTGAATCGTTTTGAATCTTTAACCTTGAAATTTATTGAATTCTAACTTGGTTTTGAACACAAGACTCGTTATTATCCTTACTACGATGTGGATATAATGGTTCATAAACCTTCGTACTTGTAGTCATGGGTTGGCATAAAAGAAAAGACATAACTTGGCATGTGTCCAAGTGTCTTACCTTTACATATGACAAAACCTAATCTCCGTGTTCCCGTAAATCTTCTGTTTAACTTTTCATCCACTAGGTGCCTCTTATTTTAAAATGCATGATGACAATTGGTGCATTATAGACCGATGGCTAAAAATTCAATTCGACTCATTATCTCACAACGTCGAGAATTGACCTGTATCTGTTTCAACTATTCGTATACCGTGGTATGGTGTTAAAACATCGATTGTTATTTTGGAACGATTGATTCATTTTTTATGTTTTTAATAATATTCTTAACCATCATTGTGAACTTATTTCAAGATCTTCGCAGTGTATTATTCTTAGACCGATGGTTGTCAAAGGAGAAATACATATTCACAGATATGCGTTAAGGTCGTTTCATATGGTGACGTTTGGAATTTTTAAATTCCGACGATTAACCTTTCTTATCAGTTGGCCTCTTATTGATTTGTAGACATCACCTTACCATGAAATTATAATCTGGAAGTTGTGATTTATAAGTATAATATACGATGGTAACTTAGCATCGCTTTCCAACATTTCATCTCAAAACGTCTCACATTTCACTGATAGGGTTCAAATTGGCATGCATTATGCCAAGAATCTTGTAAGATTCCATCAAGTAAGCGTTTCATCTGTAATTAAACGTCAATCACTGTTGTTTGAACACTTATCTTTCATTTTAACTCTTTTGCTCATTTAAGTTCATTCTAAATTTCGAAACGAAATTATTTAAGTAGGGGAGACGGTAACATCTTGTATTAACGTTCATTGTTAATCACGTAAAAGCTTATAATGATAACTAGGACCACACACTTTAGACACTTTTTTTACCTCTAATGGCTCTGTCATTGCACATAAAGTAAACACTAAAGCGGTCAGCTTAATAGAGGACGAATTTTCTTCTTTTGATGCCTTATCGAAACCTGAAAGTTCTTCAGAATGTATCTTAGGAAATGAACACAAACTGTATCAAGAAAGAAAAAGAGAATCACTATGATCTATCTGTGGCTTCATGCTCACCTTCTGATTCACTTGAGAATGTGAGGATCAAATGTAGTCCAAGCGTCCTCATCTTGTCATCTCAGCCTCCTCGTAAACAAATTTCGGGACGAAATTTCTTAAAGTAGGGAGAATGTGACATCCGGTGATTTTCCGTTACCAAACTCCGTTAGTTCCGTTAAGTTTTACATACACGCGTCGTAAGCACACACTAGTTGTCGTTTGACGTTGGTGACCTAAATAATAATTAATAATGTTAATTTAATAATAATCTACTTGATTAGATGATTATTGTGTTATGCTTATGTGTTTACGCGATTTAAAGACTATTCGGGAATTTTATCGCGTAATGCAGAAACGCGCGTGTTATTTCGTATGTCTTGTGTTTTTATAAAATAAAATATCTAAGAGTTACCATTAGTTTATATGTTAATATTATTAAGTTAAAAACACATTACAAATAGTTAAAAACTTAATTTTTATAAAATAACAAAATGCAAGTTTAGAGGGGGTATAAATGTAAATTTGTTAAAATAAAACACCCCAAACTCCACCCTTTTCCCCATTCCATCGACCTGCAGCCCTCTCCCTCCCTTCTCTGCGTTTTTCAATCTAAAACCCTCAAATCTTCATGATTTTGATCGATTTCAAGTGCTAGAACGCGATTTGGATCTTCATTAACAAGTATACACGCGAATTGAAGGTTAGTTTTGATGTTTTTGTGGGTTTCTTGACTTGGCCGAACCCTGCTGCGAAATAGTGTTCAATAAGCTGAAATCTTGATGTTTTGATGTTGTTCACATGTTAGTTAGGTTGTTGTATGTTGTTTAAAGTTGATTATGCAAGAAAACAACACTTTTGATTGATTGATTATGAAACTTGATGAACATGAACCCTAATTTGAAAATTTTGGGGATTTTATGGAATTGATTGTTGTTTGATGTTGTTAGGATGTTAATTAGTTAGTATGAATGCTAGGAAACATGAAACATGCGTATGTATATGCTTTCATGTGAAATGTGTACACGTTCTGATTTCTGGCAGATTGCATACCCTGTTTTCATCATGACATAACCAAATGAAGACGAATCCAAAAGCTGGTTTTCTTGAGTCTAACATGTTCCTCATGGAGTCTAGTTTTCAAAACCTTCAACCTTGTCCAATTTGGATGTGTAAACGTGAGTTATGATCATTTTAGTGAAGGGTGGTCAGAAACAAACTTTCTGACAGATTCTGAGTCTCATTTTGTATGTGCCACAAACAGGTCATAACAGGTCCAAATGATGTGTTTCTAGTGCCCGAATTGTTTGTTACTGAGTCTAGTTTCCAGAAAGTGTAACCACACTCCAATTGGAGGTGGTTAAATTGGTGTTTTACCTGTTTTGGCTAGAAGGGTCAATTCTGTCCTCTTGGACAGAATGTATGTGTTGACTTGTTTGATATGTCATTTTCATTTCATAAAACCTGAGACCAAACCCTATGGTCAAACATTTTTCCTTGGAATCCTCTGAACTCCAGAAAAAGAATTAACCCAATATCTATTTTCAAATGGGAGTTATGCACAATTTGGCAAGCTAACTCCAGCAGCCCTCCGGTTGAGAGCTGCTGTAACATTTTGAGTTTTTCTAGTAACTCCAGGCCCTTAAAACCTAAAACAACTTTTCACATACTTAATTGACTCATAGGAGAGCCTACCGGAGTTTGGCCTTGGCCTAAATCCTGCTTGGTTATGTGTTTGACCGTATCGTCCGAACACCTAGAATCTGCCCGAAAACGCAGATTCTGGAAAACGAATACCTACAACCTGTAACATATTTACTTGGCTTTTGCGTGTAATGTTAGTACTACTAGAACTTATTTTGATGGTATAAGTTGTGAATTGGACATGTTGAATGTGTTGTGATTAGTATGGATGATTATTTGGTAGATTATCTGTTTTGACCCGTATATGCTAATTCATGGTTATAGGTCATATAAGTAGGTTATGCATGATCTAACCTATTATATGATACACTAGTTGTGTTATGAACACACTGAATATGCTAGATACTAAGAACTTACATGACTTGTATGTTATATGCTCATGTCTGTTTAAATGGTTTACAACACATAATGTCACCAACGGGTCAAACGGGTCAACTGGGTCAAACATGTCTATTCCTCTAAAACCTTGAGTCCTTGGTTATGGTGCACTTAGGGTTTCTCATATTCACTGTTTACATAAACTCATGTACTTGCGTAATCTAGGTAACCTTTGAAGGTTGAGTGTTCACTTTCTTTCAAGTAAACTCTAGTACACAATACGCGTATCAAGTGAGTATTTCTATACCCCTTTTTCTTATTTTCACACTTTGGGGTGAAACATGTTACTTATTAATCATTGCACTTGTAAACGTTTGGATTCTTGTAAACTTATGGCAATTTACTTGTGAGTTGTGGTTAGTTGAACTTTTGTGGTTACCATGTTATGGCATTATATGTACAATCATTAACTATTGCTAGCCCAGCGAAGTCATAGATCTATGGGTAAGACAAGCCTGCTTGGTTGATCCAAGTACACTTAGCTGATCGTATATACTTTTACGTTAATAGAATATTAACGTCGTTTGATACTTGTAAAACATTGTCGAGGTTTGATTGTGCATTGTTCATAACATCCCTAGTCACTTTATTCACTAATTTACAACTTGAATTGCCATCTTTTATATACTTATGTATCCAAAACTGTAGAATGCTCACCAACATTTTTATGTTGACCTTTTATTTTTAACATGTTTCAGGTTACTCTTTGAAGCTTATCACACTTAGGATTGGACTTAGAGAAATAAACGAATGATCTGGATGTATCTTTGTTTAAACGTTTACTTGTATTGTTACAATTGAATCTTGATTAATATATTTGGAATAGGCAATAGCGTTATGTGGCTGTGAATAATCGTAACTCTCACGCCTCGACGATTCCGCCGTCAAGGTTGGGGTGTGACAATTTCATTATACTTATCGGATTACTAAATCCGGGAAACTACATACTTGACGGATTACATAATCCGGAATTACATACTTGACGGATTACATAATCCGGGAACTTCATTACTGATAATTACTGTTTTCTGATAAACCTGTGAACTCACCAGTCTTGTACTGAGATTTTTGCATGTTTTCTCTCAGGACATTGATGTGGCACGTCTAGGAGCACAGCATCCACTGCATGTCATTCCGCGTTCATCTCAAACTGTTTTCAGGATTTAATAACTGGATTGGATGCGTGTTTGCGTGTTCCAAAACTATTGTTGAATGTTTTCATGTTTTCGCTTCCGCACTACTTAAATATATTTGATTTATTTCATTAAAATTAAGCAACTTATATGATTTGTAATTATCGAGTCGTTTGGTGTAACTGATGCTTATCTGAGATCCTGGTTATGTCACACGCCTGACGGTAAAACCCCGTACGTGGAAAATGAGGGTGTGACAATACGAGGCCAAATAGAGAACCTCTAAGCCTAAAGCTTTATGTCTACCTTGTAAGGTCTTAAGATAAGACTAATAGAACCTAAGGCACTTGTATATGATTGAATTCTATGAAGTCTGGTGCTCTGCCTAGGGCTTAAGAAGTCTAGAAGTCTAAGGCCTAAGTCTTAGGTCCTAATGTGTGAAGCCGTATTGTGAAAAACTGGTATATTTTATATCTTATAAATGAGTCCTGATGTAGGCTATGTTCAAAAGCCTATCACTTTATAGGTGTAAAATTCTTGAGTTTATAGGCCTCTAAGTATTACGAGTCTAACGCTTATGGGCCTTAGTCGTAGGTTTTAGGTGAAGTGTTTTGGGCTATACGTGTTAGGTTGTCTTTAAGGCCTTATAGGCTTTAGGCCTCATGATTTATGGGCATGGGCCTTTATTAGCATCTGGCTATATTGGTATTATTTGTTTGGCTTTAGGCTTCAAGCCATATGGTTTATGGGCCCGGTGCATCATATGTATCAAGGTTTATTTGCCTCAAGTGCAAGGATTTTGACTCTAGTTTGTAGTCTTCTTTAGGATTTAGGGCTAGGGCTTGTACGCTTATGCTTTGTGGACCTCATGTTTGATGGGCCTTAGGCTATATAGGCTTCATTTTTTTGCTAGCCTCAAGCATTAGAACTCAAACTTTGGGCTTAATCATCTCAGATGATTTGTTTATAATAGTATGTTAACAATTATAGTATATAATAAATGATTAGTTTGGTTTGATGAGGTGATAAAACACGAAAGAACCCCCCTCCCCACCCCACCACCACCAAAAGACCCCACCCGGGCTTATGTAAATTTTTTGAGTATTTGAATCCAACTTTGAGAGGGTTTTGTTTTTAATAATTCAATACCTGTGTAATGTACAATTCTAATACTTGATTTGTTGAATGCCCTTGGTATGTTTAGCTCTTGTTTTTTTTTGTTTTTGAGGTATTTAATAAAATTTTTGTAAACTCAATAATCTCAGTGGGCTTATCACCACCCGTGCAATTGTGACAAAATATACTACACGTTTTGTTGTATAATTGATTTGTCACAAGTCCCAAGTACATCGTTCTATTTAGTCATACATGAACATTGGCTTTTAATATTGTACACCTCAGTTTGTTAGAAGTAATAATTTCAACCTTTTTGTATTATTTGTAACATGAAAAACTAATATGAACCTTCTAAGGTTGTGTTACAATTCACGCCCCAGGTTTAGAGTTAGCCCCTAAGCCCACATCGGAAGTTTTCAGTGGTTTCAAGCTCAAGCCTACGGCAGCGCGTTCCCAAACTCATATTACTAGGGGCAACAGCCTCTCACGCTCTATACCCACATTTTTATAAAAGTAGAACACAGCCTGAGTCGGTAATATTATTTAGGTTTACAAAGTCAAGTCAAATGATGCTCAGAGTAAATAAATTACATCTTCGATTTTGAATTTCACTCTCATAAACAATAGACTTTTGAGAATAGTCGATCGTAATTCGAAACAATCAGATGCACTCAAATTGTAAAGTTACGAAAATGGCCACGTCACTACAACATAATCGCTACAACATTGCCATGTGGGATTTACTCGTGTAGACAAACTTGTAAATGTATGTTTATATAATGACATAGGAAACACAAAATCACATTTTGTGGGATGTTTTCAGGGACACAAATGGTCTCTCTATATTATTGATGTTTAAAATTTTTTAAATTAAACAAATTTGATTTAAGAATTTGAAATTTTGGTAATCAATACTTTATTTTACATTACGATACGTTTAAGGATTTTTAATTTAAAATAGCCAGATGGTTCAACGCCTTTTCTTCCGCACAAGAAAAACAAACTTGAAACCAACTCCCTCCTGTTTTATTTTTGTTTTTTACTTTCTTTTTTCTGTTTTTGATTTATTATATTTTCCTTTTTATTTTTTCTCATTATTTAGTAAATCATTTTTGCTTTATTATTTGTTTTGTTTATTCCATATATTTCTCTTCTTTTTTATATTTTTATGTGTTTTCTAACTTTTTTACAGATATTATTTAAATATAATAGGACGGTGTGCCTAATGATGTTGAGATCCTCCTTGTAAAACTCTTGTCAATTAAGCTCTAACCGGTAAAAATACCTGCGTGATGCGGCGGTGATGTTCGCGACGTGATAAAGTATAGACTTCAATTATCCAGACTCGTTTTCGAACTAAATTTGAGATCCTCCTTGTAAAACTCTTGTCAATTAAGCTCTAACCGGTAAAAATACCTGCGTGATGCGGAGGTGATGTTCGCGACGTGATAAAGTATAGACTTCAATTATCCAGACTCGTTTTCGAACTAAATTTTATCAAAACTTAGAGTTATTTGAATTTATATCACCGAAATAAAACATATTATATATTATCTCACTCGTTTTAAATAAAATATACATTTAAACATAGACCAACTAAAAGCGTAAATAAAATTAGCACAAAAGTGATTTACATTAATATTTGATCTAGCTCGCGTCCAACAAAATTTACACCAAAATGTAGATAACCTTGAACTTGCATCGACACATACATAAAAATAAGAACGTAGGAAATTAGTTTTCATTTGACAAAATATATAATGGATAAACCTGTGAGCTTTCGAAACTCGAGGGGTCAAAGTGATATTTTTCTAAAGCTTTACAAAAAAATTATGGGGTTAAAACGTCAATTGAAGAAGCTTAAAGGGTTGATTTTGGTCGGTGGCAAAATGCCACCTATCTTCTAAATTATGTGTATAGTAATATATGCTTGATTTTCGTACATACCATTACGTTTTAGTTATTTTTTATTTAAGTTGTGATATAACTTCTAACATGATGTATTTTACCCGTTTTTTATTTTAAACCGGCTTTCGTATTTCTTAATGTCATATTTTACAAAGACGTTCTCCCAACTTCATTTTTTTTCTTTTTACGTACTTATAATCACGTCAATGTTATCATTGCAACACGCGACAACGTCTAAAAGAATTACACCTTCGATATTCATGACTACTTTTTAGTTATGTGAAATAAAAATTTATTAGACGATCACATATAATAAATTTACATAATATCATTGGTGTTATTATTTAATAAGGCAGAAAGACGAAAAAAATTAAAATTCACAAGTTTATAATTATGCCAAATGTCCACTTAAAGCCTAATTTGTTATAGTAGATAAATTTATTCATTACATCATGGTGGGTTTTATAGTAGACTAGAAATATTAAGATCTTCCTGGAACCATAATACCACCCTAGCGTATTTGAAGACATCAAGGCGTTTTGATTTTCCAGGATCACTAATCGAGTCGGAATGATGAAATTAAATTAGAACATATGGATAAATGGGAGACATTTCTTCTGGTAAGTTTGGCGATTCTTAATTAAGTTTTTTTTGTCATGTTATTTTATTATAAAAAAGAGTATAAATTTAACTGTCTGAGCGAGTTTCGAGCAAGCAGCGAATTGAACGAGATTGACAACCCACATATTGACAGCCACGCGGCCTAAAGTGGCACGCAATTTAATTTTAAAGAGATAGATGATGGAAATATCATTCATCAAGTTTTGATACATTAAAAGGCAGTCGCGCTTCCTAGCATAATCTTATTTACAACGATCCGTGTCAAAGATTATCAGTAAACGGTTTAATTATAGATTTAATATTAAAAAGTTTTATTGAGTTAGATTTTCTAATATGTAAATACAAGTTGTATCAACGAAACTTTCATCAAAAGTAAATGTGAATTAATAGTCCATAACGGTTAAATAAAAAAAGTAAAATGATCACGTATCTTGACGATACGATTTGCGGATCTCAGAGGCCGGGATTCTGGTCCCACAAATACACACCCCGCGAATCGTAGACCTCAACATTCCCCCCAAAATCTCTTCTTCCTCACACAAACACACACACAAACACACACACAAACACACACACAAACACACACACAAACACACACACAAACACACACACAAACACACACACACAAACACAAACACACAGCAGAAGTTACAGTCTTCGGTGATTTGATCGTCGTTCGTTTAAACGTTTGCGTCGATACTAATCAATTGAGTGTTGCGATTGATTAGAACACTGACGTTTCCGACTCCATCTGTGAATCAGGTTAGTCAATTTCGACTAATTATATATTAGGGCTTTTTTGGGTTTAACATTGATCCATTGTTGGTGTTTTGTTGTTGTTTGATGTCGATCGGGAGAGGATCGAGAAGACGTGAAGGAGGCGAAGAAGCTGCCATGGGAGGATCGATTACTCAAACAAAACATTGACGTTGCAAATGAGGTTTGTCATTTTTCGACCAATTATTAGCGTTCTTTTTCGATCCTTCGGCTTTAACATTCATCCATTGTGGTGTTTTCTTGTTGTTTGATGTCGATCGGGAGAGGAGAAGACGTGAAGGAGGCGAAGAAGCTGCCATGGGAGGATCGATTACTCAAACAAACATTGACGTTGCAAATGAGGTTAGTCATTTTTCGACCAATTATTAGCGTTTTTTTTCGATCCTTCGGGTTTAACATTGATCCATTGTGGTGTTTTCTTGTTGTTTGATGTCGATCGGGAGAGGAGAAGACTTGAAGGAGGCGAAGAAGTTGCCATGGGAGGATAGATTACTCAAACAACACATTGACGCTCTCGAATGAGGTTTGTCATTTTCGACCAACGATTAGCGTTTTTTTTTTCCGATCCTTCGGGTTTAACATTCATCCATCGTGGTGTTTTCTTGTTGTTTGATGTCGATCGGGAGAGAGGAGAAGACGTGAAGGAGGTGAAGAAGTTGCCATGGGAGGATAGATTACTCAAACAACACATTGACGTTGCGAATGAGGTTTGTCATTTTTGTTTTCATCAGTTTTTGTTTGTTTGTTTGCTTGTATTTAATGAAGTTTTAACAAATCTATTGTTCCCGATCCATTTCTAACGTTGTTGAACTTTGCGTGAGGTTTAATTAGCAAGAACGCGGTTGCGGATTCCACAGGGCCTCCGTCTCTTGGCCATGGGAGGATTCGATTGAACACATACTATTGTGAGGTTAGTTGTTTTCGAAAGGTAAGTAATTAAAGATCGTGTACACCACTACATATAAATTTGTTAAATAACAATATTATATATTGGAAAACACACTATGATGCTATCTTCATAACTTTCAGTTACCACTTTTGTTATGTGCTCATGATTGGAGGACCTAATAACGAGGATTCTCAGGATAAATTATGAGAAAAAGAGGGTTAATCTTGTGGGTCTACTTCTTGGTGATTTATTTAAAATAGTGTGTTATTGTATTAGTAGGTGTTATTACTTGGGCGGTGGATTGGGAACTTATTAGTTATTAGCAGCTCTCTTTGAAGGAGCTTGGCCTGCGGATTGCAGAATGTGCGTGAGTACCCAAATTGCTCCGCATTAAGGTTTTCTTTCTTCTTCTTCTTTTAATTATATTAGAATGTGATTATTTTCTTATACATGTTATTTTTACGGTTGTCCACTTTGGTTGAGCTAAGAGATAACTTTAGGATTGATAATAATTCAAGAACTTCAGAGACTCGCTTGCCACTACGTGTTCCTGGGAGGTAAAGTTATTTAGTTTCTTAACCTTGTAGTGGTTGTGTATATTCAAGTGTTACTTAACTATGTTATTGTTTGATTGTGGTAATGTTAGTTGGTCTCTCCTTACTTTTGCGTTATTTTTCAATCTAGCCAGAGTGCTCATGCTGCTGTTGTGTGCGTGCGCGGTCATCGTTCCAGTCTTGACACACCACGTTTATGCTAGAAAGTTGTTAGGTGTTCGTTCTTGACAGACTTTAAAAGGGAGTGATTTTTGTTTATGATTTTATATATAAGATGCATCTTATCATGAGTGGTTTAGTTTACTTTTGCTTGAATTTACACCATGTGCAGGTCATTGTTGGAGACTTGGAGTCTAGTCCCACAGTAGTTGAATTTCTTGGCTTTCATTCTCGATAGACCTCAAAAGGGAGTGTTTCTCCTTTGTTTGGGCAGGTCACTTTATTTCGTTTTTGTTGTTGATAACAAGTTAACAACAGTTCAATAATGAATCTTTTGTCTGAAAAGTTAAACTTCGTATTGCTTGTTTCTATCTTTTCACAGGAAACCATGAAGCTGGTCGCTGGAAAGATCTTGTGGCCGGTCACTTACAATTCTCATGCTTTTGCCGACCGGAGAATTAGCAAAGGTGGTACTTGTTTAACTTGATGTGTTCTTTTTTGAGTTTCTGTCACATATTTTATGTTAATTCTCTCTTGAAAATCAGCTAGCTGTTTGGACAAAACACAACACGATTGCCCTACAACAACATACTAAATCTGATGACTATGATTTGGAGGTTCCTGTTGCTTCCTCCCTGAGGTAACACTCATTATCAGGTGATTCTCTTAGAATTTTCATCCAAGTGTTTTTTTGGTCAAATTTTAGTTCATGAGGTATAAAAATTTTCAGTTTGCTTGGGTCACATGATCATTCTGGTTTAGATATTCTTATTGCCATTTGTTCATATAGTGAAACTCTTGTGTATCCCTTATTTTTCTAAGTGGATTAGGGGACACCCTGATATTTCTTTGGAACATAATCAGTGGTGCAATGTCGTTCAATTGGAGTTCAGTGATCCTAATACATTTGTTAAGTGCTGTTTTGAATCATATGATTTGCTAAGTCTAATTAATTTTTTGCATTTTAACCTCTTATTCGCTAAACCTCCCATCCTTGTACTATCCGCGAAGAATAAAAGCTTAATGTTCTTTGCTATATCCTGTAGACTTTGGAGTTGAAGGTAATAGACCCTTATTTGAAACTTCAGCCCTATTGCTAAATATTAATTGGTTATTGCTTATTTCTTCTTTTTTGCTTTGTATAGAAACCGTAACTCTTCCTTGGCCAGGATGGGGCCTAACCTGGCCTCCTCCGTCCCTCGGGCGAATTAAGTATTATAGTACATATTGAGCTCGCGAAGGTACGAATTACCGGTGTCAGAGAAGTAACAACGTACTTCCATTATGGAGAGTTTCTGTAGAGAAGATTATGGTAGGGGATACTGCGCTTCTTGAAAATTGAGCTTGCAAAGGTATGATTTACTCGGCTCTCTAATTTATTGTGTTTAACTGTGCATGTATAATATGGCTCTTGGAATATTTAAATTGGCAAAGTTTGATTGTTCCATGTTCTTGTATAAATACCTACTGTCTTGTCTTGATTTTCAAAGTTCTTTGGTAATTGAGATATTAAACACCAACTTACATTAGGGTTAGCTCATTACATGTGCTGTGTCATTGATTTCTATAATTGAATCCTGCTTTAGTTTGTTAATATTTGTTGACATGTTTACATTGTTTTATGTTACGTTAGGATTATGGCCTTTTCCTCCAATGTTCTTAATCAGTTTAAGTAAATTCCATGAGTAATTGAATCTGACTTTCACAGGATTACTTTATAGTTAAATACTAGTGTAATCCTATATATTATACTAATTGATTTGTTAAAAGTCGTTAGAATTCTTAGCTCTTGTATATGTTTTGAGGCATGTTTGGGTCTGTCTTACATTCCCAGTTTTGTTCTATCTGATTTTGGCTGTTCTTTAGTACTTGGGTGATTCAACGAGTAAGAACATTTAAGCTTCTTTTGGGGAAGAAAGCATCATATGGTTGCAAACCAAGTCACAATTATCTTTCTCATCAGGAATATGAAAGAGCATACCTACAAAGCGAAGCCACTGTGAAATTAGATTATTATAAATCTTTGTACCATCTGCATAGTAGATCATACCTTAAAAATTGATACTTTTATTCGCTCTATGACCGTGTTAATTAGAATGGAAAATTTCAAATTGGCCGAAAAACATACTAAATGGAGTGATTTTTGGTTTTACATAAAACATGCACAACATGATTGCTTTGTTTTGTTTTAAAGTTCATTCTGGCTAGAGCCTTTTTTTCCCTTCTAACAGCACAGGGCAAAACATTAGCTTTCGTTTTACCTACATTAGAGTCCTATATTAGAGTCCTTAACCAATGAACCTAAGAAAGCATCAAGTGGCATGCCACCTAGAGTTCTCGTGCTTTTTGCCCACAGAGAATTAAGCAAAGCAGGTATTTTTTATATTGATATGTTCTCTCTTGAGTTTTTGTCACATGTTTTCAAATTCATCTGAGTGTTTTATTTGCCAAATTTTTGTTTCTGGATTTATATTTTTCAGGTTGCCTGGTTCGATGGGAGTTCGGTATTCCTACAAATTTTTGGAGCCAACTCTTAGATATGATCTTAGACAAATATTGTGGCATGGATCTCATTTCCTTGAGCGAACAAGCACACAGGTGTTTAATCTTCAAACTAGTGAAATGATTTAGGAAACCATTCAACCTTTGCTTAATTTTTTATACTTTAGTCTTATAAAATACTTTTATATGCTTCTTAGAGATTACCAGAAGCTAATGGGAAGCGAGGCAACTTGCCTGTATTACATTCAACGTTATAATATTTATAGTTTTCCTATAGCATATTATTGTTATAGATTTGTCAATGTGTAATTTGTTAATATTAGATTTCTGATTTTCAGATTCTTGGGTCTAACAGTTGCTAGTTTGTCAATTGGAGTTCTTATGAAAGCCAATCCATGGGCCCAACAAGACAAACCGCAACAATGTGGGGCAACTAGGGGTGTAAACGAGCCAAGCCGGCTCGCAAGCTACTCGAGATCGGCTGGAAAAAAGCTCGAATCGAGTTGAGCTTAAACGAGCTCGAGCCCGAGCTCGAGCTCAAATTATTGCTCGTTTACTAAACGAGCTCGAGCTCGAGCTTCAGGATATCGAGCTCGAGCTGGCTCGCGAGCCTAAACGAGCTTTTTGTATATATGTATTTTTTACTTACATATTAAATATATATAAATACATATTTACATAAATTATATTATTAAATATATTATTGTGATAAAAAATAGTTAAATAATATATATTGTGTTATATATAAAAGTATGCTTATAAATAATTATAAAAATAATTATAAAAAATATAAATTTAATAATTTAACAATAAACTAGTCGAGCTCGAGCCGAGCTCGAGCTTGAAAATTTTCTAACGAGTCGAGCTCGAGCTTTATAAATAAAACTATAAACGAGCCGAGCTCGAGCTCGAGCTTCCAAAAACCAAAACGAGCCGAGCTCGAGCCTTAGCGAGCTCGGGCTCGGCTCGGCTCGTTTACACCCCTAGGGGCAACCATCCAACAAAAGTACATCCATGAAAAGGTTTTTGATCTTGTTAAGGTTTGTCACAACCACCCTCGTGCTTTTGGTTATTAATTTTCTAACCAACTTAAGTACTAAACCACAGGGCCCACTATTGTCACTTAGGACGGTTAACGGTGTTGAGTAGGTGAAGCCACAAATTCAGCAGTGGCAAACAAGCTGGTCAAAAGAAAAAGAAAAAGGGGTGGTGATCCAGGTTTCACGGCCAGTGTTTCTTGACCCACTCAGTGAGTGGATTTCTTCTTTGTTGTACTATAAATAGGACTGATTTTGTATCTGTAAATGTATCCCTAAAAGCAATATAAACTTCCAGTTACCCCGTGGACGTAGGTCAGCTTAGACCGAACCACGTAAATCATCGTGTTTGTGTTTGTGTGTGTCGTGATAACCTAACAACTGGTATCAGAGCTCAGGCTCTTGTTAGATTCACACAAACGGAGAGAAGAAGGTGAAGAGAGAAGGTACCTGGTGAGTGAAATCGAAGCTAGCGTTCTGATCAGAGAAGAAGTCGCGAGCAGCAGTCGCGAGTAGCAGTCGCGAGCGGCAGTCGTATGGGCAGTCGCCATCGAGCAGTCGCCATCGAGCAGTCGCGAGTAGCCCACATCAATCGCGATCTACCGCTGTCTTGATCTAGGTTTCCGGCGAAGATCCGGCGGTTTCGGTGGCTTGAGATGGTGGTTCCGGTGACTTAAGGCGATAGTGAAGATCGTGGGAGCAGAAAACCTGGAGGAAAGTTGAAGCAAAGGTGAAGAAAGAGAAAGTGAAGAGAGCAGATTCTTTTTTTTTAAAAGTGGGGAAGAAAGAAGCAAAAAGGCACGCACAGGAGTTCCTTTTTTTCTTTTGAAGAGAAAATCAAGTTTCCTTATTGACAAAAGAGGCCCCTGCACTTTTTTCACAAAGTCTCCATCATTCACAACTTGGTTGTTTATCGTCGTTCAAAGCTCGAAAAAGATAAGTTTCTTGCTTTCGTATATTACTTCCATAAATTACCACTTAGCAGTACGAACCTGTTTGGTTAGTAGTTATTTGTTAATTTGTTATTAATGGAAGAAGACGGTAAAATTAAGATTGATAAATTTGATGGGAAAAATTTTGGATGGTGGAAGATGCAAATTAAAGATTTGCTTATACAGAAGGAGTTAGATGCTGCTCTAGAACCTCCTCCTACACCAGTACCGAATAATTGGGCATTGATTGACAAGAAGGCGATGTCAACGATACGGCTCGCATTGTCCATGAATGTTGCGTATAACATTATGGAGCAAACCACGGCGCGTGGAATTATGGAAGCTTTGACCAACATGTACGAAAAGCCGTCTCCCGCAAATAAGGTGTTTTTAATTCGGGAGTTAGTCAACACTCGAATGAAAGAGGGAAGTTCTGTCACTGAGCATATTAATCTATTTAAATCTCATTTGACACGTTTGTCGTCGGTGAATTTTAAAATAGATGATGAATTACAAGCTTGTTTATTATTGTCATCATTACCTGACAGCTGGTCAGGAACGATCACAGCAATCACTGGATCGATTGAGACACTCACATTCAGTAAGGTTCGGGATTTGATACTGAATGAGGATTCCAGAAGGAGGAATTCTGGAGAAACAAGCTCGTTGCTCAGTACTGAAGGAAGAGGGAGAAATATCAATAGAGGAGGAAATCGGGGAAGGTCGAAGTCTAAACGAAGAAGCAAGTCGAGACCTGTAAAGCCAAGAAAAGATATACAGTGTTGGAACTGTAAGGAATTTGGTCATTTCAGAAGTCGGTGCACACAACCTTCTAGAGATAAACAGGAGGTAAATGCTGCCACAGCCTCAGACTCAGAAGATGCTCTTATCTGCTGTGTCGAAAATACTGTTGAAGACTGGATTATGGATTCAGGAGCATCATTTCATGCTACGTCTAGCACGAAGAAGATGAAGAATCTACGAACAGATAACTTTGGTAAAGTTCGTTTGGCTAATAATTACAGTCTAGACATTACAGGGATTGGAGACATAGAGTTGAAGACATCATTGGGAACAATCTGGATCCTGAAAGATGTTCGGGTTATTCCGGGTTTGAAGAGGATGTTAATATCCATCGGTCAGCTTGATGATCAGGGATATGATGTTTACTTCGGTAAAGGACAATGGAAAGTTGTCAAAGGCAGTATGGTTGTCGCTAGAGGGAAGAAGACAGGCACTTTGTACATGGTTGAAGTACCAACTGACGGGGTAAATGCAGTGTCTAGTGAGCCGAGTAAGTCAAAGTTATGGCATCAAAGACTCGGTCACATGAGTGAAAAGGGGATGAAGATGCTCGTTGCCAAGGGAAAGCTTCCAGAATTAAAGCATGTCGAGTCTGAATTCTGTGAACCGTGCATTCTCGGGAAGAAAAAGAAGGTTACTTTTCTAAAGAAAGGGAGAGCACCAAAAACTCAGAAGTTGGAGCTGATTCATTCAGATGTGTATGGACCGACATCAGTAGCTTCACCTGGTGGAGCTCGTTACTTTGTGACTTTCATTGATGATTCAACACGCAAGGTATGGGTTTACTTTCTTAAACATAAATCTGAAGTTTTCGATACTTTTAAGAAATGGAAATCTGCTGTTGAACTTGAAACTGATTTGAAGGTTAAGTGCTTGAAGTCCGACAACGGTGGTGAATACATCAGCAAGGAGTTTGCAGATTATTGTGCTGATAGAGGGATCAAGATGATAAACACAGTTCCAGGAACTCCGCAGCAGAATGGGGTTGCAGAGAGGATGAACAGAACATTATGTGAGAGAGCCAGAAGTATGAGGCTGAATGCGGGGCTCCCAAAGATGTTCTGGGCTGATGCAATTAACACATCAGCCTATCTTATCAATCGTGGACCTTCAGTACCGTTGGGTTTCAAGATTCCTCAAGAAGAATGGAAGGGTAAAGCAGTTGAGTACGATCACCTGAGAATCTTCGGGTGTAGTGCTTATGATATCAATCCTGAAGGTGACAAGTTAGATGCTAAAGCAAAGAAGTACATCTTCATTGGATATGGAGGTGATAAGATGGGCTACAGGCTTTGGGATTCTGAAAACAGAAAGGTAGTCCGAAGCAAGCATGCAGAATTCAATGAAGTAGAGCTGTACAAAGACAGAAAGGTGGAAAATTCAAAGGTTCAGAAGGAAACAGTCGAGTTTAGTGTTAAAAATCAGAAGAACAATTCTGCTACAGAACCAATGGCAGAGTCTGAAAACACAGAACCAGAGACTGAAGATGGTGAGGGTGAAGAAACAGTGGGAGTTTCTGACAGTGGGAGTTCAGGGTCTGAAGACGAACAGTCACAACAACAGCCTACGGTAAGAAGATCAACCAGAGTTTCTAGACCACCGAACAAGTACAGTCCCAGTCCTTCTGTCAATTACATTCTCTTGACAGAAAATGGTGAACCAGAAAGTTATTCTGAAGCTGTCAAGATGAAGGACTCGTTCCAGTGGGAGCGAGCTATGAAGGATGAAATGAGTTCACTACAGAAGAACAATACTTGGGTTCTTGTTAAGCTTCCGCATGACAAGAAAGCTCTTCATAATAAATGGGTTTTCAGAGTCAAGGATGAACAAGATGGATCTAAACGGTATAAAGCCCGTTTAGTGGTCAAGGGTTTTCAACAGAAGAAGGGGGTTGACTTTGATGAAATCTTCTCTCCAGTGGTGAAAATGACCACCATCAGATTAGTTCTAAGCATTGTAGTAGCAGAAAACTTACATCTAGAGCAGCTAGATGTAAAGACAGCGTTTCTACATGGTGACCTTGATGAAGACATTTATATGGCACAACCTGAGGGGTTCCAGGTTGTTGGAAAAGAAAATTGGGTTTGCAAGCTGAAGAAGAGTCTATATGGTCTGAAACAAGCGCCAAGGTAATGGTACTTGAAGTTTGATGATTTCATGGTGAGAACCGGTTACAAGAGATGTGAAGCCGATCACTGCTGTTATCTGAAGAAATTCAAGGGTTCGTATATCATTCTACTGCTTTATGTAGATGATATGTTGATTGCAGGATCAGACATGAACGAGATCAACAAGTTAAAGAAGCAAATGTCCAAAGAATTCGAGATGAAGGATTTGGGTGCAGCTAAACAGATACTCGGGATGAGCATCACCAGGAGCAAGAAAGATGGATCTCTAACACTATCCCAGGAAAAGTACATCAGGAAAGTGTTAGAGAAATTCGGTATTAACAATGAGAAGACCAAGCCAAGAAACACACCCTTGGGGAGTCACCTCAAGCTTACCAAAGATCAGTGTCCCAAAACAGAAGAAGAAAAAGCTAACATGGCTAGAGTCCCGTATGCATCTGCAGTGGGTAGTTTGATGTACGCTATGGTGTGCACAAGACCCGACATAGCACACGTAGTCGGAGTTGTCAGTCGGTTTATGTCGAATCCAGGAAGAGAACATTGGGAAGCAGTAAAGTGGGTGCTTCGTTATTTGAAAGGAACTTCAAAGATGGGGCTATGTTTCAAAGGAAAGGATTTAGTTCTCAGAGGCTATACAGATGCTGACCTGGGTGGCTGCAAAGAGACATTTAAAAGCACCACAGGTTTCGTTTTCACAGTGGGAGGAACTGCAGTCAGTTGGATGTCCAGGCTCCAGAAAAGTGTAGCTTTGTCCACAACAGAAGCAGAATACATGGCTATTGCTGAAGCCAGTAAAGAGCTTGTATGGTTGAAGGCTTTTCTGGAAGAGTTAGGGAAGAAGCAGACTGAGTACATACTGCACTGTGATAATGAAAGTGCAGTGAAACTTGCTAAGAATCCTGTGTATCACAAGAAGACGAAGCACATTGAGATAAGGTATCACTTCGTGAGAGGATTGATTGCTGATGGAACAATCAACTTGAAGAATATCTCAGGTGCTAGGAATCCAGCGGACATGTTCACCAAATGTGTAACGTTGGATAAGCTGAAGCTGTGCGTGGCTTCAGCTGGTCTCCAGGAATAATGTTGAGGAGACCGGGTAACTGGAGGAGCATTGAAGATACTAAAGTTTTCTTACAGAGATACAAATGCACAGTTGAAGCACATGTGAAGATTGTTCCGTGGCTTCAAGTGGGAGATTGTTGAGTAGGTGAAGCCACAAATTCAGCAGTGGCAAACAAGCTGGTCAAAAGAAAAAGGAAAAGGGGTGGTGATCCAGGTTTCACGGCCAGTGTTTCTTGACCCACTCAGTGAGTGGATTTCTTCTTTGTTGTCCTATAAATAGGACTGATTTTGTATCTGTAAATGTATCCCTAAAAGCAATATAAACTTCCAGTTACCCCGTGGACGTAGGTCAGCTTAGACCGAACCACCTAAATCATCGTGTTTGTGTTTGTGTGTGTCGTGATAACCTAACAAACGGTTCGGCTCGGCTGTTATGAATAAAATTTTGGGCTGAAGCGCTAATTATGGCTTCGGCAAGTGACAAAGAAAACTGGTGGGATTAGGTAGCCGGCCCTAGCACTTTTATATTCTTGGTAATTACCATTGTAATTGTATTATATATAGGGGTCTTTACCTTATGAGTGGACACACAAAATATTTACCATTTCTATAGAAGCTTTCAGATAGAGTTGCAACTGCTTCTTGAAATATTGGTTGCTCATTGTACTTGGGTGATTCAACAGGTAAAAACATGTGAGCTTCTTTTGGGGAAGAAATCATCACATGGTTCTACTATTTCCTTATCGAAGCTTCTGTCTAATTATGTGGTGGGAGGTAAAGTTAATTATTTTCTTTACCTTATAGTAGTTGTATATTCACGTGTTACTTTATTACGTCAATGTTTGTTTACTGTAATGCTACTTGGTCTCTCCTTACTTCTGCATTATTTCTCACATAGTACACTTAATCTGGAGAGCTTGTGCTGCTATTGGGTCTTGACACACCCACTTATGCTACTATGCTAGAAGCTTGTGTTGCTATATGGTCACCTTTTGGGTCTTTTTTCTTAACCTTACACAAACACACGCCCCGGGACTTGTAAAACTCAAATTTCACACATTCCCCAGCATTGCCCCGGATCTTCCTCTCTCCACTTGTTTTTTAAAGTGTTTTTTTTTTCGGGTCTTCCTCACGCAAACAAACACACACTAGAAGTTACAGAATTTGATTTGATCATATACTCGTTCATTTATAAATTTTTTAATAATGTTCAGAGAGGAGAAGCTGTTGAAGGTGGCTGCGATGGCAGGATTGATTGTTACACGAGAACATTGACGTTTCCCCAACATTGATGTTGGAAGGTTTCAGTCACTTAATTTCTTCTTTGGTTTTTCCACACGAAGCATTTGTCTGAAGTATAATATTGTCTGAAAAGTTAAACTTCTTGTTGTTTGTCTATATTTTCACAGGAAACCATGAAGACGCCAAGACAGTCGCTGAAAAGATCTTGTGGCAGGTTACCTTGGATTCTCATGCTTTTTCCGACAGCAGAATTAGCAAAGGAGGTACTTGTTTAACTTGATGTGATTTTTCTTGAGTTTTTGTCACAAATTTTCGATTGATTTTTATCTTATTTTTGCAATATATCACTTGTGCAATTGCTTAAGGAAACAAATGCACATAGAAAGGTGAATTATGTATCCTGAACCAAAAGACCATTTTCTAAAACGACACCGAATAACGACCGACCCTACCCAACCATTTGTTATGTCCTTGCACATGGAAGGAAGGTGACTGGGATATTGAGGTTCAAAGGTACTGTTCATTCAACTTTCTTATTGATTCTTGGAAGCTTGAGTTTGCAAAGTATTGATTGTTTGATGTTCTTGTGTGATTTGTTAGACACCACCTTGGGGGTTATGAACGCTTTCCCTTAACTTTTAATTGATTTCTTAAGTAGATATTCATGTTCTTTAGTGATTTGTTTGGTTTGCATTATTGGACAGAAAACAGAGATAACATGATGTCAACATAATAAAAATTTGGATGTTAGTTTAATTTCTGAATTAGTGGTTGCTTACACCAACTTTTGTTGCTTGTTTTAGAAAAGATTTGTAATATTAAATTGCTGTTTTATGCCAACCAACTAGCTTAATTTTTAACTTCAAGATTATGTGACCCTTGTTGGTTGCTTACAAATGGGGATTTTTCATGCTTGACAAATGAGGTTGGTAGCACTCTGTATCCCTATTTTTTCCGAGTGGATCAGGCAACACCGTGATTTTCCCTTAAAACTTAATTAGTGGCACAATATTGTTCAATGGGAGTATAGTAATCCTACTCCATTTGGCAGGTGCTGTACTCAATCACATGATTAGAATATTTGGATTAGTCAATTTTGTGCTTGTATTTATCTTATTTGAACCTGGTTTCAACCAAAGTTGAATTGCTAAATCTCGCATCATTGTAGGAGGCATGAAGAGTTAAAGCTAAATGTCTTCACTTGTTAGGATCTCAGCCTCTAGTTTGATCAATTAGATTATATTCGCAGCGGATTTAGCATGAATATTAGCAATTAAAGCAAGAACATAAAGAATATTGCATGCAAACCAAAAGTAGAGAGAGAGAATAATTCTGCCTTAAAAGGAATAATATTCGTTTATTTCACATGTTTCGGCGTGGAATACATTCAGGTCACTGCCCTTTTATAGGCAAATGACCCATACTGTTGTCAGATTCCACTGACATTAAACAATTATTTAACTAACTACTGATAGAACACAACTGCTGAAGATGTCACAACAACTGACATCTTCTTACAAAATTTCTTAAGTGTTCTACCTATTACAAGTACTGAAAAGGAAACTACTGAAAAGCTACAACGACTGAAAAACAAACTCTTCAGTCGTTTACAACTACTGAACTATAACAGCTGAAGAACAAACTCTTCAGCTGTTGTACAAACTACTGAAATGAAAAACATAAAACTACTGAAAAGAAAATAAACCATCACAACAACTGAAGAAGACTTCTTCAGCTGTTGTGACAAACTCTGAAACTTCAGCACTTTGGTCTTCAGACTTTGGTGTTCAGATGATTCATCAGCTGATGACTTCAGTAGTTGTTATCAGCTAATGTCTTCAGTCGTTGTCTTCAGACTTTGTGCATCAGCAGTTGTTCATCAGTTCTTCAGTTCTTTAGACTTTGATCTTCAGCACTTGTCTTCAGTACTTGAAGTCTTCAGTACTTGTGTTTATCAGTACTTTAGACTTCAGTACTTATCTTCAGTACTTTGGGATCTTCAGCTGTTGTACTTCAGTTCTTTGAACTTCAGCTGTTGATTCTTCAGACTTTGTCAGAACAGCTGATGGGAGTCTTCAGCAGTTGTTGTGATGTCATGTGGGACTTAGAGGTTTTCTGATCTTGGCTCATTGGTTCTTTTGGTCCAACATCACTATTTCTTGAAGCCGTGAAGAGACGCAGGTAATTAGCCTACTCTGAATCTTGTGCTTTAATTGTTCTTTGCTAAATACTTGCTTGATATATGCCTTATTTCTTGGTTTTTGCTATATGTTGATTGTGTAATTGCATGAGATAGAAAAACACACAGAGAAAGATGAATATGTATCCCGAACTAAAAGACCATTTTTCAGTAAGGCAGAAGCCTGCCCGATTCATAAAACAGTAGACTTAAATCCTGAAAGGCTTTATAGGCTAAAGAAGACTATAATGTAAAGCCTAAATTTTAAAGGCGCTATAAAACCCAACTCATGAGATCCATAAGCATGAAACTCGTAAAATGTGATGCCCGTAAATGTGCCAATAAAGCACAAGGTCTAAAGCCCAATAGACCTAAAAGCCTAATAAGAAGGTAGTGACTAAGGAGTACATTGTGAAGTGTTAAGCTTAATTATGAAAGCCTAAGGCCTAGCACATGAGGTTGATAAAATACGAGGTCCAAAGGAGAACCTCTAAGCCTGAAGCTTTATGTCTACCTTGTAAGGTCTAAAGATAAGACTCATAGAACCTAAGGCACCTCTATGAAGCCTGGTGCTCTTAAAATAAGGCCTAGAGCTTAAAAAGTCTAGAAGTCTAAGGCCTAAGTCTTAGGTCCTAATGTGTGAAGTCATATTGTGGAAAACATGTATATTTTATATTTTATAAATAAGTCCTAATGTAGGCTATGTTCAAAAGCCTATCATTTTATGGGTGTAAAATTCTTGAGTTTATGCGCATCCAAGCATTACGAGTCTAACGCTTATGTGCCTTAGTCGTAGGTTTTACGTGAAGTGTTTTGGACTAAACTTGTTAGGTTGTCTTTAAGGCCTTTTAGGCTTTAGGCCTCATGATTTATGGGCATGGGCCTTTATTAGCATATGGCTATATTGGTATTAATTGTTAGGCTTTACGCTTCAAGCCATATGCTTTATGGGCCTGGTGCATCATATGTAACAAGCTTTATGGGCTTCAAGTGTAAGGATTTGACTTTAGTTTGTAGTCTTTCATTAGGATTTAGGACTAGGGCTTGTACGCTTATGCTTTGTGGACCTCATGTTTGATGGCCTTAGGCTATATAGGCTTTATTTTTTGCTAGCCTCAAGCATTAGAACTCACACTTTGGACTTAACAATTATAGTATATAATAAATGATTAGTTTGATTTGCTGAGATGATAAAACACGAAACAACCCCCCCCACACCCCACCCCACCCGGGCTGATATAATTTTTTGAGTATTTGAATCCACCTTTGATAGGGTTTTGTTTTTTTATCATTCAATACTGGCGTAGTATATAATTATAATACTTGATTTGTTGAATGCCCTTGGTATGTTTAGCTCTTGTTTTTTTTTTGATAGGGTTTTTTTGTTTTTTTTTCATGGGGGCCGGGGGGCCCCCCGCCCCCCCTCTTTTTTTCGTTCGTAGTGTAACTTTTTGGCTCGATGGTGTAAAATTTTGGTCCGGTAGTGGAAATTTTCTAATAAAAATAGATTCTGCCCCCCTAAAATAGTTTACTTTCGCTCCCGCCTCCCTATGCTTTGGTTCAAGCTCCGCCACTGCTAACAAACGGTGACTTTTGAGAATAGTCGATCGTAATTCGAAAACAATTAGACGCACTCAAATTGTAATGTTATGAAAATGGCCACGTCACTACAAAATAATCGCTACAACATTGCCATGTTGGATTTAGCAGTGTAGACAAACTTGTAAATGTATGTTTATATAATGATACAGCAAACATAAAATCACGTGTGATGTTTTCAGAGACACAAATTGGTGTCTCTGTCTTTGATGTTTAAATTTTTTTAAATTAAACTAACTTGATTTAAGAATTCAAAATTTTAGTAATCAATACTTTATTTTGCATAACGATACTTTTAAGGATTTTTAAATTTTTTTAGCCAAATGGTTTAGCGCCTTTTCTTCCAAAACTTGAAACCAACTCCCTCCTGTTTTATTTTTGTTGTTTTTTACTTTTTTTTCACTGTTTTTGATTTATTATATTTTTCCTTTTTATTTTTTCTCATTATTTAGTATATCATTTTTGCTTTATTATTTTGTTTTGTTTATTCCATATATTTCTCTTCCTTTTTATATTTATATGTTTTCTCAAATTTTTACTGATTATTTAAATAAAATAAGACGGTGTGTCTGATGATGTAGAGATCCTCATTGTAAAACTCTTGTCAATTAAGCTCTAACTAGTAAAAGAACCTGTGTGATACGGTGGTGATGTATGCGACATGATAAAGTATAGGCTTCAATTATCCAGACTCGTTTTCGAACGAAATTTACGTCAAAACTTAGAGTTACTTGTATTTATATCACCGAAATAAAACATATTATATATTACCTCACTCGTTTCAAATAAAATTTACATTTAAACATATACAAACTAAAAGCGTACATAAAAATTAGCACAAAAATGGTTATACATTAATATTTGATCTAGGTCGCGTCCAAACAAACTTTTTCTAAATGTAGATGAACTTGAACTTGCACCAACACATACATGAAAATAAGAACGTAGGAAATTAGTTTTCATATGTAAAATATAGGTGGTTGTAAATTTATTGAGTGACCATCATTTTAATTTTTGTATATATTTATCCTCAGTTTAATTTTTTTATAATGACTTTTCTATCCTCATCCTTGTAATTTAAGTTAAATTTACATTTATCCTTAAAGTTTTGTTATTTTAAAAAAATGTCCCACAACCCATTCCTCATATTTATCTCTAATATAATACAATAATACTTGCTTATTTATTTATAACAATTTTTTCTTTTTCTTTCACTCATAGGCATTCACAAATAAATATATAAAAATAATTATGGGGAATAATATTGTGTCCCTAAATTTAGGGATTCACTTTAGATTTCCTTAAAAATAAGGACGGGGAATAGGGATGACGAATGAGACGTATGAGTGGAAATGAAGATTTATATATTTACTTCTTATAGTTTAAGGATGTGAAATAAAATGGGGAATCCATTATGAATGCTCTTAGAATGTTTTATGTAACTCAAGTTATTACGTGCTTTGAGTCTTGGGCTTCACGGTAGAAAGTATACCATTCTCGTGTGTCATGCAAAGTAATCCTTTTGAATATGAAAAGTACAATTTTCGACAAAATAACAATTTATTAAGATTGCAAAAGGTGTAAATGAAAAAGGTTAGAACTTGCATTATATTAGGTTTTAACAAAATAACCATACACGACATAGACAAATAATTGATTCAGTTAAACAATACCTTGAGCTTAATTTAGGACCAAGTACCGGTTTTATAGAATGAATACCGATAACCCGTAACCGAGACACGAACGCGAAACTGAACAGTTGTTATATTCTTAAATTAATAATTTATATTAATAATATGTACACGGAATGAAACACAGGTTAATCGAAACTTTAACTGTTGCTTGAGCATTATTTCTTTGCAACGCAATCAAGGTGAGTTCCACGGCCCCTTTTTACTTTCTTTCCTATTTGGGGGAGAAAACATGCAAACACTATTTTGTTATGGTTGCCAGTATTATTGATATCGCTTGTTATGTTAGTGGGAAACGCATTTGAAAGTCCTTACAGTATCTGTGACAACCCGAGTTTTCCTCGTACGCTAACATTTTTTTACATTGGCTAATCTCTCCGTTAAGTATGATTAAGCAAATTTGCAAATGTTACATAATAACGATTACTAATATTATAACTAACAGAACATAACTAATTTATGAATTACTAACTAAACTTGTAAAAGTCAAAAATGCAATTTTATAGAATTGGAAGGACTAAAGGTGGCTACTCACTAAAGCACCACTCCACAAATCTCCTCCAATACCCAGCTTCTTATTAAACAACACACCCTCAAATGCCACCCACATCATCACTCCACTTTTCCAACCTAATACAACCATTATTATTATTATCATTAGAGATTATTCTATCTTTCTATGAAAACCATCATTGTCGTCTTCCACCTGCATAAAGATGTAATATTATTTATAAGTAGTGGGTTAGGTGCATGTATATAAAATACACAATTGAATCCTTTAAAACTCCAGCCCACTTGTTTCACAAAAACAACTCCATAGATCAAACCTTAGTCTCTTTAAGCGTCCACGGCAACCATCCTTATTCGTGCTTCTCTCGGCAGTTTCCTCCTCCACTCGGCGGTGTCGATTGAACACCTTGTGGCTAGCAACTTACTACCGGCCGTCGCGAAATCAACCGAGCAACCCGTACGGTAGTTCCTCGACGCCCCTTCCCCGACTAATTCAATCGACGATAATAGTCGTGGCAGTCCCTTCTTCGCGACCAAGCACTCCCGGCGACTCTCTTCGTTGTGACCACGATCTCTAGCCACCGGTATCCTTCCGGCAATCACAATAGACAACCGAAACAACCACTTTCGGTACACTTCTGTTCACTCCTTAATCGTGTTTGTTACGTACGGTTTCGGGTATTCGGGTTTTGGTTTACGCTTATGGGTTCGGTTTTTGTCTCGGTTGAGGGTTCTAAATTGATAGTTCGTATGTATATATTCTGCGTATGCTACTGATTTTGTGTGCGTGCGTGTGTATGTATTGGTATGTGTATATATGCGTATGTATGTACTTGCGGTGTGGTTTGGGTTTCGGTTTGGGGCAGGGGGGCTACGGCCAGTTGTGTACTTGCGTGTATATAAATATATATGCATGTAGTAATTATATAAATGTGTTTATATGTAGGTATGAATGTATATTGTTGTTATCATCGAATGGAGGTGTACGTGCACCATGTTTATGATTGTGGTTGAATGTGTTATTATGTATATATATATATATATTCAGGAGATGTGTGGTTGCGTATATATGTATGTATATGCTGCTATAGGTATGCTTTCCGTGTATACATATATATATATGTTTCTGCGTATATGCTGCTATATGTATGTTTCTGCGTATATGTGTATGTATATGGCTATGAATGTATGTATATGTGATGTGTGTATCCGTGCGAGAGAAGGGGGCACAAGCACAGTAGCCGAAGGCTGCTGTGTATGGATATATGTATGTATATATGTAACTGTGTGCGTGAAGGTATATGCTGCGTATGTAGGTATGTATGCTGCTGTTTATGTATATATGTTGCTGCGTATGTATGTATGCTGCTGTTTATGTAAGTATGTTGCTGCGTATGTGTAAGGCCCCGATCCCGGGCACCTTACGGTTGGTTCATCATCACCCATAAAACATACATTTAATATAACTTAATAAAAACTATGCAGCGGAAACTTTAAATTTTACTATAAATGCTTTTGTAAAGTAATACAACCCCTGTTACAAAATATCATTTGTTTACATTACAATACAAAAACATTATCAAAAGAATGCCATCCCAAAAGAGCTGAGTAGCCGCCTCGTGCCATCCTCAGCAACACTACCTGCCAACTGGAAAATACATAAAAGTCAGCGTTGCTGAGTGAGTTCTAGTTTTGTAATAAAACATACTTTTACTTATTTAAAAGTATCCTTTCGTTCATACGTTCATACATCATACGTACACATAGATAATATTCATTATTATCTTCATCATTCGTTATTTATCATTATCTTTAACTTCTCGTATGGATTCTGTCAAACTTACCCACTTCATAGCACTCAGCTATGATTACTGTGGTCGAATGACAAGAATCCCGTTCATACTTATTTGCCCATTGGCTATCTTTCGTACCACTACCTTCTGCTATTCCCCAAACGTTATTAGCTACCGGGCCGAAGTCAATAAATGAACAGCAAAACGTATGCCCGGTACACGAGGTAAGCGGTAGGGTTCCATACACATAAATACTTACTTGCACGCATTGAAAGGTTAATTGTACCAATACCATATGCTACACCCCGAACATTATTAGCTACCGGGCCGAAGTCAATCCATAGACAGCAAAACGTAGTGCCACAGTACGGGCCGAGGTCAACAAATGAACAACAAACATATTGCCACGTACTGGGCCGAAGTCTATGGAAGGACAGCTAAACATGGTGCCACGGTACTAGAGGTAACGTTATTAGCTACCGGGCCGAAGTCAACATATGAACAACAAAACGTATGCCCGGTACTAGGGGTAAGCGGTAGTGGTACCGTGACCATGGTCAATCACATAGAAGGACCAATCGCGTTATTCAATGCTTGCAAGACATAATTCATTCGTTCATTAATGCATGTATTCATCATCATTCATCATTTCGTTCATTCGTTAATACATGCATTCATCATCATGTTCCTCTTTCATTATCTTTCACTTTACGATACATAATACTTCATTAATTCATTTCTCGTTATTCGTAAAGTTTCAGAAAGATAAACATACACAATTACCAGGAACATACACACATCATACATATTCATCATGCATTCATCATCATACATTCATCCTCATGCATAGCATCCTACCTTACTTAACAATATTTCAATAATATTGTTAACAATAATATACTAATAATAATATTAGTAACAATTAGGGTTAATCATACTCATCATTATATGCATGAGACATCATCATTTATTAACCCTAGTCAACTCTGGTCAAACCTCGAACTTCGGGTTTACTGAAAATTTCCTGAAAATTTCTAAGTGTCTAGGCGTTTTAGCACTATTGGTCGTATAACCCCCTGGTCGTATGAGCACTATTAGCCGTATGAGTCCTGCTGGACTTTTCACCTAACACTTAGAATTATTCACTGGTCATACGACCTGGTCGTATGACCCCTGCTGGTCGTACCACTCTGGACTTAGAAACATATTCGGATCATACGACCACTGTTGGTCGTATGAGTCCACACTTAGAATTTTCATCATCATCATACGACCACTGTTGGTCGTATGAGTCCTGTGGGCCTCAGACTTAGAAATTTTTCACATATTCATACGACCACTGTTGGTCGTATGAGTCCTATTAGACTCATCAATACTTAGAAAATCCTGATCATACGACCACTGTTGGTCGTATGAGCACTGCTGGACACATCAACTTTTGCTTATTTATTCTAAGTCCTATTTTCAGACACATAAGCATCCTACTCATATGTCTAATTCATATTTCAAGTCCAGAACATCAAAATGCCTATTTCTAAACATATGCACATGATTCTAAGCATGGATCTAACATAAACATAAACATCCATACAAGCAATTCATACGGGTATCAACCCACAGTTTTATAAAAACATAATTACATGCATTTCCAGCCCCAAAACATTTAAAAACAGTAAAAACGGGGTCTAGAACTCACCTTAGTCGTCTTCTTCGAGTTTGCACCCTTCAACCCGAACCTGCTCACTTGTTCTAACACCTAGAACACACACACCACACCACCCGAACACACAAGACACACTTATAAGCACCCACACGGTTCTAGAATTATCTAAAACTTCAAAAACTAGAGAATTCTTACCAAAAGCTTCCAAGTTCACAGATTCTTCTTCAAAATCCGAGGGTTTTCTGCTCCTGCTACTTTCTCTCTCTAAAAAGTTTCGAATGAGTGAAATGCAGACAACATGGGTGGCCATTCCACCTTTTTGTGCCAAATAAATATAAACTTTGCATATTTGGCACTTTTGGCCCCTTCACTTTGGTTGACTTTTGTTTCTTTCTCTTTTTCCTTCTTTTTCTTTCTCCTCCTTTTATTTTCCTTTTAAAAGAATATACGGGTGTTACAAGTCCACCCCCCTTATATAGGTTTCGTCCCCGAAACCTGTTATTCCTCAAACAGATGTGGGTAGTGTTGTCTCATCTCTTCTTCAGTCTCCCACGTAGACTCGGATCCCTTCCTGTGCTTCCACTGTACACGCACAAGAGGAACCACTTTATTCCTCAACCTCTTTTCTTTACGATCAATGATTGCCACTGGTTGCTCCACGTAGTTGAGCCGTTCGTCTACTTCAATATCCTCCAGTGGTACAACCATGTCTTCATCAGCTAAGCACTTCCTCAGATGAGATACATGGAATGTGGGATGAATTCCACTTAACTCATCTGGCAATTCAAGTCGATAGGCCACCTCTCCTACTCGGGCATTAATTCGGAAAGGTCCTATGTACCTCGGGCTTAGCTTACCTCTTTTCCTGAATCTAATGATTCCTTTCCAAGGTGAGACCTTCAACATAACTCGGTCACCAACCTTGAACTCTATCGGTCTCCGCCTCTTGTCAGCATACGACTTCTGCCTATCTTTCGCCGCCTTCATGAAGGCTTTGATCTTTTCTAATTTCTCAGTCGTTGCTTCAATCACCTCGACACCTCCCAGTTCTTTCTGCCCAATGTCTCCCCAACATACGGGTGTCCTACACCTCCTACCGTATAGCATCTCGTAAGGTGGCATGCCAATGCTGGCGTGATAACTATTGTTGTACGAGAATTCTGCTAACGGCAGGTGATTGTCCCAACTTCCTCCAAAGTCGATCACGCACGCCCGAAGCATGTCTTCGAGTGTTTGGATCGTCCTCTCAGACTGACCGTCTGTCTGAGGGTGATATGCTGTGCTAATGTGTAGCCTCGTCCCCATCGCATCATGAAATCGCTTCCAAAACTTGGAGGTAAACCGGGTGTCACGATCAGACACAATAGACACCGGCACACCATGACGAGCTACAATTTCTTTGATGAACAGATCCGCCAATCTTTCAGATGAGTACGTCTCACGGATCGGTAGGAAGTGGGCACTCTTTGTCAAACGGTCCACAATCACCCATATGGCATCATACCCTTTAGGGTACGCGGTAACTTCGTGATGAAATCCATGGTGATGTGTTCCCACTTCCACTCGGGTATATCCAACGGTTGGATCTTCCCGTAGGGCTTCTGGTGTTCCGCCTTCACTTGTAAGCAAGTTAAGCACTTACTTACGTACTCCACTACGTCGCGTTTCATGCCCGGCCACCAGTAGTCTTTCTTCATATCGTGGTACATTTTGGTAGCACCGGGGTGAATGGAGTATCGTGTCTTATGGGCCTCATCCATAATTCTACTACGTAGATCCCCGTATCGAGGAATCCACATTCGCCCAAATCGGGTCTTAACACCTAGAGTGTTCTCACCCAACTCCGTCACTAGACCTCTCATCCTTTCGGAGTTAAGACGATCTTCTTTCAAAGCCTCATCTTGAAACTCCTTAACCTGTGTCATCACATCGGGGGTCATGATCAGCTGATAAGCCTTCACCCGGATCGGCTCAGGCCTTTCCTTTCGGCTAAGGGCATCAGCCACCACATTGGCTTTGCCCGGATGGTAATGGATCTCACAATCATAGTCCTTTATGAGCTCCAACCATCGCCTTTGTCTCATGTTTAAATCCTTCTGCTCGAAGAAATACTTCAAGCTTTTGTGGTCAGTGAAGATTGTGCACTTCGTCCCGTATAGATAGTGCCGCCATATCTTCAATGCAAAAACCACCGCAGCTAGTTCTAGATCGTGTGTGGGATAGTTGACTTCGTGGGTCTTCAGCTGTCGAGATGCGTAGGCTATCACCTTTCCACGTTGCATCAACACACAACCTAGCCCAGAATAAGATGCATCCGAATAGACCACTAAGTCTTCACTTCCCTCAGGCAAAGTCAAGACAGGAGCTTGTGTTAGTCTTGCCTTCAACTCCTCAAAAGCCGTCTCCTGTTCTCGACCCCACACGAATTTCACGTCCTTACGAGTCAATTTTGTCAAAGGTGAGGCGATCTTTGAAAAGTCTTGAATAAATCTTCTATAATAGCCCGCCAATCCCAAGAAGCTACGAATCTCGGTTGGCGTCTTTGGTGACTTCCATTGCATCACAGCCTCAACCTTTGCTGGGTCCACCATTATTCCTTCTGCATTCACTACGTGACCCAGAAATTGCACCTCGCGTAACCAAAAGGCGCACTTGGAGAACTTGGCGTACAATTTCTCCCTTCTCAACGTTTCCAACACCTCCCGGATATGCCCGGCATGCTCTTTTTCACTCCTTGAATAAATCAGAATATCATCGATGAATACAATTACTGATTTATCCAACATTGGTCGGCACACTCGGTTCATCAAATCCATAAAAGCAGCCGGCGCATTGGTCAACCCAAAAGACATGACAAGAAACTCGTAGTGACCATAGCGCGTACGAAAGGCTGTTTTAGGGATATCCTGTTCCTTCACCTTTAGTTGATGGTAACCCGATCGAAGATCTATCCTTGAAAACCAACTGGCGCCCTGAAGTTGATCAAACAAGTCATCGATCCTTGGTAAGGGGTATCTGTTCTTCACCGTCAGCTTATTCAGCTCGCGGTAGTCGATGCACATCCTCATACTACCATCCTTCTTCTTTACGAACAGAACCGGAGCACCCCAAGGTGAGATACTCGGTCGGATAAACCCCTTATCCAGCAGTTCCTGTAACTGCTCCATCAACTCTTTCATCTCCGTCGGAGCCAAGCGATACGGTGCTTTTGCGACAGGTTGGGCACCCGGTATCAGGTCGATCTGGAACTCGATCTCTCGGTCTGGTGGCAAACCCGATAAGTCTTCGGGAAACACATCTGGAAAGTCACACACCACTGGTACATCACATAACTGTGGTGTTGGCGTCTCTATGTTCTTTACATAACATAAGTAGGCGCTGCATCCGCGCCTCATACACTTTCCCGCCACCGCCATTGAGATCACCTTCGGAATCGTCGTAACTCGATCGCCATAAATCGTCACCGGACTTCCGTCGGTCGCCGTCAGTCTAATCATCTTCTTTCGGCACACGATATTCGCTTCGTAGGTTGCTAACCAGTCCATCCCTAACACTACATCAAATCCTCCTAGAGGCATCACATGTAACATGGCAGCAAACCTATGGCCCTCTAACTCTATGGTACAGCCCTCTATCACATCCGTAACCCTAGTGGATTTTCCAATAGCGGTTTCTACATCAAAGGACTTATCAATGCATTTACTCCTAACAGGCAGTTTAGCACAGAAAGTAGCAGAAATGAAACTCCTACTAGCACCAGAGTCAAATAACACAGAAGCAAGAGTTTGGTTTACTAGAAACGTACCTGACACCACATCGGGGTCCGTCCTAGCCTCTTCTTGTGTCATCGTGAACGCCCTAGCCTTTGCCTTCGGTGCTTCTCCTCCCTTCTTCTTCTCTCCCGAGCCCTCAGCCCTCGGCTTCTTGCAATCCTTGCTCATATGACCAATTTCCCCACAGTTAAAACACTTGCCCTTCAGACAATCCTTGGCCATATGCCCAGTCCTCCCACACTTGAAGCAGATGTTGTATCCCCACTTGCACTCCCCTGAATGCTCCTTTCCACACTTACCACACTTCTTCACCCCAGCTCCAGACACGACCACTCGGCGGTCATCCACCCTTGCTTTCTTGTTGTTTGTCGAAGTATCACCCCGACCAAATCTCTTCCCCTGCCAGTTCTTCTCTCCACTCCCCTTCTTGCTTCCCTCAGCCTTCACCAAAGCAGCACGTTCATCGAATAACCTCCCCGCCAAGTCCACTGCCGACCTGAAAGTGCTTGGTCGGGCAGAAATCAAGTGCCAACGAATTTCAGCTGGCAGTCCTTGAATATACCGGTTGATCTTTCGAGACACCGGCGTCACCTGCTCCGGCACCAACAGCGCCAACTCGTTGAACTTAGTGGTATATTGTTGGTGGGTCATCGTCCCCGCCTCCAACTGCAGGAACTCCCTTTCTATCCTATCCATTTCCCGACGAGGACTGAATTCCTCGATCACCAGCCTTTTCAACTCCGCCCATTTCATCTTCCCTATAGCCCGGCTACCCTCGGCTTGGACTATATTTTTCCACCAGCATAGAGCCGACCCTGTAAAAGAGTGGGTGGCAAACTTCACCTTCTTGTCCTCCTGGCAATCACTAATATCGAGGACAGCTTCCATTTCCATCACCCATTGGTGAGCATCAGTAGCAGTACCAGTCCCATCAAAGGTTGGGGGTTTGCACCTCATAAATGCCCCGTAGTTACAACCCCGGGCGGTCTCCTGTAACTGTTCTTCCTCCTCATCATCGGACAATACCGTCTCTGCCCCTGTTTGTTGTTGTCCACCGGAGGACTGATTCCTCCCCCGTCTCTCATCCTCACGTACTGCCTTTAACACTTCTGTCATTACAGACGGTAAGATCGTCTGCATAACCTGGTGCACCTCCTCAACAACTGCCTCTTTCACCGAGGCCCTAAAATCATCACTCTCATTCGTCCCCCCAGAGGGAGTAGTATTAGGTCCTTCGGGAACCTTCTTCTCTTGTCTAGGCCTACCTCTTGTGGCTCGTGGTTCCACACCACTTCCGCCACTGCCTCCACCAATTGGGGCTTTAGATGATCTACCACCGACCATCTTCTATCACACTGAAAGATTTAAACACCAACACGGTCATTCAAGGAAATAGCTCAGTTTATGTCAAGTATAGTAAGTCCCTAATTACAGTGGCCAGTTGTGATTAGCCACTTACTTTACTCTTCGCACCCCGAGCATCACCTGTCCTGACTACATTAGCATCTAAGCCTAACAGTAACATGTAATCACATAACATGCGCACATACCGCTAGTTAGTCTTAAGAAAATACCTGATGGCACGCAGCTACTCAGATGGCATTCCCATTTTCCCCTGTCCCATTCTCAGTTTAAGTCTTAGGTTTATTCTGAAAATTTTACCCATTTCACTTAAACTTCGGCTCTGATACCAACTTGTAAGGCCCCGATCCCGGGCACCTTACGGTTGGTTCATCATCACCCATAAAACATACATTTAATATAACTTAATAAAAACTATGCAGCGGAAACTTTAAATTTTACTATAAATGCTTTTGTAAAGTAATACAACCCCTGTTACAAAATATCATTTGTTTACATTACAATACAAAAACATTATCAAAAGAATGCCATCCCAAAAGAGCTGAGTAGCCGCCTCGTGCCATCCTCAGCAACACTACCTGCCAACTGGAAAATACATAAAAGTCAGCGTTGCTGAGTGAGTTCTAGTTTTGTAATAAAACATACTTTTACTTATTTAAAAGTATCCTTTCGTTCATACGTTCATACATCATACGTACACATAGATAATATTCATTATTATCTTCATCATTCGTTATTTATCATTATCTTTAACTTCTCGTATGGATTCTGTCAAACTTACCCACTTCATAGCACTCAGCTATGATTACTGTGGTCGAATGACAAGAATCCCGTTCATACTTATTTGCCCATTGGCTATCTTTCGTACCACTACCTTCTGCTATTCCCCAAACGTTATTAGCTACCGGGCCGAAGTCAATAAATGAACAGCAAAACGTATGCCCGGTACACGAGGTAAGCGGTAGGGTTCCATACACATAAATACTTACTTGCACGCATTGAAAGGTTAATTGTACCAATACCATATGCTACACCCCGAACATTATTAGCTACCGGGCCGAAGTCAATCCATAGACAGCAAAACGTAGTGCCACAGTACGGGCCGAGGTCAACAAATGAACAACAAACATATTGCCACGTACTGGGCCGAAGTCTATGGAAGGACAGCTAAACATGGTGCCACGGTACTAGAGGTAACGTTATTAGCTACCGGGCCGAAGTCAACATATGAACAACAAAACGTATGCCCGGTACTAGGGGTAAGCGGTAGTGGTACCGTGACCATGGTCAATCACATAGAAGGACCAATCGCGTTATTCAATGCTTGCAAGACATAATTCATTCGTTCATTAATGCATGTATTCATCATCATTCATCATTTCGTTCATTCGTTAATACATGCATTCATCATCATGTTCCTCTTTCATTATCTTTCACTTTACGATACATAATACTTCATTAATTCATTTCTCGTTATTCGTAAAGTTTCAGAAAGATAAACATACACAATTACCAGGAACATACACACATCATACATATTCATCATGCATTCATCATCATACATTCATCCTCATGCATAGCATCCTACCTTACTTAACAATATTTCAATAATATTGTTAACAATAATATACTAATAATAATATTAGTAACAATTAGGGTTAATCATACTCATCATTATATGCATGAGACATCATCATTTATTAACCCTAGTCAACTCTGGTCAAACCTCGAACTTCGGGTTTACTGAAAATTTCCTGAAAATTTCTAAGTGTCTAGGCGTTTTAGCACTATTGGTCGTATAACCCCCTGGTCGTATGAGCACTATTAGCCGTATGAGTCCTGCTGGACTTTTCACCTAACACTTAGAATTATTCACTGGTCATACGACCTGGTCGTATGACCCCTGCTGGTCGTACCACTCTGGACTTAGAAACATATTCGGATCATACGACCACTGTTGGTCGTATGAGTCCACACTTAGAATTTTCATCATCATCATACGACCACTGTTGGTCGTATGAGTCCTGTGGGCCTCAGACTTAGAAATTTTTCACATATTCATACGACCACTGTTGGTCGTATGAGTCCTATTAGACTCATCAATACTTAGAAAATCCTGATCATACGACCACTGTTGGTCGTATGAGCACTGCTGGACACATCAACTTTTGCTTATTTATTCTAAGTCCCATTTTCAGACACATAAGCATCCTACTCATATGTCTAATTCATATTTCAAGTCCAGAACATCAAAATGCCTATTTCTAAACATATGCACATGATTCTAAGCATGGATCTAACATAAACATAAACATCCATACAAGCAATTCATACGGGTATCAACCCACAGTTTTATAAAAACATAATTACATGCATTTCCAGCCCCAAAACATTTAAAAACAGTAAAAACGGGGTCTAGAACTCACCTTAGTCGTCTTCTTCGAGTTTGCACCCTTCAACCCGAACCTGCTCACTTGTTCTAACACCTAGAACACACACACCACACCACCCGAACACACAAGACACACTTATAAGCACCCACACGGTTCTAGAATTATCTAAAACTTCAAAAACTAGAGAATTCTTACCAAAAGCTTCCAAGTTCACAGATTCTTCTTCAAAATCCGAGGGTTTTCTGCTCCTGCTACTTTCTCTCTCTAAAAAGTTTCGAATGAGTGAAATGCAGACAACATGGGTGGCCATTCCACCTTTTTGTGCCAAATAAATATAAACTTTGCATATTTGGCACTTTTGGCCCCTTCACTTTGGTTGACTTTTGTTTCTTTCTCTTTTTCCTTCTTTTTCTTTCTCCTCCTTTTATTTTCCTTTTAAAAGAATATACGGGTGTTACAGTATGTGTGTATGTATGCTGCTGTTTATGTATATATGTTGCTGCGTATGTATGTATGCTGCTGTATGTACATGCTGTAATCGTGTATATATATGTTTCTGTTCGTACGTGTATACTGCAGTATGTGTTGGTGTGTTTCAGCCGTGAGAGTCGCATGTTAATATGTGTGATGTGTGTTTTGTGTGTGTGATGATGTAAGTGAGTGTGCTAATGTGTATGCATGTTAATCTGAATGTATGAGTGTATGAATGTGGGTGGTGTGCAATGATGGCTTGGGGTATGGTATGCACGTGGGCTGGTGCATGGATGTGGCAAGTGTGATTGTTGTGTGTAGTATATAATATATATATATATGTAGAGTGGGTTATGAATGAATTCTTGTATTTAATTTCTGCATTATGAGATATGTTCTATTTAGCATATAATTGAGCTAAATTATTAACTTGTTGGTTGGGTCCATGCTTTTGGTATGAATTAGTGTGTGTTCTTCCTGGTGTGTCTGGTGATCAAAGTGTTGAATACTTGAGTTACAATCCAAGAGTTGTTATTTTATTATTCAATCTTGGGTTTCAATATCTTTATCTACTTACTAAATTTGTATTTATCTATTTATAATTTTTTTTCTTAAACAAACAAATATTTTATTATCCAATAAAGACGACAATTACAAAACTTAAAACATCGACCTAAGTTCTAACTCAATGATTTCATGGCTTACGTTGGTTTGGTCTTTCATTTACATCAATTTACAAAAGGTGAGCGCAAACTCTCTTACGATTGAGGGTATAATTTTGAGATATATATATATATTAGCTATATACATGTGTTATCTGTTATATATTCTATTTATAACATGCATATTGTACGTGGGTTGCGTTGATCGTGCTTGCATGTGTTGGGGATACAATCGATAACCGACACCGTAACCGAACCGTGAACGCGAAACTGTACGATTCATTGTAAATAATTAATATTTAATATTAATTATATATACATATTAAATGGCGTTCAGGTTAACCGGAAACTCTAATCTTTGTGCTATCGTTTACTGTTGCTGTGCATTTAAGGTGAGTTCCCAGCCCCGCTTTTAACTATTTTCTTGGGGTGAAAGAAACGTGGAAACAAATTCATTTTCATTGATCAGTATTATTGTAATATCACTTATTTACTAGTATGATACCACTTAAGTCCTCATTCTCGAACCGTTAATGTATGTAGTATAGCGAGGCAATTCTGAGTAGATCTACTGGGTTTGACAAACCCCACCCGGGCTAGTCGTGCTAGCACAACGTTCATCAAACGGGTGTTTAATTGACCTAATTTCTGTTGCTGTGACCTGGTATTCATAGCCGAGGCGTTCAGTTACATTGTCAGCTTCGGTTGCGAACTTCATACACTTAGTAACTGGTTAAGTAGACTAGCTATCTACTGATATTACTTTGTTTACTGTATCGGTTTACTTTATGTTCTGTTTATCAAAACCTGTGAACTCACCAACCTTGTGTTGACACTTTAGCATGTTTCTTTCAGGTTCACAAGACGCGCACGATTAGGAGCATTCACTCATGCATTTATTATCTCACGTGTCTTATTTAATATTTTTCAGTAACTTTCATTTATTCGGTTTGCGCGTGTTGCGCCATTTAAACAATTAAGATTTACTATGCTTCCGCAACTTCTGTTATGTTACCTTAAAAACTTGGTCTTTGGTAATATTAAACTTCAAAAATGAATTATGTTTTACAATTAACGTGTCGTTTGGTGTAACTAGTGGCTGAGATCCTGGAAGTCACACGCCTAACGGTAATACTCCGTTTGTGGAAATTTGAGGGTGTGACAGTATCAAACCGTTAGTAACGCGATTAGCGAGGTAATTTTGAGTAGTACTACTGGGTCTGACAAACCCCGCCCGGGCTAGTAGCGCTAGCTTGATTGGAGGTCGAACGGGTGCTAAATTGACCTGTAACGATTGCCACGGTCGGTTAAGACGTGGTGGAAAGGCACTAAACACACACAGTCAGCTTCGGTTTGAAACACTAACTAACTTGTTTATAGGCTCGCGACCTATCGATATGCTTTATATACTAAACCATGTGAAACGCTTTTCGGACACATGTCTGGTCGATGAAACTATGTGAAACGCTTTTCGGACACATGTCTGGTTGATGAAACTATGTGAAACGCTTTTCTGGTACATTTCTGGTTGATTAAAACCTGTGGACTCACCAACTTTATGTTGACATATTTTAGCATGTTTTCTCAGGTCATAGAAACGCACAAGATTAAGAACTCAGCTAGGATGCATGCATGGCATACATCACTACTCAACTGGTTTTATTTGTTGAAACGCTATTGATTCTTATGGTTGAAACGCATGTTGAAACGATTCACTGTTGATTTCTATATTTGAAACGCTTCCGCAAGTCTGAAACACTCATGTTTGATTTAAACAACTAATTACTTAATGTGATGTTTTGTAAATACTGTGTTTGGTGTAACTGATGCTATCTGAGATCCTGGTATGTCACACGCCTGACGGTAAAACCCCGTTAGCGGATTTTGAGGGTGTGACAGATTGGTATCAGAGCATTAGTTATAGCGAACTAAAATGGACTTTGCATCTCATTTGCATTGCATTTTAGACTATAGCTGGATTTGCATTAGTTACACACACATAGATTACTAAGCTTATTAACTTTAGATGCCTGAGAACTGTTGCTTTAACATATTTCTGTGACACATAGATACCTGAGGAAAAGAAACTGATAACTCGTGCCTTTAATTTCTCTCTAAAGTTTTATTCCATGAACCAAGGAAATTTGTGTGACACATAGACACCTGTATTCTGGATTTCCTGGCAAAAGGCCATCGGGCTAAGGCAAGCATATCGCATAAATCTCATTGCGAGACCTGGTATGCTTACCTGAGGATTTCTGGGATGAGTGATAAACTATGGTCAATACACAGATCTCTAAGGCAAATGGGTCAAATTACCTTGGCGTGTCAATGATACCCAAAACTTTACTGATCCTTTCGTATACTTTGATTAATCAACCCCGATATAATACATACATACTTGGTACTTCTATCATTGATGACCACTGTACTTGACAAGATATGTTAACCTGATAGGAGGAACCGGGGTGATCATGCAAAGCAAATTACCATTACGGGTGCACACGTAATTGTAATTTGTCGTGCATGCTAAGACCGGTGAATCAGGTCGGGTGGTAACATTGTAGTCAGTATAAGTCATCATTCCTACACCTTGAGCAAGAAAGTCTCGGTCTTCATAGAACATAGCCATTAACTATATATCAGTTCTACTTGTAGGAATGCTCACCCTTACCCTGAATTTGGACGAAATTCAAACCATGACATTTGTGTTAATCCCACGGATTCGGACTAATTCTCTAGCTTGTCTGTTTCTTTAAATCCTTGAATTTCTCTTCCTTTTCATTTCAAGACAAAAGGTCTATTTCCATACGACTGATAGCTTTCGATATTTGGTAATTTAAAGAATGTCTGGAAGAGGACGTGGACACGGGAGAAGTAATGATCATGAGTATTACAAGTTTTCTATTCTATACCCTAGGGTGCTAGGATCATAATTCTAGTAAGACCTTGTTAAGGATAATAAAACATTACTAACACTTGCTATTAAGAGACATTCCTCCACTTAGTATTTCGGTAACTGAGAAACTGATTGAATACTTAGAATGAAAGTGGACTACAGGAAATATAGAAGAGTGATGATACTCTCTAAACATACATTACGTTATTCTTTGGGATGATGTTAAGGAAAATTAGGATGTTGTGTATCCGGTTTAAGCACATTCTTAGTATACCGGTGATACTATTATATAGGGTTATTGAGGTGAGTTTAAAGCCTTGGTGATTGAGTACTATTACTTAAGGAATGAAATGCAAAAGTTAGAATTGTAATTCTAAAATCGTGCAATGGTAGGATTAGGTTGTGCTCTTTATACTGACAAACTCCATGAATTGACAAAGCTGATGTCATACCTTATGACATTAGACCAAATAGGATTAAGAAGGATACTAGGCAAATCTAGTGAGTAGTAGAAAGAAGTTGGGGGGGTTGAACAAGCAATCTAGCGGTAAGGTAGACAAGAATGCTAATGTTGTGAACCTAGCTATGTTGGTTAATACGATTAAGCTAACATGCGTTAAACGGGGACATTAAGAAGGTTGGAGTTCTGACCATTACCATAAGTGTGCCCTAGGTCGATTAGGACCCAAGGACAAGTTAGAAACAATCAGAATTAGGAAATGGCTATAGCTAGAAAGTAAGAACAGTTAAATTATGGAAATAAAAGGTCATATAAGTCAAGGAAATATAGCACGCGGTCATACATTTACGGTTGAAGCAAGTCATATTCAACAAGACTAAATGTTGTTACATGTACGTACCTTAGCTACACATCTATTTGATACCAGGGTTGATAATAGCTTTTGATTCTACTGGAGTTATTCTTAGCATTAACCCTAGCTAGTTGCTAAGAAATTATTTACTTGGTTAGAGTGACCAATGGTAATAATTAGAGGTTACACAAAAGTACACGAAGATCAAGTCTTTGACATAGACTAAATACCGTAGGAATTAGTTATCGAAGCATGAAACCAAGATAGACCATCAGGAGAAGGTGATTCGTCGAAAGCCTCTAGAATTCAATGTGGGAGATCACGTTTGACTCAAAGTCTCTCCCTGGAAAGGGATTGTACGATTTGTAAAGGCAGTGTATTGCTGATGAATCATTTGTTGTTCCTGGAAATCGATGAACAACTTCGATTAGGGATCAAGAAGTCAAAACCCTAAAACATAGCAAGATCCCTATTGTGCGGAAACTCAAAGTGTGGTCCTGAGTTTACTTGGGAACGAGAGGACGAAATGATACGCAAGCATCCTAACCTGTCCAAGAACGTCGCCAGTACTTCTTAATTTTCGGGACGAAAATTCCTGTAACAGGGGGATGACGTGACAACCCGAAAAAAAAATCATGATTTATAGTATTTATTTAATTTTTTTTATTAATTTAGTAATAATATTGATAATAATAATAATAATAATGATAACAATAATAATAATAAGAATAATAATATGGTTATTAATAATTTGTTAAAATTATTAAGAAAATAAACAACTTAAAAAAAAAAGAATTGGATTTAAAAAGCCTAGGGGCTGTTTTGCCATTTCTGAAACTATAAAAGAAACATTTCAAACATAAAATGTTAACAAAACAAACCTCAGGGACTGTTTGTGTAAAATTGATATTTACAACCCAACCCCCCGCCCTTCCCCGCTTTTCCAGCCTCCGGAATCTCGCCGCCGGCCGCGGCTCCGGCGAAGCAAAAAACCGGCCTTTTGGCCGCGGTTTTAACCCCACAATATATCAAAATGCTCGTGGGACAGAGTTGATCAATAATACACGCACTAATCGGGGAAAAGTTTCGATAATGGTCCACTAAACCCGACCATTTTGCTTTCGGCCGACCCACCCACGAAATCGAGCATTATAGCACTAAATTAATACAAATAATCGAGTATAAATAGTCATCGACCTGTTCCTAATTGAATACACCTCTCAATTCAATCTAAAACATACAGAAACCTCAAATTCGATTACCATTTTCTTTCGGACTTGCAACTCAATCGAATGACCTGTTCGGAGCAACATTTGTTGCAATTAATAGAGGGCTATTGATCATAATCGTGTGGGGAAACTTACTGTGCAATTAATTTGATTATCATCCACGATTTCACCTCGAACCATTTCTCCCCTGTCGCGGCTTCTTCTTCGTCGGGTTTATCTTCAATTCGAACATATACAGGTAATTGAATACATCTCAAGACTCGATTTAACATAGGGAGTAAAAGCCCTATGATTCTAGATGTTAACAACATCGAATTGATTGTCAATTTGATCCAAAATCGAACTAGGGTTTCGGGAATTTGGGGGAAATTGGGGATTGATTTAAAGGTTGGTTTTTAAGAATTGGAAACGGGTTTTCATCGCGGCTGAGGCCATGGTTTACTGGTATGTATGTAGCAGTGTGTGTTTGAGGTCCCGGGTTCGAACCCGGCCCTCAACACTTATTTTTTTAAAGCTCTTTTTGACCTTTTAAAAATCCAGAAAAATTTCTAAAATTATAAAAATAAATTTTATAAACTTCATGAATTTTAAAAATTATCTAATCATTTTCTGAAAAATTATATCTTAATAAATATATATATATAATGATATAATTAGTTTATTTATATAAAAATAAACTATAAAAAGTTGAAATCATGAAATTATTATTACTTATATTTTTAATATATATATGTGAATGAATGAGGCGTTGTATATATATATATATATATATATATATATATATAAATAAGTTACGCCTTAATAAACGTTTGGAGTTATAAAGATGTATAATTAAAAGTGTGATGAATATTTTTATACATAATCTAGCGTTGTTGATAATAACTGAGAATGGGGAAATACCGATAACCCGTAACCGAGACACGAACGCGAAACTGAACAGTTGTTATATTCTTAAATTAATAATTTATATTAATTGTAACACCCGGCCTCTCACACCAACAATATTGTCCGCTTTGCCCACGAGGAGCTCACGGATTTGCTTTTGGTTGCCCGAGTGAAAACTTCCCAGGGAGGTCACCCATCCCTGGATTGCTCCCACCTGAGCACGCTTAACTGTGGAGTTCTCCTCTCATCCACAGCCAATACGCCCAAAGCTTAACTGGCTGGGTGCATGCATTATCACACAACAGACCTGGGTTCGATTCTCGCTGGCTCCCCAATTTTAGGGTGACCTCCCTGGGAAGTTTTCACTCGGGCAACCAAAAGCAAATCCGTGAGCTCCTCGTGGGCAAAGCGGACAATATTGTTGGTGTGAGAGGCCGGGTGTTACAGAATGGTATCAGAGCCACTCCTGTGCCGTTCGGGGTGTGGGACATACCTCACCAAGGATGGTGACTTCTCGGGCTCATCGAGGACGATGAGTCCAAACAGGGGGTGCTTGTGACACCCTACACATATCCCACATCGACCGTGGACAGGAGAGATTCCTGGTTCATAAGGAATGTCTGGCCTCTAATATCAACAACGCGTTTTGGGCGTATTGGCTGTGGATGAGAGGAGAACTCCACAGTTAAGCGTGCTCAGGTGGGAGCAATCCAGGGATGGGTGACCTCCCTGGGAAGTTTTCACTCGGGCAACCAAAAGCAAATCCGTGAGCTCCTCGTGGGCAAAGCGGACAATATTGTTGGTGTGAGAGGCCGGGTGTTACATTAATAATATGTACACGGAATGAAACACGGGTTAATCGAAACTTTAACTGTTGCTTGAGCATTATTTCTTTGCAACGCAATCAAGGTGAGTTCCACGGCCCCTTTTTACTTTCTTTCCTTTTTGGGGGAGAAAACATGCAAACACTATTTTGTTATGGTTGCCAGTATTATTGATATCGCTTGTTATGTTAGTGGGAAACGCATTTGAAAGTCCTTACAGTATCAAACCGTTAGTAACGCGATTAGCGAGGTAATTTTGAGTAGTACTACTGGGTCTGACAAACCCCGCCCGGGCTAGTAGCGCTAGCTTGATTGGAGGTCGAACGGGTGCTAAATTGACCTGTAACGATTTCCACGGTCGGTTAAGACGTGGTGGAAAGGCACTAAACACACACAGTCAGCTTCGGTTTGAAACACTAACTAACTTGTTTATAGGCTCGCGACCTATCGATATGCTTTATATACTAAACCATGTGAAACGCTTTTCGGACACATGTCTGGTCGATGAAAATATGTGAAACGCTTTTCGGACACATGTCTGGTTGATGAAACTATGTGAAACGCTTTTCTGGTACATTTCTGGTTGATTAAAACCTGTGGACTCACCAACTTTATGTTGACACATTTTAGCATGTTTTCTCAGGTCATAGAAACGCACAAGATTAAGAACTCAGCTAGGATGCATGCATGGCATACATCACTACTCAACTGGTTTTATTTGTTGAAACGCTATTGATTCTTATGGTTGAAACGCATGTTGAAACGATTCACTGTTGATTTCTATATTTGAAACGCTTTCGCAAGTCTGAAACACTCATGTTTGATTTAAACAACTAATTACTTAATGTGATGTTTTGTAAATACTGTGTTTGGTGTAACTGATGCTATCTGAGATCCTGGTATGTCACACGCCTGACGGTAAAACCCCGTTAGCGGATTTTGAGGGTGTGACAGCATCCAAGCATTACGAGTCTAACGCTTATGTGCCTTAGTCGTAGGTTTTACGTGAAGTGTTTTGGACTATACGTGTTAGGTTGTCTTTAAGGCCTTTTAGGCTTTAGGCCTCATGATTTATGGGCATGGGCCTTTATTAGCATATGGCTATATTCGTATTAATTGTTAGGCTTTAGGTTTCAAGACATATGCTTTATGGGCCTGGTGCATCATATGTAACAAGCTTTATGGGCTTCAAGTGTAAGGATTTGACTTTAGTTTGTAGTCGTTCATTAGGATTTAGGACTAGGGCTTGTACGCTTATGCTTTGTGGACCTCATGTTTGATGGCCTTAGGCTATATAGGCTTTATTTTTTGCTAGCCTCAAGCATTAGAACTCACACTTTGGACTTAACAATTATAGTATATAATAAATGATTAGTTTGATTTGCTGAGATGATAAAACACGAAACAACCCCCCCCCCCACACCCCACCCCACCCGGGCTGATATAATTTTTTTGAGTATTTGAATCCACCTTTGATAGGGTTTTGTTTTTTTATCATTTAATACTGGCGTAGTATATAATTATAATACTTGATTTGTTGAATTCCCTTGGTATGTTTAGCTCTTGTTTTTTTTTTTTGATAGGGTTTTTTTGTTTTTTTTCATGGGGGCCGGGGGCCCCCCCGCCCCCCCTTTTTTTCGTTCGTAGTGTAACTTTTTGGCTCGATGGTGTAAAATTTTGGTCCGGTAGTGGAAATTTTCTAATAAAAATAGATTCTGCCCCCTAAAATAGTTTACTTTCGCTCCCGCCCCCCTATGCTTTGGTTCAAGCTCCGCCACTGCTCACAAACGGTGACTTTTGAGAATAGTCGATCGTAATTCGAAAACAATTAGACGCACTCAAATTGTAATGTTATGAAAATGGCCATGTCACTACAAAATAATCGCTACAACATTGCCATGTTGGATTTAGCAGTGTAGACAAACTTGTAAATGCATGTTTATATAATTATACAGCAAACATAAAATCACGTGTGATGTTTTCAGAGACACAAATTGGTGTCTCTGTCTTTGATGTTTAAAATTTTTTAAATTAAACTAACTTGATTTAAGAATTCAAAATTTTAGTAATCAATACTTTATTTTGCATAACGATACTTTTAAGGATTTTTAAATTTTTTAGCCAAATGGTTTAGCGCCTTTTCTTCCAAAACTTGAAACCAACTCCTCCTGTTTTATTTTTGTTGTATTTTACTTTTTTTTCACTGTTTTTGATTTATTATATTTTTCCTTTTTATTTTTTCTCATTATTTAGTATATCATTTTTGCTTTATTATTTTGTTTTTTTTATTCCATATACTTCTCTTCCTTTTTATATTTTATATGTTTTCTCAAATTTTTACTGATTATTTAAATAAAATAAGACGGTGTGTCTGATGATGTAGAGATCCTCATTGTAAAACTCTTGTCAATTAAGCTCTAACTAGTAAAAGAACCTGTGTGATACGGTGGTGATGTATGCGACATGATAAAGTATAGGCTTCAATTATCCAGACTCGTTTTCGAACGAAATTTACGTCAAAACTTAGAGTTACTTGTATTTATATCACCGAAATAAAACATATTATATATTACCTCACTCGTTTCAAATAAAATTTAAACATATACAAACTAAAAGCGTACATAAAAATTAGCACAAAAATGGTTATACATTAATATTTGATCTAGGTCGCGTCCAAACAAACTTTGTCTAAATGTAGATAAACTTGAACTTGCACCAACACATACATGAAAATAAGAACGTAGGAAATTAGTTTTCATATGTAAAATATAGGTGGTTGTAGATTTATTGAGTGACCATCATTTTAATTTTTGTATATATTTATCCTCAGTTTAATTTTTTTATAATGACTTTTCTATCCTCATCCTTGTAATTTAAGTTAAATTTACATTTATCCTTAAAGTTTTGTTATTTTAAAAAAATGTCCCACAACCCATTCCCCATATTTATCTCTAATATAATACAATAATACTTGCTTATTTATTTATAACAATTTTTTCTTTTTCTTTCACTCATAGGCATTCACAAATAAATATATAAAAATAATTATGGGGAATAATATTGTGTCCCTAAATTTAGGGATTCACTTTAGATTTCCTTAAAAATAAGGACGGGGAATAGGGATGACGAATGAGACGTATGAGTGGAAATGAAGATTTATATATTTACTTCTTATAGTTTAAGGATGTGAAATGAAATGGGGAATCCATTATGAATGCTCTTAGAATGTTTTATGTAACTCAAGTTATTACGTGCTTTGAGTCTTGGGCTTCACGGTAGAAAGTATACCATTCTCGTGTGTCATGCAAAGTAATCCTTTTGAATATGAAAAGGACAATTTTCGACAAAAAAACAATTTATTAAGATTGCAAAAGGTGTAAATGAAAAAGGTTAGAACTTGCATTATATTAGGTTTTAACAAAATAACCATACACGACATAGACAAATAATTGATTCAGTTAAACAATACCTTGAGCTTAATTTAGGACCAAGTACCGGTTTTATAGAATGAATATCCGAGTATTATTGTGTGACAACAAATATGTAAGATAATACATTTGAAGTTTATCTTTACTCGTGTATGCATTAAATACGTACACTATGCATAATATAGTGTCCTAAGTGTGAAGAGTGGTAATGTTTCACATAACCCATGTTGACAGATTATTTGTTTAAAGCGTCATGGTTTTGATTTTTTATGATTCATAAATGTTCACGAGACGAAGGTTGATTGTTGTTATGTAATAAATTATGATTTATAAAAATAAAAATAAAAGACATCGATAGTTTACATGTATAGGTAAAATAATATTAAAAAAATGACCTTCATTTTGAAAGAGGTAAAAAGCAAGAGTGCATGTAAATGCTTGTATTGTAAGTTAGAAACTACATATTTAAAACGTCTTTTAAAGTTAAAAATTAAGAAAGAAAGAAACATGTGAGAAAGAAGGAAAAATTACGCGTGAGAAATATAAATTTATTAAAACTCTACCGTTATTTCAGAATTTATAGAAATATATTTTATTAAAACAAATACCAATAATCATTTACATACTATGACACCGAAATTACACGTGATGAATAAATAAAATATTAAATAGTTAGTAATAAAAATTAATTAATTATAAAATAATACTTGTAGGTAAAATATGATAAGGACAATTACTAGTAAAACAACGCTATCATTTTTTAAAAACTTTTATTGCATTTTTTTAAAATAAAAAATTTAAACATTTTTATTCGAAAGCAACCAGTTTAAAAATATATCATTTATAAATATTTTCTTATTGTAACTCCGAAATTTAATATTTCGGTATATAAATATTCTAGTTTTTAAACCATAGATTTAAAATAATTCTTATTTTAAATTTTTTGATGTTTTAATAAAGTTTCTTATAATATATTTTAGAAGTAAAATTTATAGAAGGCCTATTTTTCAATTCATTAAAAACTACTTTTAATCTCGAAGAAATTTACATAATATCATTGGTATTATTAATTAATAAGATAGAAATTTACATAATATCATTAGTGTTATTATTTAATAAAGTTTCCTAGCATAATCTTCTTTCCTATCATTGGAGCATCGATATCTGTCACATCCCGACGGAAGCGTGAAACGATTTTGGAGTGTGACTGTTTGTTCAGAACGCAATTGATTATAAGGAATTAAAATCATAACAATATTAGTACATAAAACACATAGCTTGATTATATATATTATAAGTTAGGATTACATCATTACATATAAAGTCAAAATTTGATATAATCCTTATTACAACTTTTATTTAACTAAACATCTTCAAATGCGATGGAAATGCGCGTCCACCACAACACTACCATCGTATATGTTGACGGTTAGATTTACACAGACCCTTTCCACGACTTCACCCCAGTCGTTGTATACATCAAAAGAGAAGTCTACATTGTTAGTCATTTTCACCTGAAAAAGCATACTCAAACAGTTAACGTAAAGTTGGTGAGATCATAGGTTTATTTCCAGACAAAACATTTTATTGATACATCAATTACAACCAAACCTGCTCACACATAATTCATACTGTCACGAAACAATTTACAAAATCAGATTATATTACATCACAACACTCATTCTGTTGGTGCATGAAATATTTAAATAGCATCACAACACTCATCCTGTTGGTGCAAAATATTCTCCTAAGTTGCGCTACTAATATTATCATACGGTTCTTTATTCGAATTAATGGTTGTATCACAAATGACAGTATATCTCAAAAAAACTTTCAAAAATAATGCATCAACATAACCAGTATGCTTTTTCTCCTAAAAACTTTACAAATACCAAAATGGGGCTATGAGTCTCACCTTTTTAGTTCTCGTGATAACCTAAAAAATATTAATCATATGTTAGATCAAAATTTTGTTCTTTTTAATATTTTCACCACCTCATATGGAAGTAATCTTCCAAAAGCTTAATTGTAACACCACAACCCGGAGAGGTTGACGTGTCACTATTACAGATATCAAATCAAAAACCATTTCACGATATCAAAGAGATAATTTCAAACACAACCAGATAATCCGAAAGAACCTAATTAAGTTATTCATTACATCAATTAAAGTAAAATCCAATCTTGATCTTCAACCACTCTTCACTGATTTCCCGGAACCCCTTGATTACCTACAATCAAATAAGAAAACACCACAAAAGGAAATACGGCTGAGCCAAAAATTGCTCAGTGACGGAAATAACAATAGTAACGATACGAAGCATAAATACTTATATCTGAATTCTGAACGGATCATATGATACTAAAACGGAAATCTGAATCTGAACATATAATACTGATACTGAACTGAACATGTAATACTGAACTGAACTGATCTACACGACACGTATATACAAACAAAATAAGTCGTGTAATGTAAGAAGTACCCAGAGCCAAAACTGAACTGATAAGTACATAGCTAGCTAGACTATGCACTAATGAGATGGTGTGTGGGGCGTACACACATGATTCCATCCCCCGGAACTGAACTGAACTGAACTGAACTAGGATCGATCCATCCGCCTCCCAGATATTATGGCCAAAGTACTACCTGAGTACTAACGTGTTAACGGAGACGCCGTGAACTATTTATTACACACCGTCACGAAAAGTGTCACATCATTGACGCCACAATGACATGTCGGAGAGCTCGGGTAACAGAGTATCAAAACAAATGGTAGCACAACTACCAACATATAACATATCAATAAAACATTTATAGGAACATGCAATAATGAGCACAATTCATAAAATATATATTGCATGCTACAGGTGTCAATAAATAACACTAATGAGTCGAATGAATCGGAACATAATCAAATAATAAGGATATACAAATAATAAGGCTAAACGATTCATATTAACGGAAATAACGTATTAAAAATCCGTACTACAAAGTAACGGAACCGAATTTATACTATGATAAAGATAACCAAGAATCCGTACCTTATACACGAATGACAATAATCAGAAAAAGGTTTAGGCTCGGTTAACGCCGCGAGAACCTACGATAACGTAACGCAAATTATAATCTGAAAAATTCCAGTTCTGCCCTTGTCTTTTCGCACTCGTTAAAAATACTAAACGACGTTTAAAAATTCTGAAAATCTCCAGTTTACTAGATTAGTGATTTCTAAACAACTTTCATTTAGAAAAGTTTCTGATTTGGATCACCGAAATATGAGAAAAACGTGGATCTTTACAGCTGCGCAGATCTGCTAGCTGTTACGAAAACGACTGTTTGGAGGTCTAAACGAACGAGTTTTTCGATGTTTTATATATCAACAGATTCGTCTTTCGACGAACTTCGTCATGGACATAAGGTTTAACTGATTTGAATCTGTTATGAATAAGTTATGGCCTCTGTAAGTTGACTGTAAAATACGAGCTTAATTCAACAAAATAAACTATTTATAATGTTTGTTAATAATTTATGAGATTCCAAAATCTTTATAATTTCACAATTTCCATGATTGATCCATAATTATAGATAATACAATGTCTAAAAACAAAATAATAATTTGAATTATTATTTAGAGTCCATTTTTATAAAAATGGCTATTTATAACATATAAACCATATTTTATAAATAAGTATAAATCATAACTTAAACAATACTAAGCGAAAGGAAACGTTTAGACTAATAATAATTTATAAATTATTATTTAAAATCTATTTTCTTTAAGGAATTATTCAAAAACATTCTTTATTAAAATATTTTATTACGAAGATATTTATTTAACTTAACTCAGAAAAATATAGAAAATATTTAGTGACCTTTAAAAATATTTGAGGTTTACAAAATGATTTGTATATTTATTATATAAATTTCCGTAATTTATTTAGGGCTAAAAGCCTTTAAAAAAAAACATGGAGGTGCCCGGGTTCGAACCCGGGACCTCATGTTAGGGGCAACAGCAACTTAACCAATGAACCAAGGCATCTGCCGCGATGTAAATCAGTTTCTAAATCTTAAAAACACTTAACAACTTCCCCCAAAACCCTCCAAGAACCCTAATAATCTGTGATCCAAATCGAAGTTCGATTTGACTTTGTTAGAGACTGGAATCATGGGGCTTTTAATCCCCATGTAAGAACGAATGTTTAGGTGTATTCAATTACCCGTATTGTGTTCGAATTGAAGATAATCCCAGCGAAGAACAGACCGCGACAGGGGAAAATAGGTCGAGCTGTAATTGTTGATGGTATCCAAATTCCTTTCGTATGAAGCTTCTATTGATGATGATAATCGAAAGCCTTCTGTTAATTTTGGTTTAAATCGTTCGGAACAGGGGTTTTGGTATAGTTGCAGGTCCACGACCGAGATGGAGATCGAATGTGATGTTTACGTTCGTTTTGATTGAAATTAAGTATTATAACAGGTTAGGAATGATTAAACATTCGATAGTGCGTGTTTAATTTAATTCCTATTGCGGTTTTAGTGCGTGATGAAAGTGATGGTCGGCCGAAAGTTCAAACCCACTAAACCGACTCAAATCATCGAATTGATGTGGGGTACAATGTTTAAATCTCCACTCGAAGGTGTCGGGAACAATTAATTAATGTGAAATCGAGTAAAATTGTAGTTTGGGGGTCGCCGGAGCCGACCGGCGGTGGCCGGAGCACTGGCCGACGATCGGGGAGAAGAAACAGAATGGTTTTCACCATTTTACACAAATGGTCCCTGTGGTTTCAGCCTCTTCCAATTTGCGCACAAAACTTAAGTTTCAAGTTTTCAAATTGGTAAAATAACCCCTTGCACTTTTATTAATTTTATTATTACTATTATATATTATTATTTATTTATTATTATTATTATTTTTTTTAACGGGTATTATAATTCTACCCCCCTTAAAACAATTTCGTCCCCGAAATTGCTACGTACAGATCGAACCAGATATAACTAATGTGATGTTCAAGAAGCAGATAACTGATAACTTCATAACTGGTAACAGTTACATATAGAAGATAATAACTAAGAGGTAAATAGATACGGATATTGAGAACGGATTTCATCTTCTATCTCCCATGTAGCTTCACGTTCGGAATGGTTTTTCCATAATACTTTAACAAAAGGGATAGTTTTCCTACGCATAATGCGCTCTTGTCGGTCAAGTATGGCCTCGGGTTCCTCCTCAAACGATAAGTCTTCACGAATCAAATGAAGTGGGTAGTTAACCACATGAATAGGATGATAATTGTATCCCCTTAAAAGAGATACATGAAAGACGTTATGCACATGTGACAGTTGAGGTGGTAAAGCCAAACGATACGAAACCTCACCAACTCTTTCCAGGATTTCAAAGGGTCCGATAAACCGTGGACTAAGTTTCCCTTTTAGACCAAAACGTCGTACGCCTTTGCAAGGCGAAACCTTCAGGAATACCTTATCACCGATCTTAAACTCCAAAAGTCGACGGTGTCGGTCTGAATAGCTTTTCTGTCTACTTTGAGCTTCTTTTAACTTTTCTCTAGCAATAGCAACTTTTTCATTCGTGATTTGAACTAACTCGGGTCCTTCGATGATTCTCTCACCGACTTCTTCCCAACAAACAGGTGCTCTACATTTACGACCATACAATAATTCAAAAGGTGCCATGCCAATGCTAGCTTGCCAACTATTGTTGTAAGCAAACTCGACCAAACACAAGTATTCATCCCAGTTCCCAGTCCACTCTAAGGCACAAGCTCGAAGCATGTCCTCAAGTGTCTGAATAGTACGCTCCGACTGACCGTCAGTCTGAGGATGGAACGCCGTACTAAACCTCAACTTGGTACCCCATGCAGCTTGCAAACCCTTCCAAAAACGAGAAGTGAACCTCGGGTCTCGATCAGACACGATTGACACCGGAGTGCCATGAAGTCTAACAATCTCTTGTGTAAACACTTCAGACAGTTTGCTAACTGAAAATCCTTGCTGAATTGGGAGAAAGTGAGCTGACTTTGACAATCTGTCAACGACAACCCATATCGTATCATTTTTCTTAAATGTCCTTGGCAACCCTGTCACAAAATCCATGGAAATATCATCCCATTTCCATACAGGAATAGGTAGTGGCTGAAGCAAACCACTAGCTCTTTGATGCTCAATCTTGACCTGTTGACAAGTAAGGCAACGGCTAACATACTTAGCCACATCCTCTTTCATTCCATTCCACCAAAAGTTCTGACGAAGGTCCCGATACATCTTAGTAGATCCAGGATGAATAGAAAACGGAGAACTATGTGCCTCAGCTAATAACGATTCTCGAAGAGAAGAATCATTAGGCACACATAAACGTTTACCACACCAGATTACCCCATGTTCATCTACTCTGAATTCTGATTGTTTACCAATCTCCACATTCTGTAAGATTGCCCAGAGTTCACCACCGTCTTTCTGTGCGTTCTTAATCCGGAATATTAAGTCTGATTCAATCTGGAGTGTTGCGAGATATCCGTTACTCTTGCCAATATGTAGGCCAATACCCAATCTATCAAGATCGGTAATGTTCTGAGGCTGTAACTGTAGGGAGGCTACTGTTCCTGAGCTCTTCCTGCTAAGAGCATCAGCCACCACATTGGCCTTTCCCGGATGATATTGAATATTGGCATCATAATCTTTTAACAACTCTAACCATCTTCTCTGCCTCATGTTTAGTTCCTTTTGTGTGAAAATATATTTCAAGCTCTTGTGATCAGTAAAAATATCACAAGTCTCTCCGTAAAGATAGTGACGCCATATTTTCAATGCGAAAATAACAGCAGCGAGTTCAAGATCATGCGTAGGATAATTAACCTCGTAAGGTTTCAGCTGCCGCGAAGCATAAGCAATGACCTTACCATGCTGCATTAGCACACATCCAAGTCCCTTTTTAGAGGCATCGCTGTAAATCTGATATCCACCCGTGCCCGATGGAAGTGTGAGAACAGGAGCAGACACCAATCTTTTCTTGAGCTCTTCAAAACTTTTCTCTCGTTCATCATTCCAAGAATACTTAACCCCTTTCCTTAACAGTTGCGTAAGGGGTAAAGCTATAACCGAAAAACCTTCAACAAATCTGCGGTAGTAACCAGCAAGGCCAAGAAAACTACGGACTTCTGTGGCTGAGGTCGGTCTAGGCCACTTAGTGATCGCCTCAACTTTAGCAGGGTCCATCATAATACCCTCCGCAGAAACAACATGACCCAAAAAGGCTACCTTGCTCAGCCAAAATTCACACTTTGAAAATTTAGCATAAAGCTTCTTTTCGCGTAGTGTTTCGAGCACGATACGAAGGTGATTCTCATGCTCCTCCTTACTTTTAGAATAAATTAAGATGTCGTCGATAAATACAATGACGAACTTATCGAGGAACTTGCGGAAGACTCGGTTCATTAGGTCCATGAATACGGCCGGGGCATTAGTTAACCCGAACGGCATAACCAGGAACTCATAGTGACCATACCGAGTACGGAAGGCAGATTTAGGGACGTCAGAATCTTTGATCTTTAGCTGATGGTAACCAGACCTCAGATCGATTTTAGAGAAACACTTTGCACCCTGAAGCTGATCAAATAAATCATCAATACGAGGCAGAGGGTAACGATTACGGATAGTGATCTTGTTGAGTTCTCTGTAGTCAATGCAGAGTCTCAAAGAACCATCTTTCTTCTTCACGAATAGGACCGGTGCGCCCCAAGGCGAGACGCTTGGTCTAATAAATCCCAAATCTAGTAATTCTTGTAACTGCTCCTTTAACTCCTTTAGCTCCATAGGTGCCATACGATACGGTGCCTTAGAAATCGGCTCCGCACCTGGAACAAGATCAATAGTGAATTCCACCTCGCGATCTGGTGGAAGTCCGGGTAACTCCTCAGGAAACACGTCAGGAAAATCACAAACAATCGGATAATCAGATATGTTCGGCTTTTCAGAAGATGTAGCTTTCACCGAAGCTAGGAATCCCACGCAACCGTGCGATAAGAGTTTCTGAGCCTTAAGCGCAGAGATGATTTTCAACGATTTCCGAGGCTGAGTCCCTTGATAAACAAGTTCAGGGCACTGAGGATTTCCAAATAAAACACGACGAGTCTGGCATTCAATAGTAACGTGATGTCGAGTCAACCAGTCCATACCAAGTATGACATCAAAGTCACTCATTTGCATAGGAAACAAATCAGCTTTACGAATAATAGACTCGATTCTAATCGGACAATCTCTATAGACATGCGAGATGATAGTCGACTCTCCTAATGGAGTAGTAATAACCAAAGCGTGCTCTAAAGCAGTCGGTGCAGTCCTTAAGTACTTAGCAAACAAAAGAGATACGACAAAATGCGTAGCGCCCGTATCAAATAAGACATAAATATCCCGCTTTCCTATGCAAAGGGTACCGGAGATCATACCTAGGGCATTTACTATCAGTATCGGATAAGACATATATAGATATATAATACGTTGCTAACTAAGGGGTCATAAATATACCTGGTGCGTTAGCCGCTTCATTTGCAGTGAGTGCAAAAACTCGTCCTCCAGTTGTAGGTTTAGCTTGATTCCCTCCAGCGTTATTACGAGGGTCGCGCTGAGGGCAATCCCTAATCATGTGTCCTGCACGTCCGCATCGGAAACATAATCCTCCGGCCAGACGACAAGCTCCCTTATGAAGTTTCCCGCATGTGTTACACTGAGGGATAGCATTCCGATCCTGATTAGGGTGCTGCTGATTTGGTGGTTGAGCACGAGTAGGAGCCTGCTGAGTCTGATTATGAGTTGATTTCTGGTTCTGGTTTCGATTTTTCCATGATCGGGAGTTATTGTTGTTGTTGCGATCGAAACGGTTTCGACGGTCTCGTGGTGGTGAAGACTGATTCTTATTCGTATGAGAAGATGACTGATCATGGTCATTCTCTCTAGGCCGCTTACGGTTATCATCATACGACTTCCTTCCATTCTTTTTATCATTATATAGGTTTTTAACAGCATCAACCACTTCATTAATATCTTTAAACCGATGATTCAATATAAACTTTCGATCCCTTTCACATATGGCCCACTGAAAATTTTCTGTCTGCTCTTGCGGTGAGCCTGCAGATGCACCAAGAAAACTCACCAATCACGTAAATCGTGTCTTGAAATCTGTTATGTGCTCGTCATCCCTCTGTCTAATATTAGCATATTGTCTACGATACTCAGTGCGGTCAGCAGCAGTGAAGTATTCCTCATAAAACATTCCTCGGAATTTATCCCAAGGAAGTGTAGCTGCATATTCGTTTCCTCCTCTAGCTTGTTTCACAGTCGTCCACCATCTGTGAGCATCATCTTCTAACTTGTATGTAGCCAACCTTACTTTGTATACGTCCTCAACACCAAGTACCTCAAACAATTTCTCAATATGACTGATCCAGTTTTGCACCTCGACCGGATCATTGGAAGTACTGAAAGACTTAGGCCTTTGCTTCTGGAAACGTTCCAACCAGACATGAATACCATCACGGGGTGGTGGTGTATTATCACCGGAAGGTGCTCCTGTGTTGTTCCCGCCAGAAGGTGGTTCTGAGTTATTTCCACCGGGTGGAGGTCCTGTGTTGTTTCCCTCCGAATTTGCATGTTGCATCTGCTGGATGACTGTTTGAGCAGTCTGAGTCATCAGATTAGGGAGTATTCCAGAAATAGCAGCGTTTACGGCATTAGCAACAAGGGTTTCAAGAGGAGTATCAGATGAGGGGCCATTCGAGTTATTGCGGTTGTTCACACGTCTCTTAGGAGCCATCTGAAATGAAAGTACACGTGTGAACACTGGAATTTAGATTGGGAACAAAAATAGATCCTAACCCAACGTCTACCCATTACCTAACATGTGAGAAAGAAGGAAAAATTACGCGTGAGAAATATAAATTTATTAAAACTCTACCGTTATTTCAGAATTTATAGAAATATATTTTATTAAAACAAATACCAATAATCATTTACATACTATGACACCGTGTATTACACGTGATGAATAAATAAAATATTAAATAGTTAGTAATAAAAATTAATTAATTATAAATAATACTTGTAGGTAAAATATGATTTTAATTATGTACGAGTAAGGACAATTACTAGTAAAACAACGCTATCATTTTTTAAAAACTTTTATTGCATTTTTTTAAAATAAAAAATTTAAACATTTTTATTCGAAAGCAACCAGTTTAAAAATATATCATTTATAAATATTTTCTTATTGTAACTCCGAAATTTAATATTTCGGTATATAAATATTCTAGTTTTTAAACCATAGATTTAAAATAATTCTTATTTTAAATTTTTTGATGTTTTAATAAAGTTTCTTATAATATATTTAGAAGTAAAATTTATAGAAGGCCTATTTTTCAATTCATTAAAAACTACTTTTAATCTCGAAGAAATTTACATAATATCATTGGTATTATTAATTAATAAGATAGAAATTTACATAATATCATTAGTGTTATTATTTAATAAAGTTTCCTAGCATAATCTTCTTTCCTATCATTGGAGCATCGATATCTGTCACATCCCGACGGAAGCGTGAAACGATTTTGGAGTGTGACTGTTTGTTCAGAACGCAATTGATTATAAGGAATTAAAATCATAACAATATTAGTACATAAAACACATAGCTTGATTATATATATTATAAGTTAGGATTACATCATTACATATAAAGTCAAAATTTGATATAATCCTTATTACAACTTTTATTTAACTAAACATCTTCAAATGCGATAGAAATGCGCGTCCACCACAACACTACCATCGTATATGTTGACGGTTAGATTTACACAGACCCTTTCCACGACTTCACCCCAGTCGTTGTATACATCAAAAGAGAAGTCTACATTGTTAGTCATTTTCACCTGAAAAAGCATACTCAAACAGTTAACGTAAAGTTGATGAGATCATAGGTTTATTTCCAGACAAAACATTTATTGATACATCAATTACAACCAAACCTGCTCACACATAATTCATACTGTCACGAAACAATTTACAAAATCAGATTATATTACATCACAACACTCATTCTGTTGGTGCATGAAATATTTAAATAGCATCACAACACTCATCCTGTTGGTGCAAAATATTCTCCTAAGTTGCGCTACTAATATTATCATACGGTTCTTTATTCGAATTAATGGTTGTATCACAAATGACAGTATATCTCAAAAAACTTTCAAAAATAATGCATCAACATAACCAGTATGCTTTTTCTCCCAAAAACTTTACAAATACCAAAATGGGGCTATGAGTCTCACCTTTTTAGTTCTCGTGATAACCTAAAAAATATTAATCATATGTTAGATCAAAATTTTGTTCTTTTTAATATTTTCACCACCTCATATGGAAGTAATCTTCCAAAAGCTTAATTGTAACACCACAACCCGGAGAGGCTGACGTGTCACTATTACAGATATCAAATCAAAAACCATTTCACGATATTAAAGAGATAATTTCAAACACAACCAGATAATCCGAAAGAACCTAATTAAGTTATTCATTACATCAATTAAAGTAAAATCCAATCTTGATCTTCAACCACTCTTCACTGATTTCCCGGAACCCCTTGATTACCTACAATCAAATAAGAAAACACCACAAAAAGGAAATACGGCTGAGCAAAAAATTGCTCAGTGACGGAAATAACAATAGTAACGATACGAAGCATAAATACTTATATCTGAATTCTGAACGGATCATATGATACTAAAACGGAAATCTGAATCTGAACATATAATACTGATACTGAACTGAACATGTAATACTGAACTGAACTGATCTACACGACACGTATATACAAACAAAATAAGTCGTGTAATGTAAGAAGTACCCAGAGCCAAAACTGAACTGATAAGTACATAGCTAGCTAGACTATGCACTAATGAGATGGTGTGTGGGGCGTACACACATGATTCCATCCCCCGGAACTGAACTGAACTGAACTAGGATCGATCCATCCGCCTCCCAGATATTATGGCCAAAGTACTACCTGAGTACTAACGTGTTAACGGAGACGCCGTGAACTATTTATTACACACCGTCACGAAAAGTGTCACATCATTGACGCCACAATGACATGTTGGAGAGCTCGGGTAACAGAGTATCAAAACAAATGGTAGCACAACTACCAACATATAACATATCAATAAAACATTTATAGGAACATGCAATAATGAGCACAATTCATAAAATATATATTGCATGCTACAGGTGTCAATAAATAACACTAATGAGTCGAATGAATCGGAACATAATCAAATAATAAGGATATACGAATAATAAGGCTAAACGATTCATATTAACGGAAATAACGTATTAAAAATCCGTACTACAAAGTAACGGAACCGAATTTATACTATGATAAAGATAACCAAGAATCCGTACCTTATACACGAATGACAATAATCAGAAAAAGGTTTAGGCTCGGTTAACGCCGCGAGAACCTACGATAACGTAACGCAAATTATAATCTGAAAAATTCCAGTTCTGCCCTTGTCTTTTCGCACTCGTTAAAAATACTAAACGACGTTTAAAAATTCTGAAAATCTCCAGTTTACTAGATTAGTGATTTCTAAACAACTTTCATTTAGAAAAGTTTCTGATTTGGATCACCGAAATATGAGAAAAACGTGGATCTTTACAGCTGCGCAGATCTGCTAGCTGTTACGAAAACGACTGTTTGGAGGTCTAAACGAACGAGTTTTTCGATGTTTTATATATCAACAGATTCGTCTTTCGACGAACTTCGTCATGGACATAAGGTTTAACTGATTTGAATCTGTTATGAATAAGTTATGGCCTCTGTAAGTTGACTGTAAAATACGAGCTTAATTCAACAAAATAAACTATTTATAATGTTTGTTAATAATTTATGAGATTCCAAAATCTTTATAATTTCACAATTTCCATGATTGATCCATAATTATAGATAATACAATGTCTAAAAACAAAATAATAATTTGAATTATTATTTAGAGTCCATTTTTATAAAAATGGCTATTTATAACATATAAACCATATTTTATAAATAAGTATAAATCATAACTTAAACAATACTAAGCGAAAGGAAACGTTTAGACTAATAATAATTTATAAATTATTATTTAAAATCTATTTTCTTTAAGGAATTATTCAAAAACATTCTTTATTAAAATATTTTATTACGAAGATATTTATTTAACTTAACTCAGAAAAATATAGAAAATATTTAGTGACCTTTAAAAATATTTGAGGTTTACAAAATGATTTGTATATTTATTATATAAATTTCCGTAATTTATTTAGGGCTAAAAGCCTTTAAAAAAAAACATGGAGGTGCCCGGGTTCGAACCCGGGACCTCATGTTAGGGGCAACAGCAACTTAACCAATGAACCAAGGCATCTGCCGCGATGTAAATCAGTTTCTAAATCTTAAAAACACTTAACAACTTCCCCCAAAACCCTCCAAGAACCCTAATAATCTGTGATCCAAATCGAAGTTCGATTTGACTTTGTTAGAGACTGGAATCATGGGGCTTTTAATCCCCATGTAAGAACGAATGTTTAGGTGTATTCAATTACCCGTATTGTGTTCGAATTGAAGATAATCCCAGCGAAGAACAGACCGCGACAGGGGAAAATGGTTCGAGCTGTAATTGTTGATGGTATCCAAATTCCTTTCGTATGAAGCTTCTATTGATGATGATAATCGAAAGCCTTCTGTTAATTTTGGTTTAAATCGTTCGGAACAGGGGTTTTGGTATAGTTGCAGGTCCACGACCGAGATGGAGATCGAATGTGATGTTTACGTTCGTTTTGATTGAAATTAAGTATTATAACAGGTTAGGAATGATTAAACATTCGATAGTGCGTGTTTAATTTAATTCCTATTGCGGTTTTAGTGCGTGATGAAAGTGATGGTCGGCCGGAAGTTCAAACCCACTAAACCGACTCAAATCATCGAATTGATGTGGGGTACAATGTTTAAATCTCCACTCGAAGGTGTCGGGAACAATTAATTAATGTGAAATCGAGTAAAATTGTAGTTTGGGGGTCGCCGGAGCCGACCGGCGGTGGCCGGAGCACTGGCCGACGATCGGGGAGAAGAAACAGAATGGTTTTCACCATTTTACACAAATGGTCCCTGTGGTTTCAGCCTCTTCCAATTTGCGCACAAAACTTAAGTTTCAAGTTTTCAAATTGGTAAAATAACCCCTTGCACTTTTATTATTATTATTATTATTATTATTATTATTACTATTATATATTATTATTTATTTATTATTATTATTTTTTTTTAACGGGTATTATATTAATAGCACATAAAAATTTTATTATCTTTTAACAAATCTTTCATAATTTGTTAAAATTTATACAAACTTACCATAATTCATAAAAATTAGTCATGGTAGTCCATAAATCCTCATATTTTTCCAGATTGTTGTCCCAACTATTCCTTCCATCTCATAATTAATCTGATATTTATTGATCAACAGATATTTTTCTAGAATTTTTATATTTAATTGCTTAAATTAACAGAAATACCTTCGGGCCTATAAGATTTTCCAAATTTTGTTAGAATACATATAACAAAATTTATATCTCCTTAAAATTTTCTTAAGTTCTTAGTCATAGCAGAACCTATTTTTATGATTTTTATTATTTTAACAATATTCAGTAAAAATATCAGAATATGTCCCAAAATTCCAGTTTTTGTACAAATTACTTTATTCTATTTATCATGATTTGTGTAAATTTTTCATGATTTATTTTATTGTTTAAATATTTTTCCCGATTTTTGAATTACAGATGACATAAAAATATAAATTTTAATCATAAATAAGAATTAAATCATGAAATTAATTCTGGAATGTTTGTAATATCCAATAATCTTTATATAATTTTTCCAGAATTTATCTGATTTTGGTTCTTCCAATAGAAATTTTTCTTTAATAAACGTAATTATTTTATGAAAATTATTTTACTTATCTTTATTTTACCAAAATTTCCAACTCTTAATTCTAGAATTTTTCAAATGTTTTTTAAATGTTTATTCCCACAATCGTATTTATTTGGACATATTTTCGGATTTTTGCTTAGATTTTTACATTATATTTAATCTTCTTGGTTATTTATATCATTTATTATAAATTTTCTTTAAAAAGTTTTAATCTGAAAAATCATATTTTGATATGGTTTTTGATAACAACTCTTTTATATCTTAGCATTCTCAAGAGTGGTGTATATGCGTGTTTATTAAACACGTATAACCCGAATATTTTAAATATCAAATGGTTTGGTTTCCTCACCTTGATTTTGACAAAGGGTAGTATACGCGTTTCTTTTTGTCTTGTTCCCGTGAGTTCTAACCACCCGAGTGTTTGGAACCGAGAGTTGGTGGTAACTGGTGGTACTTGCGGTTTTGGTCAAGGTGGTGCTCAAATAACTCGTGAATGTAAGGTGGTGGTGATCGATGATAGTGTGGTGCTTTGGAAATCAAGTTTGGTGAATGGTTGTGGTGTTTGGAAGTCAACCGAGGGGTTGGCTTTATAGGCCTTCGGCCGAGGGACACCTAATGGTGTCATCACGATCCCTAAGACTAGCTTAGGTGAGTTGGCTCTTTCTAGGTTTGCTTGGGTGGCGGTTGATGAGGGAGCCGAGGGAGGTGGCGGTTCCATGGTGAGTCTTAGTGTTACTCATGCAAGGTGGCAAGCTAAGGCTTGCATGACTCACCTTAAGTCATGATTGATGGTTTGCACAAGGATTAAGGTAGCTGACCGGTTTGGTTAGGACCTAATGGAGTAGTCGGGTTTGGTTTAGTTTGTGTAATGGATCGGTTTCGAGCCTTGGTTATGGTTATGTTATGGTTTGGGTGCTTATGGTTTGATTTGTTTTGTGTTTCTTTTGATGCTTCAAGGTTTTTGTGGTGTTTGTTTGAGTTATATTGTGGTACATTGTGAGATCTGAGAGACTTTGAGATGTATTTGTTGGTTTAACAATTTTGGTAACTTGGTTCTTACATGCATACGTAAACATATTCATGCATGTATGCATGCATGCTTATAACACATACATATAGTAACATGGTGAGTTATAAAACTTAATCGTGTGCATAAAATGTGTTCATGCATTAAAATTTACATGTACATAAGTCTACATTCACATATTGTATCTAATATATATATATGCGACATAACAATATAGTCATGTAATAATTTGGTATATAAAAATATTAAGTTTAGTCTGACCTTTAATTAGGGTTGTCACAATATCACTAACCGTACATCATTGATAATGAGTTTTCTAGTATCGTGTAATACGTGTAGTGCCATGCTGAGAATGGCAATAACACAGTATATGTTTCCTGACGATGGCATGCGTTAATCCCTACTATCATCTACACTTTGATTAAGAAAAATGATGACAACATACTACTACTACAATTCAAGTTATTCTACAATGAATATGAAAATAATAACATGTATTAGAATAAGAATATGCGGATTATTGTTGATTATATATTGGCTTTTTGTAATATGTAATTTATATAACTATATAATATTTTCTTAAGTTTCGTATATATCATTACGATTTAGTAAGTTTTTATTTAATTGTGATTTAACTTCTAACATGATATATATTACTCGTTTTTTATTTTAAACCCGCTTTCGTATTTCTTAATGTCATATTTTACAAAGACACTCTCCTAACTTCATTTTTTTTCTTTTTACGTAATTATAATCACGTCAATGTTATCAGCACAACACGTGACAACGTCCAATAGCTGTAAAAGAATCACACCTTTGATATAATGTAAAAGAATTTAATAAATAAGAACAAACAATGACTACTTTTTAGTTATGTGAACTAAAATTTATTAGACGATTACATATAATAAATATTATATATTTTCTAACAATTTATAGATTGATATAGACTGTGCTTAACACATTTTAGGCGCCTAAAAGTAATCTCAACATATATGTTTTTAACTTTGATACTTTAACGAATTTGGTTATCAAATCATTTATAATTGTCACATTTAACATTTCTATCATTTATAATTATCATTATCAAACGTTTGATACTTTAATGAATTTGGTTTTAACTCTGACTATAACCAACAATAGATTAGAGTTACGATCATAGGCATGTTTTTCAATTGGATATTGTAAGCATAAATCTTTAATGTTCTTTTCAACGCGCATAAGGTTTATTAAGATTGCAAAAGGTGTAAATGAAAAAGGCTAGAACTTGCATTATATTAGGTTTTAACAAAATAACCATACATGACCTAGACAAATAATTGATTCAGTTAAACAATATCTTGAGCTTAATTTATGTGACAACCCGAATATTTTTTTTTTTTTTTTTTTTTACTATTTTCGTTTAGCGGGAAATAATCTACTTTACTATTTTTGGCAAGGATAATAATACTAATAATAACAATAATAATAATAGTAATAATAAAAATATTGTTATTAATAATAATTTATAAAATTATTAAATTGATTTAATAAAGTCCAGGGTTAATTTTTGTAAATATTAAAACTTGTTTTAAAAAGTTAATACATGAAATAATCAAACATCAAACTACAGGGACCATTCTGTAAATTTTTGAAAAAAACCCAAACCACCCGCCCCCATCCCGTCGACACCCCCGTTTCTCCGGCCACTGTTCCGGCCGGCCCTCCGGCGACTCCAAACGCCCAAAATTCGCGGCTTTTGACTCGGTTCAACCGTCCCGACAAACCATTGTGCGTGATTCGAACTCGGGGCCACAACAATTTGAATATTGTGATCGAATTAGGTACGGTATCCACTTTCGGCCGACCACCCACTTAATCGGCCACTGAAATCCATTAATAATCAAAATTAATGGCGCACAAACGAAAGTTAAATCAATTATGATGTTCCACTAAACTCGATTTCGTATAAAACATGCACTAACACACCATTCGATCACCATCACCTCCGCGGACCTGCAACCTACTCGAACACCACTCTCCAGCCTTTGTAACTCGAAATTAACAGAAGGGTTTTGATCACAAACATCATTAGAAACTTCCTGTCCAAGGAATTGGATTATAATCATCGTTTAGGCATCAATCGATCATCAAGAAGCCGCGACCCGTTCTTCATCGTGTCCACCTTCAAATCGACGATAAACAGGTAATTAAACACATCAACATGCTCGATTTCTCATGGGTAAACAAAGCCCTAAGGATGATTTGGTTAACAAACGCGTTTGATTGTTCAATTCGGATCAAATCGAGCTAGGGTTCTATGGGGTTTGGGAGAAAAGGTTGAGTGTGCTTAAAAACAATTAGAAACCAGGATTACCGCGGCTTAGAGCCTTTGGTTCACTGGATAGAGTATGGGAGTATGGGATGGAGGTCCCGGGTTCGAACCCGGTTACCTCCATGTATTTTTTTAAAGCCTTTAACATTTTTTAAAAAAATACAGAAAAATACTTAAAAATTATAAAAATTATTTTTATAAACTCTGTAATTTTTAAACCACCAAATTAAATTTCTAGAATTTATTTTAACATTAATTAATTTATTTTACTATTGTCCTTTAAAATAAATGATTTAATTAGTCTAATTTTTTTATGGACATTATATCGCGTTTAATTATGGATTAAACATGAGAATTGTGAAAAATATAAAGATGCTATAATTTCATAAGTTATTTACAAGCATTATTATAAAAATTATAAAAATCAATTCTATAAACTTTGTATATTTTAAAAGTATCTAATTATTTTCTGTAAAATTATTTCTTGTGATACTTAGTAAATTTATATATAATATTATTAACAAATAATGCAATTAGTTTATTTATGTAAAAATAAACTATAAATAATTGAAATCATAAAAATCACTATTGCTTGTATTTTAATATATACGTGGAAATATAATACTAGGTATTATATAACGTATATAATGCGGATATATATATATATATATAACCGACACCGAACCGATTCGTGAGACGCGAAACTATACAGTTACTATATTTATAATTAATAATTAATATTAATTATATATATATATACTGAATGAAACACAGGTTAATTGGAAACCCGATCTTTTGTGATTACAATTACTTGTTGCTCTACGCTCGAGGTGAGTTTCACGGCCCCTTTTTACTTTCTTTCCTTTTTGGGGGAGAAAACATGCAAACATATTTTATGAATGGTTGCCAGTATTATTGATATCGCCTGTTACGTTAGTGTAAACACACAAACATGTCCTGACACGCTCGAACCGTTAGTAATGGGATTAGCGAGGTAATACTGAGTAGTACTACTGGGTCTGACAAACCCCGCCCGGGCTAGTCGCGCTAGCTTGATTGGAGGTCAAACGGGTGCATTATTGACCTAACATACGATTGCCACGGTCGGTTAAGACGTGGAACACAACGATTGCCACGGTCGGTTAAGACGTGGAACACAACGATTGCCACGGTCGGTTAAGACGTGGTGGAAACACAATAGGACGTAAACAGTCAGCTTCGGTTCGAAACACTAAGTAACATGATTATAGGCTAGCTACCTATCGATATGCTTTATATACTAAACCATTGAAACGCAAACTATGGAAACGCTTACAAACACATTTCTTATTGATTAAACCTGTGAACTCACCAACTTTATGTTGACACCTTTTAGCATGTTTTCTCAGGTCACAGAAACGCACAAGATTAAGAACTCAGCTAGGATGCATGCATGGCATACATCACAACACAACTGGTTTAATTTGTGAAACGCTATTGATTCTTATGGTTGAAACGCATGTTGAAACGATTCACTATTGATTTCTATATTTGAAACGCTTCCGCAAATCTGAAACACTCATGTTTGATTTAAACAACTAATACTTAATGTTATGTTTTGTAATTACTGTGTTTGGTGTAACTGATGCTTATCTGAGATCCTGGTGTGTCACACGCCTGACGGTAAAACCCCGTTAGCGGATTTTGAGGGTGTGACAGATTGGTATCAGAGCATTAGTTATAGCGAACTAAAATGGACTTGCATCTCATTTGCATTGCATTTTAGACTATAACTGGATTTGCATTAGTTACACACACATAGATTTCTAAGCTATGTTTACTTAATCTGGATGCTTGAAAACTTTTACTTGAACATACGGGAGGGCTTGAGTGCCTAGTTAAAGTGATTTCAAACTCCAAAACCTCGATTGTTATTGATGGTTTTCAAAGTCTCGTCAAAGTCTGTGTCCCACTACTGAATACATGCAATGCTGGAAGAGTAAGATGCCTGTATCTCGGGGTGTTCTGTCTAGGCAAGGTATTCGCATATATCCAAATCAACCGATGGACCTGTTTACCTTACCTGGGAACCCTTGGGATGAGTATCTGCTTATAGGTACGCATGTTTTCAACAAAGTTGTGGTTGACTAAATACTTTGATTAGTCAACGTACTCGCTTTGATTCACGAATCAAACGAATACACTCGGAACATCTCATTGCCGTGTCGAATAATTCTTGTTCTTGATTTCGTTTCTCGAAATAAACTATCCAAGATTTGAGCACCACAGCACACTCTATCGTACTCGTTTCTACTTCCAACATGCCCTATCATCTTCGCTAGTCTTAACAGATAGCACTCGGTACTTGACAAGGTATGTTATCATGAATGGGAGAAGCCATGAGTGACCATGCAAAGCAAATTAGAATTACGGGTGCACACGTAATTGTAATTTGTCGTGCATGAGAATTCTGGTAACTCTATTAGGTGATAACAGTCATGGTCAGTACAAATTTTCGTTTCTATACTTGGAGACATAAAGTCTCAGTTCTCATGAAACCTCGCTATCGATATGCAAATAAATCCTTCATTTCTACTAGTATGAAACAAATTATTGTTATCAATAGTCATTATTCGATAGTGACTGTCATGTATTGTGAATACGTAGAATCATGTCTGGACGAAGAGTTGGACGCCCACGTAGACAAGAAAACATTAATCTAACACAAGCTGAACTCGATGCCATCATAAATGAGCGTGTTGCTGAAGCGCTCGAGGCGTTCGAACAGACCAGGAACCAAAATCAAAACAACAATATCAACCAGAACCAAAACCAAGGAGGTCAAGCAGTCTGCACTTTTAAGATGTTCATGGACTGCAAACCTCATTCCTTCAAAGGCTCCGAAGGTGTTGTTACCCTCCTTCGTTGGATTGAAAAGCTGGAATCCGCCTTCGCAATGTGTAACTGTCCAGCAGAAAACCGTGTCAAGTATGCTTCCGGCACTTTGGAAGGACCAGCTTTGACATGGTGGAACTCACAGGTCCAAACCTTAGGACTTGATGCTGCTAACAGTATGCCTTGGGAAGACTTCAAGGTTCTGATGAAAGAAGAGTACTGCCCCAGGAGCGAAGTCCAGAAACTGGAGACAGAATTTTGGAATTTAAAGATGGTTGGTTCAGACATTGAGGAGTACACGACTCGTTCGCACGAGTTGGCTGCATTATGTCCTCAGATGGTGACTCCGGCCTACAAACGGATCGAAAAATACATTGATGGTCTAGCTCCTCAGATCCAAGCTAGTGTGATGGCTGCTGATCCTGTCACTATTCAGCAGGCCATCCGACTGGCTCATAAACTCACTGACCAGGCAGTGGCACAGGGCACCTTGCCTAAACGTGGCGCTGCTTCTGGTTCTTCTGATCACAAAAGGAAATGGGACGGCAATAACAACAACAAGTCTTCAAGCTTCAACAATCAGAACCACAACAAATATGACCAGGGATCGAGTAACTACGCGGGCAAGAATCCTAAGTGTAATCGGTGCAATTTCCATCATCATGGCCCGTGTGATCGACTCCGTTGTCAAAGATGTGGAAAGATGGGTCACGCAGCCAAAGACTGCAGGGGTGAACTAATGACTCAACAACAACAACCTCAACAACAACGCCAGGGTGGAGTGACTAGAGCCTGTTATGAGTGTGGTAAGGAGGGTCACTACAGGAAGGATTGCCCGCAGCTGAAGAGTGGAAACAAGGATAATAACGGGGGCAGTGCCAAAGGTCGAGTTTTTGTGATTGGCTCTGGTGAGGCAAGGGATGATCAGGATGTGGTTACTGGTACGTTTCCTCTGAATAGTCGTTTTGCTTCTATGCTGTTTGATATCGGTGCCGATAAGAGTTTTGTTTCCAACAAGTTTATTAAACTCTTAGACATAACCTTAGTTGATATGGAACCTAGTTACACTGTAGAATTAGCTGATGGGAAAACTAATTGAGGCAACTCACGTCATTAGTAAAACCTTATTAAAGGTAACAAAACATTACTAACCTTTGCTATTACTTAAGTCCTGTCCTACTTAGAGCCCTCATGGTATTTTCAATTATTTCAAGAGATATTCCTCCACTTAGCATTTTAGTAACTAAGGAACTGATTGAATGCTTAGAATAAAAGTGGACTACAAGAAATGTATAGGAGCAATGATACTCTCCACACATACAGTACGTTACTCTTTGAAATGATGCTTATATATAGGTTATTGGGTGAGTTCAAAGCCTTGGTGATTGAGTACTATTATCTAAGGAATGAAATGCAAAAGTTAGAATTGTAATCCTAAAATCATGCAATGGTAGGGTTAGGTCGTGCTCTTTATACTGACAAACTCTAGGAATTGACAAAGCTGATGTCATACCTCATGACATTAGACCAGATAGAGTTAAGAAGGACACTGGGAAAATCTAGTGAGTAGTAGAAAGAAGTTGGAAGGTTGAACAAGCAATCTAGCGGTAAGGTAGACAAGAATGCTAATGTTGTAAACCTAGCTATGTTGGTTAATACGATTAAGCTAACATGTGTCAAACGGGGACATTAAGAAGGTTGGAGTTCCGACCATTACCATAAGTGTGCCCTAGGTCGATTAGGACCCCAGGACAAGTTAGAAACAATCAGAATTAGGAAGTGGCTATAGCTAGAAAGTAAGAACAGTTAAATTATGGAAATCACTGATCCGGTGAAAAAAAAAAAAGAGAGAAAAGATGGTAAAACTAAGGGAAGAAATAGCTGTACAGAAGGCCAAGGAGACAAAACTTAATAAAGCTATTCATATTACAGAGGAAACGATGAGAGCAAAACAAATGCTAGCCACCATGTCACACGAGATAAGATTTCCATTATCAGGGGTCGTTAGCATAGCAGAAACTCTATCACAACAAAACTTGATAAAGATCAGAAACAACTTTTGAGTGTCATGTTGTCTTCTGATGATCTAGTCCTTCAACTAATTAGTGACATCCCACGATATCAAGCAAAGAACATTGTGGGTCTATTTTCACATTTGTTCTACCTCATTAAGTTTCACGTGCGCGTGATAGCTACAGATGGTTTCATGGTCACCTTCTGATGAACAAAAGTGCTAGAAACATTCAACATATTCCCAAATCAGAAAGGAAACCTAAGATTGTTCTTGTTAAAGAACATGTGTCTGTCACTAACCGGTACGTTAGTTAGCATTAAGCTCATTAACTCACTGTGTTCCAATTTTCGGGACGAAAATTCCTGCAACAAGGGGATAATGTGACAACCCGAATATTTTTTTTTTTTTTTTACTATTTTCGTTTAGCGGGAAATAATCTACTTTACTATTTTTGGCAAGGATAATAATACTAATAATAACAATAATAATAATAGTAATAATAAAAATATTGTTATTAATAATAATTTATAAAATTATTAAATTGATTTAATAAAGTCCAGGGTTAATTTTTGTAAATATTAAAACTTGTTTTAAAAAGTTAATACATGAAATAATCAAACATCAAACTACAGGGACCATTCTGTAAATTTTTGAAAAAAACCCAAACCACCCGCCCCCATCCCGTCGACACCCCCGTTTCTCCGGCCACTGTTCCGGCCGGCCCTCCGGCGACTCCAAACGCCCAAAATTCGCGGCTTTTGACTCGGTTCAACCGTCCCGACAAACCATTGTGCGTGATTCGAACTCGGGGCCACAACAATTTGAATATTGTGGTCGAATTAGGTACGGTATCCACTTTCGGCCGACCACCCACTTAATCGGCCACTGAAATCCATTAATAAGCAAAATTAATGGCGCACAAACGAAAGTTAAATCAATTATGATGTTCCACTAAACTCGATTTCGTATAAAACATGCACTAACACACCATTCGATCACCATCACCTCCGCGGACCTGCAACCTACTCGAACACCACTCTCCAGCCTTTGTAACTCGAAATTAACAGAAGGGTTTTGATCACAAACATCATTAGAAACTTCCTGTCCAAGGAATTGGATTATAATCATCGTTTAGGCATCAATCGATCATCAAGAAGCCGCGACCCGTTCTTCATCGTGTCCACCTTCAAATCGACGATAAACAGGTAATTAAACACATCAACATGCTCGATTTCTCATGGGTAAACAAAGCCCTAAGGATGATTTGGTTAACAAACGCGTTTGATTGTTCAATTCGGATCAAATCGAGCTAGGGTTCTATGGGGTTTGGGAGAAAAGGTTGAGTGTGCTTAAAAACAATTAGAAACCAGGATTACCGCGGCTTAGAGCCTTTGGTTCACTGGTTAGAGTATGGGAGTATGGGATGGAGGTCCCGGGTTCGAACCCGGTTACCTCCATGTATTTTTTTAAAGCCTTTAACATTTTTTAAAAAAATACAGAAAAATACTTAAAAATTATAAAAATTATTTTTATAAACTCTGTAATTTTTAAACCACCAAATTAAATTTCTAGAATTTATTTTAACATTAATTAATTTATTTTACTATTGTCCTTTAAAACAAATGATTTAATTAGTCTAATTTTTTTATGGACATTATATCGCGTTTAATTATGGATTAAACATGAGAATTGTGAAAAATATAAAGATGCTATAATTTCATAAGTTATTTACAAGCATTATTATAAAAATTATAAAAATCAATTCTATAAACTTTGTATATTTTAAAAGTATCTAATTATTTTCTGTAAAATTATTTCTTGTGATACTTAGTAAATTTATATAATATTATTAACAAATAATGCAATTAGTTTATTTATGTAAAAATAAACTATAAATAATTGAAATCATAAAAATCACTATTGCTTGTATTTTAATATATACGTGGAAATATAATACTAGGTATTATATAACGTATATAATGCGGATATATATATATATATAACCGACACCGAACCGATTCGTGAGACGCGAAACTAGACAGTTACTATATTTATAATTAATAATTAATATTAATTATATATATATATACTGAATGAAACACAGGTTAATTGGAAACCCGATCTTTTGTGATTACAATTACTTGTTGCTCTACGCTCGAGGTGAGTTTCACGGCCCCTTTTTACTTTCTTTCCTTTTTGGGGGAGAAAACATGCAAACATATTTTATGAATGGTTGCCAGTATTATTGATATCGCCTGTTACGTTAGTGTAAACACACAAACATGTCCTGACACGCTCGAACCGTTAGTAATGGGATTAGCGAGGTAATACTGAGTAGTACTACTGGGTCTGACAAACCCCGCCCGGGCTAGTCGCGCTAGCTTGATTGGAGATCAAACGGGTGCATTATTGACCTAACATACGATTGCCACGGTCGGTTAAGACGTGGAACACAACGATTGCCACGGTCGGTTAAGACGTGGAACACAACGATTGCCACGGTCGGTTAAGACGTGGTGGAAACACAATAGGACGTAAACAGTCAGCTTCGGTTCGAAACACTAAGTAACATGATTATAGGCTAGCTACCTATCGATATGCTTTATATACTAAACCATTGAAACGCAAACTATGGAAACGCTTACAAACACATTTCTTATTGATTAAACCTGTGAACTCACCAACTTTATGTTGACACCTTTTAGCATGTTTTCTCAGGTCACAGAAACGCACAAGATTAAGAACTCAGCTAGGATGCATGCATGGCATACATCACAACACAACTGGTTTAATTTGTGAAACGCTATTGATTCTTATGGTTGAAACGCATGTTGAAACGATTCACTATTGATTTCTATATTTGAAACGCTTCCGCAAATCTGAAACACTCATGTTTGATTTAAACAACTAATACTTAATGTTATGTTTTGTAATTACTGTGTTTGGTGTAACTGATGCTTATCTGCGATCCTGGTGTGTCACACGCCTGACGGTAAAACCCCGTTAGCGGATTTTGAGGGTGTGACAATTTAGGACCAAGTACCGGTTTTATAGAATGAATATCCGAGTAATATTGCGTGACAACAAATATGTAAGATAATACATTTGAAGTTTATCTTTACTCGTGTACGTATTAATACGTACACTATGCATAATATAGCGTCCTAAGTGTGAAGAGTGGTAATGTCTCACATAACCCATGTTGACAGATTATTTGTTTAAAGCGTCATGGTTTTGATTTTTTATAATTTATAAATGTTCACGAGACGAAGGTTGATTGTTGTTATGTAATAAATTATGATTTATAAAAATAAAAATAAAAGACATTGATAGTTTACATGTATAGGTAAAATAATATTAAAAAAATGAGCTTCATTTTGAAAGAGGTAAAAAGCAAGAGTGCATGTAAATGCTTGTATTGTAAGTTAGAAACTACATATTTAAAACGTCTTTTAAAGTTAAAAATTAAGAAAGAAAGAAACATGTGAGAAAGAAGGAAAAATTACACGTGAGAAATATAAATTTAGTAAAACTCTACCGTTATTTCAGAATTTATAGAAATATATTTTATTAAAACAAATACCAGTAATCATTTGCATATTATGACACCGTGTATTACATGTGATGAATAAATAAAACATTAAATAGTTAGTAACAAAAATTAATTAATTATTAAATAATACTTGTAGGTAAAATATGATTTTAATTATGTACGAGTAAGGACAATTACTAATAAACAATGCTATCATTTTTTAAAAACTTTTATTGCATTTTTTTAAAATAAAAAATTTAAACATTTTATTCGAAAGCAACCAGTTTAAAAATATATCATTTATAAATATTTTCTTATTGTAACTCCGAAATTTAATATTTTGGTATATAAATATTCTAGTTTTTAAACCATAGATTTAAAACAATTCTTATTTTAAAATTTTTGATGTTTTAATAAAGTTTCTTATAATATATTTTAGAAGTAATATTTATAGAAGGCCTATTTTTCAATTCATTAAAAACTACTTTTAATCTCGAAGAAATTTGCATAATATCATTGGTATTATTATTTAATAAGATAGAAATTTACATAATATCATTAGTGTTATTATTTAATAAAGTTTCCTAGCATAATCTTCTTTACGAAAGACAATCCGGGTCAAAGATTATCAGTTAACGGTATAATGTTTTACTTATAGATTTAATATTAAATTTTTTTATTTAATTAGATTTTCTAGTATGTAAATATAAATTGTACCAATGATACTTATCCCAAGTGTATAAGATTAGATACCTGTGACATATAAATAATGTGAGGTTATGAGTTCAAGTCTTACTGAACTCATAAATAACACTTACCCTTCAAATCAGAGTTAAATCAGAGTGTTTTCTCAATAATGGGTTAAATAAGCACGATTAAAATAACACTTACCCTTCAATTCAGGGTAAAAAATATAAATATAAGTTGTATCAACGTGCATCAAAAGTTAATGTCAATTACCAGTCCACAACGGTTAAAACAAAAAAGTAAAATGATTACGTATCTTGACGATACGATTTGCGGATCTGCCTGGTCCCACAAATACACACCCCGCGAATCATAAACCTCAACATTCCCCCCAAAATCTCTTCTTCCTCACTCAAACACAAACACACACACAAACACAAACACACACACAAACACACACACAAACACACAGCAAAAGTTACAGTCTTCGGTGATTTGATCGTCGTTCGTTTAAACGTTTGCGTCGATACTAATCAATTAAGTGTTGCGATTGATTAGAACACTGACGTTTCCGACCCCATCTGTGAATCAGGTTAGTCAATTTCGACTAATTATATATTAGGGCTTTTTTGGGTTTAACATTGATCCATTGTTGGTGTTTTGTTGTTGTTTGATGTCGATCGGGAGAGGATCGAGAAGACGTGAAGGAGGCGAAGAAGCTGCTATGGGAGGATCGATTACTCAAACAACAAATTGACGTTGCAAATGAGGTTAGTCATTTTTCGACCAATTATTAGCGTTTTTTTTTCGATCATTCGGGTTTAACATTGATCCATTGTGGTGTTTTGTTGTTGTTTGATGTCGATCGGGAGAGGAGAAGACTTGCAGGAGGCGAAGAAGTTGCCATGGGAGGATCGATTACTCAAACAACACATTGACGTTGCAAATGAGGTTAGTCATTTTTCTACCAATTATTAGCGTTTTTTTTCGATCCTTCGGGTTTAACATTCATCCATTGTGGTGTTTTCTTGTTGTTTGATGTCGATCGGGAGAGGAGAAGACGTGAAGGAGGTGAAGAAGTTGCCATGGGAGGATAGATTACTCAAACAACACATTGACGTTGCGTGGATTGATCAGGTAATACTCTGGTTTGGATGTTCCTATTGCCTATTGCCATTTTTCCAACTAGTGAAACTTTTGTGTATCCCTATTTTTCTGCGTGGATTGATTTTGTGTATGTAGAATGTTAGGATGGAGATAACATGTTAACTTGGAATGCTTGTTTGAAAGTAGGTTGTTGTTCGGCTTGTGGATTGACGCACCATGATTGTAGTCCCAGCACTGTGGGCTGGTGAAAAACCTTGCCTTGGTGGTTTATAGAATTGTTGGATCAACCCAATTCTGGAACTTTTAATTGAATATGGTACATAATAAAAAGATCTTTTTGATTATTTCTTTTGGTAAACTTTCACTCCTGCCTTAGCAAATCTATCCTACTGTCGTCCTGCAGGTTACAAAAGTATTTGTCAATCGTGTGTTGGTGGCATTCATCGTGATCGAGACATGTTGGTTAGAACCTTGAGAAGACTAAGAAGGTTGAGTATTAGTAATTGAGTATTATAATGTTATTAATTTTGGATAAAGATTTATGTATATTTTGGTGAACATCAAATCTTTTGATAGAAACTTTTCAGACTTTCCAGGTTGACCTGAACATGGAAGGTGGAGTTTTTCAAGTCTTCGAGATAGTCATTTGAAAGAACTTCAAGCTTATGATGATTATCACTGTCGCAGTTTCATTGTTTAGAAGCAGAGATGTTTAATGAAGATGAAAGACATCCAAAAAGCTTCAACAATTGGTGTTCCAAATTTTGTAGTTCATAGAACTTCAGCTTCATGACATTTAACTCAATCTTTATAGTAATAACTTCTGGTTTGTGTCTATCTTTCCACAGAAACATACTAGAAGATGGTGGATGGCTTGATCATGTGGAAAACAACAGAAGAGACTACTATGATTTCCATGACCATCAATGTAATTAATGGGGCGCTACTGATCAGCGTGCAAAACATGTCAACCTGGGTCGTAATACAGTCAAACGGGTAAAATTTCTATAATCTAGTGAAAAATTAAACATGCAACCAAAACATTATTTTCACAACCTCCTAATTGGATCATTATATTAGTAATTTCTTTTATCACATTTAATGTATTTTTTTTGTTGGATGTAGGCTTGGCAAGGTAAATCCAGTGGAATCTTGTTATGATATTTATCCATTGTGAAATCTATCCATCATCATTTTGGGTGTTTGTGCATCCATTATACCATTTCCTGACCACCGCGAGGTTAGTTTTTACATTGCTTTAGACAACATATGTTATGATTTTGCTGATACTTAAACGGAGTTATACATCCTTCATTGCAAGAAGCGTTTGTTATACAAATCAGCAAGTATGCTTTTAATTTGCCTCTTCTTCTATATGTGTTTTTTGTGCTGCATTTTCAGTTTCTAAAAGTGATTCTTGCAGCAGACTCGTATTGTTGTGACCATAAACAACATGTGAAACTCTCATGTATCCATATCTTTCTAATTGGATCAGGGGACACTATGATTTGCCTCTAAAACTTAGTCTGTCGTGCAATTATGTTCTATGGTAGTTCTTTGTTCTTTATTTTTTGAAGCCTTGAAGAGTTGAAGGTGATCCATCCTAATTTGAAACCTCTTCCGTAATTGTGATTTCCTAAATATTTGCTTGATTAATATCTTATTTTTGCTATATATCACTTGTGTAATTGCTTAAGAAAGAAAAAAAAATGCACTTAATGTATTTTTTGTTAAGTCCTTGTACGAGGAAGGAAGGATACCTTCGTTTTCACAACCTTTTAACTGGATCATTATTTCAGTATTTTTTAGTGACAAAAATGTATTTTTTTTTGGATGTAAGCTCTTGTAAATGCAAGGCTAAATCCGGAGAAATCTTATTATGATATTTATACCCATCGTGAAATCCATCCATCATCAATTCAGGTGTATTTGCATCCATTGTACCATTTCCTGACCATCATGAGGTTAGTTTTTACATTGCTTTAGACCACATATGTCATGATTTTGCTGATACTTACTCAAATGATGGAGTTACGGCATCATTCATTGCAAGAAGCATTTGTTATACAAATCGAAGTTTCCCCAACATTGATGTTGGATGGTTTCACAGTCACTTTATTTCGTTTTTGGTGTTGATAACAAGTTAACAACAGTTCACAAATGAATCTTTTGTCTGAAAAGTTAAACTTCGTGTTGTTTGTTTCTATCTTTTCACAGGAAACCATGAAGCTGGTCGCTGGAAATATCTTGTGGCGGGTCACTTACAATTCTCATGCTTTTGCCGACCGGAGAATTAGCAGAGGTAGTAGTTGTTTAACTTGATGTGTTCTTTTTTGAGTTTCTGTCACATATTTTATGTTAATTCTCTCTTGAAAATCAGCTAGCTGTTTGGACAAAACACAACACGATTGCCCTACAACAACATACTAAATCTGATGACTGTCATTTGGAGGTTCCTGTTGCTCCCTCCCTGAGGTACAACAACATACTAAATCTGATGACTGTGATTTGGAGGTTCCTGTTGCTCCCTCCCTGAGGCATGGATCTCATTTCCTTGAGCGAACAAGCACACAGGTGTTTAATCTTCAAACTAGTGAAATGATTTAGGAAACCATTCAACCTTTGCTTAATTTTTTATACTTTAGTCTTATAAAATACTTTTATATGCTTCTTAGAGATTACCAGAAGCTAATGGGAAGCGAGGCAACTTGCTACATTCAACGTTACAATATTTATAGTTTTCCTATAGCATATTATTGTTATAGATTTGTCAATGTGTAATTTGTTAATATTAGATTTCTGATTTTCAGATTCTTGGGTCTAACAGTTGCTATTTTGTCAATTGGAGTTCTTATGAAAGCCAATCCATGGGCCCAACAAGACAAACCGCAACAATGTGGGGCAACCATCCAACAACAATACATCCATGAAAAGGTTTTTGATCTTGTTAAGGTTTGTCACAACCACCCTCGTGCTTTTGGTTGTTAATTTTCTAACCAACTTAAGTACTAAACCACAGGGACCACTATTGTCACTTAGGACGGTTAACGGTTCGGCTCGGCTGTTATGAATAAAATTTTGGGCTGAAGCGCTAATTATGGCGTCGGCAAAGTGACAAAGAAAACTGGTGGGATTAGGTAGCCGGCCGTAGCACTTTTATATTCTTGGTAATTACCATTGTAATTGTATTATATATAGGGGTCTTTACCTTATGAGTGGACACACAAAATATTTACCATTTCTATAGAAGCTTTCAGATAGAGTTGCAACTGCTTCTTGAAATATTGGTTGCTCATTGTACTTGGGTGATTCAACAGGTAAAAACATGTGAGCTTCTTTTGGGGAAGAAATCATCACATGGTTCTACTATTTCCTTATCGATGCTTCTGTCTAATTATGTGGTGGGAGGTAAAGTTAATTATTTTCTTTACCTTATAGTAGTTGTATATTCAAGTGTTACTTTATTATGTCAATGTTTGTTTACTGTAATGCTACTTGGTCTCTCCTTACTTCTGTATTATTTCTCACATAGTACACTTAATCTGGAGAGCTTGTGCTGCTATTGGGTCTTGACACACCCACTTATGCTACTATGCTAGAAGCTTGTGTTGCTATATAGTCAACTTTTGGGTCTTGACACACCCACTTATGGTAGAAGGTAGTTAGGTGTTTGTTGTTGGCAAACTACAAGTGAGTCAGTTTTGTTTTTGCTTTTCTAAATAGAATACATCTTATCATGAGTCGTACAGTTTACTAATGCTTGCATTTACATCATGTGCAGGTCATCGTTTGAGTCTAGACCCACAATACTCGAAATTGTTGGCTTTCATTCTCGATGACCTTCAAAAAGGGAGTGTTTCTTCTTTGTTTTTGCTTTTCTGAATAGAATACATCATGTTGTTTCATTTTAATTTGTATTCACTTTTATCATTGGGGTGTAGACCCACAACCACTTGAAAGATTTTCAAATTCATGTATTACAGTCTTCAAATGGAAGACTTTTTTTGTGTCTGTTTTCGTATTCAAACAGAATTCTTTTTTCTTAACCTTACACAAACACACGCCCCGGGACTTGTAAAACTCAAATTTCATACATTCCCCAGCATTGCCCCGGATCTTCCTCTCTCCACTTGTTTTTTAAAGTGTTTTTTTTTTTTCCGGGTCTTCCTCACGCAAACAAACACACACTAGAAGTTACAGAATTTGATTTGATCGTATACTCGTTCATTTATAAATTTTTTAATAATGTTCAGAGAGGAGAAGCTGTTGAAGGTGGCTGCGATGGCAGGATTGATTGTTACACGAGAACATTGACGTTTCCCCAACATTGATGTTGGAAGGTTTCAGTCAATTTCTTCTTTGGTTTTTCCACACGAAGCATTTGTCTGAAGTATAATATTGTCTGAAAAGTTAAACTTCTTGTTGTTTGTCTATATTTTCACAGGAAACCATGAAGACGCCAAGACAGTCGCTGAAAAGATCTTTGGCAGGTTACCTTGGATTCTCATGCTTTTTCCGACAGCAGAATTAGCAAAGGAGGTGCTTGTTTAACTTGATGTGATTTTTCTTGAGTTTTTGTCACAAATTTTCGATTGATTTTTATCTTATTTTTGCAATATATCACTTGTGCAATTGCTTAAGGAAAAAAATGCACATAGAAAGGTGAATTATGTATCCTGAACCAAAAGACCAGTTTCTAAAACGAAACCGAATAACGACCGACCCTACCCAACCATTTGTTATGTCCTTGCACATGGAAGGAAGGTGACTGGGATATTGAGGTTCAAAGGTACTGTTCATTCATCTTTCTTATTGATTCTTGGAATCTTGAGTTTGCAAAGTATTGATTGTTTGATGTTCTTGTGTGATTTGTTAGACACCACCTTGGGGGTTATGAACGCTTTCCCTTAACTTTTTAATTGATTTCTTAAGTAGATATTCATGTTCTTTAGTGATTTGTTTGGTTTGCATTATTGAACAGAAAACAGAGATAACATGATGTCAACATAATAAAAATTTGGATGTTAGTTTAATTTCTGAATTAGTGGTTGCTTACACCAACTTCTGTTGCTTGTTTTAGAAAAGATGTGTAATATTAAATTGCTGTTTTATGCCAACCAACTAGCTTAATTTTTAACTTCAAGATTATGTGACCCCTGTTGCTTGCTTACAAATGGGGATTTTTCATGCTTGACAAATGAGGTTGGTAGCACTCTGTATCCCTATTTTTCTGAGTGGATCAGTTAACACCGTGATTTTCCCTTAAAACTTAATTAGTGGCACGATATTGTTCAATGGGGGTATAGTAATCCTACTCCATTTGGCAGGTGCTGTACTCAATCACATGATTAGAATATTTGGATTAGTCAATTTTGTGCTTGTATTTATCTTATTTGAACCTGGTTTCAACCAAAGTTGAATTGCTAAATCTCGCATCATTGTAGGAGGCATGAAGAGTTAAAGCTAAATGTCTTCACTATTTCTTGAAGCCGTGAAGAGATGCAGGTAATCAGCCTACTTTGAATCTTGTGCTTTAATTGTTCTTTGCTAAATACTTGCTTGATATATGCCTTATTTCTTGGTTTTTGCTATATGTTGATTGTGTAATTGCTTGAGATAGAAAAACAAACAGAGAAAGATGAATTTGTATCCCGAACTAAAAGACCATTTTTCAGTAAGGCAGAAGCCTGCCCGATTCATAAAACAGTAGACTTAAATCCTGAAAGGCTTTATAGGCTAAAGAAGACTATAATGTAAAGCCTAAATTTTAAAGGCGCTATAAAACCCAACTCATGAGATCCATAAGCGTGAAACTCGTAAAATGTGATGCCCGCAAATGTGCCAATAAAGCACAAGGTCTAAAGCCCAATAGACCCAAAAGCCTAATTAGAAGGTACTGAGTAAGGAGTACATTGTGAAGTGTTAAGCTTAATTATGAAAGCCTAAGGCCTAGCACATGAGGTTGATAAAATACGAGGTCCAACGGAGAACCTCTAAGCCTGAAGCTTTATGTCTACCTTGTAAGGTCTAAAGATAAGACTCATAGAACCTAAGGCACTTGTAATGATTGAATTCTATGAAGCCTGGTGCTCTTAAAATAAGGCCTAGAACTTAAAAAGTCTAGAAGTCTAAGGCCTAAGTCATAGGTCCTAATGTGTGAAGCCATATTGTGGAAAACATGCATATTTTATATCTTATAAATGAGTCCTAATGTAGGCTATGTTCAAAAGCCTATCATTTTATGGGTGTAAAATTCTTGAGTTTATGCGCATCCAAGCATTACGAGTCTAACGCTTATGGGCCTTAGTCGTAGGTTTTACGTGAAGTGTTTTGGACTATACGTGTTAGGTTGTCTTTAAGGCTTTTTAGGCTTTAGGCTTCATGATTTATGGGCATGGGTCTTTATTAGCATCTGGCTATATTGGTATTAATTGTTAGGCTTTATGGGCCTGGTGCATCATATGTAACAAGCTTTATGGGCTTCAAGTGTAAGGATTTGACTTTAGTTTGTAGTCTTTCATCAGGATTTAGGGCTAGGGCTTGTAGGCTTATGCTTTGTGGACCTCATATTTGATGGCCTTAGGCTATATAGGCTTTATTCTTTGCTAGCCTCAAGCATAAGAACTCATACTTTGGACTTAAGAATCTCAGATGATTTGTTTATATTAGTATTTTAACAATTATAGTATATAATAAATGATTAGTTTGATTTGCTGAGGTGATAAAACACGAAACAAACCCCCACCCCACCCCACCCCACCCCACCCCACCCAACCCCCACCAAAAGACCCCACCCGGGCTGATACAATTTTTTTGAGTATTTGAATCCACCTTTGATAGGGTTTTGTTTTTTTATCATTCAATACTGACGTAATATATAATTATAATACTTGATTTGTTGAATGCCCTTGGTATGTTTAGCTCTTTTTTTTGAGGTATTAATAAAAATCTTTGTAAACTCAATAATCTCAATGGGCTTATCATCACCCATGCAATTGTCACAAAATATACTACACGTTTTGTTGTATAATTGATTTGTCACAAGCCCTAAGTACATCGTTCTATTTAGTCATACATGCACATTGGATTTTAACATTGTACACTTGAGTTTGTACGATGTAATAATTTCAACCTTTTTTGTATTATTTATAACATGAAAAACTAACAAGAACTTTCTAAGGCTTTGTTACAATTCACGCCCCAGGTTTAGAGTAAGCCCCTAAGCCCACATCAGAAGGTTTTAGTGGTTTGAAGCTCAAGCCTACGGCAGCGCGTTACCACACTCACATTACAATGGGCAACAGCCTCTCACGCTATATACCCACTTTTTTATAGGAGTATAACACATCTTGAATCACTAATATAATTTAAGTTTACAAAATCAAGTCAAATGATGCTTAGAGTAAATAAGTTACATCTTAGATTTTGAATTTCACTCTCACAAACAAGGGTGAAGCTTCATGGGGGCCGGGGGGCCCCTCTTTTTTCGTTCGTAGTGTAAATTTTTGGCTTGATGGTGTAAAATTTTGGTCCGGTAGTGGAAATTTTCTAATAAAAATAGATTTCGCCCCCCTAAAATAGTTTACTTTCGCCCTCGCCCCCTCAATGCTTTGGTTCAAGCTCCGCCACTGCTCACAAACGGTTGACTTTTGAGAATAGTCGATCGTAATTCGAAAACAATTAGACGCACTCAAATTGTAATGTTACGAAAATGACCACGTCACTACAACATAATCGCTACAACATTGCCATGTTGGATTTAGCAGTGTGGACAAACTTGTAAATGTATGTTTATATAATGATACAACAAACATAAAATCACGTGGGATGTTTTCAGAGATAAATTGGTGTCTCTGTCTTTGATGTTTAATTTTTTCTAAATTAAACTAACTTGATTTAAGAATTCGAAATTTTAGTAATCAATACTTTATTTTGCATAACGATACTTTTAAGGATTTTTAAATTTTTTTTAGCCAAATGGTTCATCGCCTTTTCTTCCGCACAAGAAAAACAAACTTGACACCAACTCCCTCTTGTTTTATTTTTGTTGGTTTTTATTTTTTTTTCACTGTTTTTGATTTATTATATTTTTCCTTTTTATTTTTTTTCATTATTTAGTATATCATTTTTGCTTTATTATTTTGTTTTGTTTATTCCATATATTTCTCTTCTTTTTTATATTTTATATGTTTTCTCAAATTTTTACTGTTATTATTTAAATAAAATAAGATGGTGTGTCTGATGATGTAGCGATCCTCATTGTAAATCTCTTGTCAATTAAGCTCTAACTAGTAAAAGAACCTGTGTGATGCGGTGGTGACTTATGCGACATGATAAAGTATAGGCTTCAATTTTCCAGACTCGTTTTCGATCGAAATTTACGTCAAAACTTAGAGTTACTTGAATTTATATCACCGAAATAAAATATATTATATATTACCTCACTCGTTTCAAATAAAATATACATTTAAACATATACCAACTAAAAGCGTACATAAAATTTAGCACAAAAATGATTATACATTAATATTTGATATAGCTCGCGTCCAAACAAACTTTATGTCTAAATGTAGATAAACTTGAACTTGCACCAACACATACATAGAAATAAGAACGTAGAAAATTAGTTTTCATATGTAAAATATAGAATGGATAAACCTGCGAGCTTTAAAAACTTGAGGGGGCAAAGTGACATTTTTCTAAAGTTTTACAAAAAATTTTGAGGGTTAAAACATCAATTGAAGAAACTTAAAGGGTTGATTTTGGTAGGTTGCTAAATGCCACCGACCTTCAAAATTAATTGTATAGTAATATATGCTTGATTTTATTTCTAAAACCACCAATTCCAATAAAACAATAGAATGCATCTAAAAATTCATAGCATTGTTTTATATTTTAAATCAATATCACAAATGGAATACCAAAGTATTAGCGTTCATACATGTAATCTTATTAAATTTTATCTTCAGATTACACATATATTACGTTCTAAATTGCTCTTAATTTTTGTTTCTTGGTAAATGTTTTGTGATGAAAGTCTTTCTTCTTCCTCCGGTTCAGGTCATGTCACTGTATGTTAGGTATCTTCATTGGGTAAGTGACGAACATTTATAATTTTTCTAATTTTTTTACTTTTTTTTGAATTTCTATGAGATTTGTTGTTGAACAGACCGTTGATATCACTAACCGTCCATCATTGATAATGAGTTTTCTAGTATCGTGTAATACGAGTAGTGCCATGCTGAGAATGGCAATAACACAGTATATGTTTCCTGACGATGGCATGCGTTAATCCCTACTATCATCTACACTTTGATTAAGAAAAATGATGACAACATACTACTACTACAATTCAAGTTATTCTACAATGAATATGAAAATAAGTTTTGTTATTTTAAAAAAATGTCCCACAACCCATTCCCAATGACTTTTCTATCCTCATCCTTGTAATTTAAGTTAAATTTACATTTATCCTTAAAGTTGTTATTTTAAAAAAATGTCCCACAACCCATTCCCCATATTTATCTCTAATATAATACAATAATACTTGCTTATTTATTTATAACAATTTTTTCTTTTTCTTTCACTCATAGACATTCACAAATAAATATATAAAAATAATTATGGGGAATAATATTGTGTCCCTAAATTTAGGGATTCACTTTAGATTTCCTTAAAAATAAGGACGGGGAATATGGATGACGAATGAGATGTACGAGTGGAAATGAAGATTTATATATTTACTTCTTATAGTTTAAGGATGTGAAATGAAATGGGGAATCCATTATGAATGCTCTTAGTATGTTTTATGTAACTCAAGTTATTACGTGCTTTGAGTCTTGGGCTTCACGGTGGAAAGTATACCATTCTCGTGTGTCATGCAAAGTAATCCTTTTGAATATGAAAAGTACAATTTTCGACAGAAAAACAATTTTTTAAGATTGCAAAAGGTGTAAATGAAAAAGGCTAGAACTTGCATTATATTAGGTTTTAACAAAATAACCATACATGACCTAGACAAATAATTGATTCAGTTAAACAATATCTTGAGCTTAATTTAGGACCAAGTACCGGTTTTATAGAATGAATATCCGAGTAATATTGCGTGACAACAAATATGTAAGATAATACATTTGAAGTTTATCTTTACTCGTGTACGTATTAATACGTACACTATGCATAATATAGCGTCCTAAGTGTGAAGAGTGGTAATGTCTCACATAACCCATGTTGACAGATTATTTGTTTAAAGCGTCATGGTTTTGATTTTTTATAATTTATAAATGTTCACGAGACGAAGGTTGATTGTTGTTACGTAATAAATTATGATTTATAAAAATAAAAATAGAAGACATCGATAGTTTACATGTATAGGTAAAATAATATTAAAAATGAGCTTCATTTTGAAAGAGGTAAAAAGCAAGAGTGCATGTAAATGCTTGTATTGTAAGTTAGAAACTACATATTTAAAACGTCTTTTAAAGTTAAAAATTAAGAAAGAAAGAAACATGTGAGAAAGAAGGAAAAATTACGCGTGAGAAATATAAATTTAGTAAAACTCTACCGTTATTTCAGAATTTATAGAAATATATTTTATTAAAACAAATACCAATAATCATTTACATACTATGACACCGTGTATTACACGTGATGAATAAATAAAATATTAAATAGTTAGTAACAAAATTTAATTAATTATAAAATAATACTTGTAGGTAAAATATGATTTTAATTATGTACGAGTAAGGACAATTACTAATAAAACAACGCTATCATTTTTTAAAAACTTTTATTTCATTTTTTTAAAATAAAAAATTTAAACATTTTATTCGAAAGCAACCAGTTTAAAAATATATCATTTATAAATATTTTCTTATTGTAACTCCGAAATTTAATATTTTGGTATATAAATATTCTAGTTTTTAAACCATAGATTTAAAATAATTCTTATTTTGAAATTTTTGATGTTTTAATAAAGTTTCTTATAATATATTTTAGAAGTAATATTTATAGAAGGCCTATTTTTCAATTCATTAAAAACTACTTTTAATCTCGAAGAAATTTACATAATATCACTGGTATTATTATTTAATAAGATAGAAATTTACATAATATCATTAGTGTTATTATTTAATAAAGTTTTCTAGCATAATCTTCTTTACAAAAGGCAATCCGGGTCAAAGATTATCACTTAACGGTTTAATGTTTTACTTATAGATTTAATATTAAATTTTTTTATTGAATTAGATTTTCTATTATGTAAATATAAATTGTACCAATGATACTTATCCCAACTGTATAAGATTAGATACCTGTGACATAAATAATGTGAGGTTATGAGTTCAAGTCTTACGTTGAATAAAATGATCAGAGTTAAGTCAGAGGGTTTTCTCAGTAATGGGTTAAATAAGCACGATTAAAATAACACTTACCCTTTAAATCAGGATAAAAAATATAAATATAAGTTGTATCAACGAAACGTGCATCAAAAGTTAATGTCAATTACCAGTCCACAACGGTTAAAACAAAAAAGTAAAATGATTACGCATCTTCACGATACGATTTGCGGATCTGCCTGGTCCCACAAATACACACCCCGCGAATCATAAACCTCAACATTCCCCCCAAAATCTCTTCTTCCTCACACAAACACAAACACACACACAAACACATAGCGGAAGTTACCGTCTTCGGTGATTTGATCGTCGTTCGTTTAAATATTTTCTTAAGTTTCGTACAATATGTGGATTATTGTTGATTATATATTGGCTTTTTGTAATATGCAGTTAATATAACTATATAATATTTTCTTAAGTTTCGTACATACCATTACGATTTAGTTATTTTTTATTTAAGTTGTGATACAACTTCTAACATGATGTATTTTACTCGTTTTTTATTTTAAACCCTTTTCCGTATTTCTTAATGTCATAATTTACAAAGACATTCTCCCAACTTCATTTTTTTTCGTTTTCGGACTTATAATCACGTAAATGTTATCATTGCAACACGCGACAACGTCTAAAAGAATTACACATTCGATATTCATGACTACTTTTTAGTTATGTGCAATAAAAATTTATTAGATGATCACATATAATAAATTTAAATAATATCATTGGTGTTATTATTTAATAAGGCAGAAAGACGAAAAAAATTAAAATTCACAAGTCTATAATTATGCCAGATGTCCACTTAAAACCTAATTTGTTATATAATAGATAAATTTATTCATTACATCATGGTGGGTTTTATAGTAGACTAGAAACATTAAGATCTTCCTGGAACCATAATACCTTCCCAGCTATGAAATTAAATTAGAACATATGGATAAATGGGAGACATTTCTTCTGGTAAGTTAGGCGATTCTTAATTAAGTTTTTTTTGTCATGTTATTTTGTTATTTATTTTCATCTATTGCTAGCCAAGGTTTTCAAATAAAACCGAACCGAACGGCTCATTTACAACCAAGCCAAAAAGAGCATTAATTTAAATATCTGAGCGAGTTTCGAGCAAGCAGCGAATTGAACGAGATTGACAACCCACATTTTAACAGCCACGTGGCCTAAAGTGGCACGCAATTTAATTTTAAAAAGATAGATGATGAAAATATCGTTCATTAAGTTTTTATACATTAAAATTCAGTAGCATTTTTTAGCATAATCTTATTTACAAAAAACGATCCGTGTCAAAGATTATCACTTAACGGTTTAATGTTTTACTTATAGATTTAAAATTAAAAAGTTTTATTGAGTTCTAGTACGTAAATACAAGTTGTATCAACGAAACGTGCATCAAAAGTTAATGCCAATAACCAGTCCACAACGGTTAAAACAAAAAGTAAAATGATTACGTATCTTGACGATACGATTTGCGGATCTGCCTGGTCCCACAAATACACACCCCGCGAATCATAAACCTCAACATTCCCCCCAAAATCTCTTCTTCCTCACTCAAACACAAACACACACACAAACACAAACACACACACAAACACACACACAAACACACAGCAAAAGTTACAGTCTTCGGTGATTTGATCGTCGTTCGTTTAAACGTTTGCGTCGATACTAATCAATTAAGTGTTGCGATTGATTAGAACACTGACGTTTCCGACTCCATCTGTGAATCAGGTCAGTCAATTTCGACTAATTATATATTAGGGCTTTTTTGGGTTTAACATTGATCCATTGTACGTGGTGTTTTGTTGTTGTTTGATGTCCATCGGGAGAGGAGAAGACGTGAAGGAGGCGAAGAAGCTGCCATGGGAGGATCGATTACTCAAACAACACATTGACGTTGCAAATGAGGTTAGTCATTTTTCGACCAATTATTAACGTTTTTTTTTTCGATCATTCGGGTTTAACATTCATCCATTGTGGTGTTTTCTTGTTGTTTGATGTCGATCGGGAGAGGAGAAGACTTGAAGGAGGCGAAGAAGTTGCCGTGGGAGGATAGATTACTCAAACAACACATTGACGTTGCGAATGAGGTTTGTCATTTTCGACCAATTATTAGCGTTTTTTTTTCGATCCTTCGGGTTTAACATTCATCCATTGTGGTGTTTTCTTGTTGTTTGATGTCGATCGGGAGAGGAGAAGACGTGAAGGAGGTGAAGAAGTTGCCATGGGAGGATAGATTACTCAAACAACACATTGACGTTGCGAATGAGGTTCGTCATTTTCGTTTTCATCAGTTTTTGTTTGTTTGTTTGTATTTAATGAAGTTTTAACAAATCTATAGTTCCCGATCCATTTCTAACATTGTTGAACTTTGCGTGAGGTTTAAGCAAGAACGCGGTTGCGGATTCAACAGGGCCTTCTTCTCTTGGCCATGGGAGGATTCGATTAAACGTTATTGTAAGGTTAGTTGTTTTCGAAAGGTAAGTAATTAAAGATCGTGTACACTAGTACATATAAATTTGTTTTCGAAAGGTAAGTATAAAGATCGTGTATACTACTACATATAAATTTATTATATACTGGAATACACATACTATGATGCTATCTTCATAACTTTCAGTTACCACTTTTGTTATGTGCTCATGGTTGGAGGACCGAATAACGAGGATTCTCAGGATAAATTATGGCAAAAAGAGGATTAATCTTGTGGGTCCACTTCTTGTGCTGCTGTTGTGTGCGTGCGCGGCCATTGTTCCGGTCTTGACACACCACATTTATGCTAGAAAGTTGTTAGGTGTTCGTTCTTGACAGACTTTAACAGGGAGTTATTTTTGTATATGATATTCTATATACGATGCATCTTATCATGTGTGGTTTAGTTTACTAATGCTTGAATTTACACCATGTGCAGGTCATTGTTGGAGACTTGGAGTCTAGTCCCACAATACTTGAATTTGTTGGCTTTCATTCTCTACAGACCTCAAAAGGGAGTGTTTCTTGTTTGTTTTTGCTTTTTGAATAGAATGCATCTAAGTCATTACTGGTTTTGTTTACTAAATTTGTATGAATGTTTATCATTGGAGTCTAGAGAAAGATGTTAGTGTTTATTTTACTACAGTCTTTAATAAGTTTGTTAATAATGTTCAAAGAGTAGAAGCTGTTAAAGGAGACCAAGAAGTTGCCATTGGAGAATTGATTGTTACACAAGAACATTTATGTTTTCCCAACACTAACGTAGGAAGCTTTAAAGAAGATGGTCGCTGCCATGATCTTGTAGCAGGTCACCTACAATTCTCATGCTTTTGGAGGCCTTGTTGCTTCCTCTTAAGGTAAAGATTATATTCGATTAATTCTCTCTTGAATCTCATCCGAGCGGTTTTTTGTCAAATTTTAGTTCCCGGGATATATAATTTTCAGGTTGCTTCAGTCACATGATCAGGTAATTACTCTGGTTTGGATGTTCCTATTACCTATTGCCATTTTTCCAACTAGTGAAACTCTTGTGTATCCCTATTTTTCTGCGTGGATTGATTTTGTGTATGTAGAATGTTAGGATGGAGATAACATGCTAACTTGGAATGCTTGTTTGAAAGTAGGTTATTGTTCGGCTTGTGGATTGACGCACCATGATCGTAGTCCCAGCACTGTGGGCTTGTGAAAAACCTTGCCTTGGTGGTTTATAGAATTGTTGGATCAACCCAATTCTGGAACTTTTAATTGAATATGGTACATAATAAAAAGATCTTTTTGATTATTTCTTTTGGTAAACTTTCACTCCTGCCTTAGCAAATCTATCCTACTGTCGTCTTGCAGGTCACAAAAGTATTTGTCAATGGTGTGTTGGTGGCATTCATTGTGATCGAGACATGTTGGTTAGAACCTTGAGAAGACTAAGAAGGTTGAGTATTTGTAATTTAGTATTATAATTGTTGAAGTATGGATTGTCTTCATGGAAACTTCAGGGACCAGTTTTGTATATAGTTGAAAGTATTTTTTTTGTTGGTTTTAATGCTTGTTAATAAACACCAGGGACTGAAGATGTAAACGTCTAATTCTCGTTGGGTTATAGATGCAAATTAGTTGTTAATCAGGTTGTTAAGAAGTTGTTAGTGATAGTTATAAAAGAATGGGTTGTATGATCAATTGAGTATCTTTTGATCACTTGTATTCTTTCCATAGTTCATTGACATAATCAAATTGAGTGATTCTTGATCTTGTAGTTTTTGATTCAATTGATTCTAGTTTCATCAATTGGTATCAGAGCGAGGTTGTCGACTCAAAATCAGAGATCGGTTGAATCAAATCGGTGGAGCAATTGCAGTTGATCGGCGGTGAAGTTAAACAATTCCGATCGAGTCTGTGTTCATCATGGGATCAACTAAGTTCGAATTTGAGAAATTTGATGGCAGGAATGATTTTGGGCTGTGGAGGGTTAAGATGAGGGCACTGTTAGTTCATCAAGGTTTGGTGGATGCCCTAAAAGGAACAAACCCTGTGGTATTGCCTGAAGATGCTCCAGACAAAGAAAGACGAGAGAATGATGACAAATGGAAGGGGATCTTGGAGAAGGCTCATAGCGCAATCATCTTGAGTTTGGGTGATCGAGTCTTGAGAGAAGTATCAAAGGAAACAACTGCTGCTGCTCTGTGGTTAAAACTGGAATCACTGTACATGACAAAGTCATTGGCCAATCGTCTCTACCTCAAGAAGAGGTTGTATACTTTCCAAATGACATCAGGTAAAACCATGCAAGATCACACAGATGACTTTAATAAGTTACTGTTAGATCTTGGTAACATTGATGTTGTTTTGGAAGAAGAAGACCAAGCAGTAATCTTCTTGAGTTCATTGCCTCATTCTTATGAGCATTTTGTTGATACTCTAATGTATGGAAGGGAGACATTGACCATGGAGGAGGTATTGTCTGCTGTCAATTCAAGAGAATTGAAGAGAAGGTCAGAACACCAAGAAGAGGCAAGCAGTAGTGGGTTAATGGTTAGGGGAAGATCAGATCAGAGGAGTAGATCTAAGAATGTGCATAGATCTAAGTCCAGATTCAAGAGAAGGTGTTACATATGTCAATCAGAGAAGCACCTTAAACGAGATTGCCCTGAAAGAAAGAACAAGAAAACTGAGAATCATAGTTATAAGTATGGAGGTAACACATCTCCTGAATCTTCAACAGATGGGTATGAAAGTTCAGATGTGTTAATGATATCAAAAGCAGTCAATAGTGATTCGTGGGTAATGGACTCAGGCTGCTCTTACCATATGTGTCCCTTTAAAGAATACTTCAAAGAATTAAAGATGGAAGATCTTGGTGAAGTAAAGATGGGAGATGATAGAGCCTGCAGGATTCAAGGGTATGGTACTGTAACCTTGAACTTAAACAATGGAACTGTTGTAGATTTGCAGGATGTCAGGTATATTCCTCAATTAACAAAGAATCTCATTTCATTGGGAACATTTGAAAAGGCTGGGTATAGTGTTAATTTGAGAAATGGTAAAGCTAAAGTCATTAAGGGGTCTATGGTAGTTCTAACTGGGTCTAGAACTGGAAATAACTTGTATTTGTTGGATGGGTATGCCAAGAGTGGATCTGTGTCTATAGTTGCAGAAAATAATGAAAATCTGCCTATGTTGTGGCATAGGAGATTAGGACATATGAGTGGTCAAGGCCTTGTAGAGTTAAAGAAACAACAAGCTGTAGATAGTCTAAGTAGTGGTGAGTTTGGGTTCTGTGAACATTGTATTATGGGCAAATCCCATAGGGTAAAGTTCACTAAGGGTAAACATTACACTAAAGGGATTCTAGACTATGTACATGCAGACTTGTGGGGGCCAACTCAAACTGCATCTATAGGGGGTGGTCATTATTTCTTGTCAATAATTGATGACTATTCAAGAAGACTTTGGGTGTTCATTTTGAAACATAAACATGAAACCTTCACAAAGTTTAAAGAATGGAAAATAATGGTTGAAACTCAAACTGGTAAGAAAGTCAAAAAGTTGAGAACAGACAATGGTTTAGAGTTTTGCAACCATGAGTTTAGTCAATTATGTAAAGAATGTGGTATGACTAGACATCTAACAGTTCCTGGCACCCCTCAACAGAATGGCTTAGTTGAAAGGATGAATAGAACCATTCTAGATAAGGTTAGATGTATGTTACATGAATCTGGTTTGACTAAAAGGTTTTGGGCTGAGGCTGTGAACACAGCTGCTTATTTGATCAATAGGTCACCATCATCTGCAATAGGTATGATGGTACCTATGGAGAAGTGGACTGGTGTTAAAGTAGATTACAGCAATTTAAGAGTATTTGGGTCACTTGCTTATGCTCATATTAAGCAAGATAAACTAGAACCAAGGGCTCTTAAATGTGTGTTTCTGGGGTATTCACATGAAGTCAAAGGGTACAGGTTGTGGTCCCTTGAACAGGAAGGTATTAAAGTAATGCTAAGCAGGGATGTCACTTTTAATGAAGAAGTGATGTACAAAGATTTGTTAAAAGGTGAAGATGCAGGGGCTAAAGAAGTCAACAAGGATGTATCAATTGAGGTGGAGGATAATGAGTTAGATTGTGATCCAGAACCTATAACATCTGATGATGCAAAATCAGATGGTACCTCTGATGGCAATGCCGAAGGAGGTACATCAAATAGGGCTTCTAGTTCTGTTCAGACTAGCCTAGCTAAGAGCAGACCTAGAAGGAACATTATCCCTCCAATTAGATACAGGTCAGATAACATTGATGACTTAACAGCATTTGTGTTCTTATCTGCACAGCAAGATAGCATGATTGAACCTTTGTCATTTCAAGAAGCTGTGAAATCCAAAGAGAAACATCAGTGGATAGCAGCCATGGAAGATGAAATGAAGTCTTTGTATGAGAATGAGACATGGATATTAGTAGACAAGCCCAAAGATAAAAGACTAATAGACTGCAAGTGGCTATATAAGTTGAAAGATGATGTGCAGGGTGGACCTCCAAGGTTCAAAGCCAGGCTTGTGGCTAAGGGATTCACACAAAAGGCTGGTGTGGATTATAATGAGATTTTTTCCCCTGTGGTAAAGCACACATCCATTAGATTGCTGTTGGCAATTACTGCACAATTGGATTATGAGCTGGAACAGCTAGATGTGAAAACAGCATTTCTACATGGATCATTGGATGAGACCATATACATGAAACAGCCTCCAGGTTTTGAGGTGGAGAATCATGAAGATAAAGTGTGCCTGCTAAAGAGATCATTATATGGATTAAAACAATCACCTAGACAATGGTATATTAGATTTGATGAGTATATCATAAGTCAAGGATTTAAGAAGAGCTGCTATGATAACTGTGTTTACTATAGAGAGTATGCAAAAGGAGAGTTTGTATACTTGCTATTGTATGTTGATGATATGTTGGTGGCTTGTAAAAGCAAAGAGGAGATCAGGGCTACAAAACAACTGTTAATGAGTGAATTTGACATGAAAGAGCTTGGAAGTGCTAAGAAAATACTGGGCATGGAAATTCACAGAGACAGGAAATTAAAGCAGCTAAGATTGACTCAAACAGGATACTTAAACAAGATTTTGCAGTGCTATGGAATGGATAAGTCTAAGACTGTCATTACACCATTAGCACAACATTTTAAGTTGTCTAATAGGGATTCACCTACATCAGAAGAAGGGAAGCTTGAAATGAGTAGGATTCCATATGCAAATGCAGTGGGATGTTTAATGTATCTTATGGTTTGTACACGGCCAGACATAGCATATGCAGTAAGTGTGGTTAGCAGGTATATATCTTGTCCAGGAAAGTTGCATTGGAATGCTGTCAAATGGATTTTCAGGTATTTGAATGGTACAAGGGAAGTTGGTCTGGTTTATGGTAAAGATCAAGGTGCAGAAAGCAAAATACTAGGATATGCAGACAGTGATTTTGCTAAAGACTTAGATAATGGAAGATCTATGACAGGTTATGTGTTTACTTTGTATGGAAGTGTGGTTAGTTGGAAAGCAACATTGCAGTCAACTGTTGCTTTGTCATCAACTGAGGCAGAGTTGTGGCTTTGACTGAAGCAGTCAAAGAATCTCTGTGGTTAAAGGGTGTTATTACTGAATTGGGCATTGAGTTGCTGAGTAATGTGGTGTTATGTGATAACAGAGGAGCCGTGCAGTTGGCTAGAAATCAAGTGCATAATGAAAGGACTAAGCATGTTAGGGTAAAGCTGTATTTCATAAGAGACTATGTGAAGTCAAAGGAGGTTGAGATACAAGAGGTTGATACTTTGGATAATGGTGCTGATATGCTTACTAAGTCATTGCCTGGTCCTTAGTTTGAATATTGTATGGAGATGTTGAATATTGAATGAAGATTAATCCAAGGTGGAGATTGTTGAAGTATGGATTGTCTTCATGGAAACTTCAGGGACCAGTTTTGTATATAGTTGAAAGTATTTTTTTTGTTGGTTTTAATGCTTGTTAATAAACACCAGGGACTGAAGATGTAAACGTCTAATTCTCGTTGGGTTATAGATGCAAATTAGTTGTTAATCAGGTTGTTAAGAAGTTGTTAGTGATAGTTATAAAAGAATGGGTTGTATGATCAATTGAGTATCTTTTGATCACTTGTATTCTTTCCATAGTTCATTGACATAATCAAATTGAGTGATTCTTGATCTTGTAGTTTTTGATTCAATTGATTCTAGTTTCATCAATAATGTTATTAATTTTGGATAAAGATTTATGTATATTTTGGTGAACATCAAATCTTTTGATAGAAACTTTTCTGACTTTCCAGGTTGACCTGAACATGGAAGGTGGAGTTTTTCAAGTCTTCGAGATAGTCATTTGAAAGAACTTCAAGCTTATGATGATTATCACTGTCGCAGTTTCATTGTTTAGAAGCAGAGATGTTTAATGAAGAAGAAAGACATCCAAAAAGCTTCAACAATTGGTGTTCCAAATTTTGTAGTTCATAGAATTTCAGCTTCATGACATTTAACTCCATCTTTATAGTAATAACTTCTGGTTTGTGTCTATCTTTCCACAGAAATATACTAGAAGATGGTGGATGGCTTTGTCATGTGGAAAACAACAGAAGAGACTACTATGATTTCCATGACCATCAATGTAATTAATGGGGCGCTACTGAGCGTGCAAAACATGTCAACTTGGGTCGTAATACAGTCAAACGGGTAAATTTCTATAATCTAGTGAAAAATTAAACGTGCAACCAAAACATTATTTTCACAACCACCTAATTGGATCATTATATTAGTAATTTCTTTTATCACATTTAATGTATTTTTTTTTGTTGGATGTAGGCTTGGCAAGGTAAATCCAGTGGAATCTTGTTATGATATTTTTCCATTGTGATATCTATCCATCATCATTTTGGGTGTTTGCGCATCCATTATACCATTTCCTGACCACCGCGAGGTTAGTTTTACATTGCTTTAGACAACATATGTTATGATTTTGCTGATATTTAAACGGAGTTAACAAGTTAACAACAGTTCACAAATGAATCTTTTGTCTGAAAAGTTAAACTTTGTGTTGTTTGTTTCTATCTTTTCACAGGAAACCATGAAGCTGGTCGCTGGAAATATCTTGTGGCGGGTCACTTACACTTCTCATGCTTTTGCCGACCGGAGAATTAGCAGAGGTAGTAGTTGTTTAACTTGATGTTTTCTTTTTTGAGTTTCTGTCACATATTTTATGTTAATTCTATCTTGAAAATCAGCTAGCTGTTTGGACAAAACACAACACGATTGCCCTACAACAACATACTAAATCTGATGACTGTGATTTGGAGGTTCCTGTTGCTCCCTAGCTCCCTGAGGTACAACAACATACTAAATCTGATGACTGTGATTTGGAGGTTCCTGTTGCTCCCTCCCTGAGGTAACACTCATTATCAGGTGATTCTCTTAAAAATTTCATCCAAGAGTTTTTTTGGTCAAATTTTAGTTCATGAGATATAAAATTTTCAGTTTGCTTGGGTCACATGATCATTCTGGTTTAGATATTCTTATTGTCATTTGTTCATATAGTGAAACTCTTGTGTATCCCTTATTTTTCTAAGTGGATTAGGGGACACCCTGATATTTCTTTGGAACATAATCAATGGTGCAATGTTGTTCAATTGGAGTTCAGTGATCCTAATACATTTGTTAAGTGCTGTTTTGATCATATGATTTGCTAAATCTAATTAATTCTTGCATTTAGCCTCTTATTTGCTAAACCTCCCATCCTTGTACGATCCGCGAAGAATAAAAGCTTAATGTTCTTTGCTATATCCAGTAGACTTGCGGAGTTGAAGGTAATAGACCCTTATTTGAAACTTCAGCCCTATTGCTAAATATTACTTGGTTATTGCTTATTTCTTCTTTTTTTCTTTGTATAGAAACCGTAACTCTTCCTTTGCCAGGATGGGGCCTAACCTAGCCTCCTCCGTCCCTCGGGCGAATTAAGTATTATAGTACATATTGAGCTCGCGAAGGTACGAATTACCCTTGTGAGAGAAGTAACAACGTACTTCCATTATGGAGAGTTTCTGTAGAGAAGATTATGGTAGCGCTTCTTGAAAATTGAGCTTGCAAAGGTATGATTTACTCGGCTCTCTAATTTATGGTGTTTAACTGTGCATGTATAATATGGCTCTTGGAATATTTAAATTGGCAAAGTTTGATTGTTCCATGTTCTTGTATAAATACCTACTGTCTTGTCTTGATTTTCAAAGTTCTTTGGTAATTGAGATATTAAACACCAACTTACATTAGGGTTAGCTCATTACATGTGCTGTGTCATTGATTTTAATTAGATTATTGTTTTAAATCCTGCTTTAGTTTGTTAATATTTGTTGACATGTTTACATTGTTTTATGTTAGGTTAGGATTATGGCCTTTTCCTCCAATGTTCTTAATCAGTTTAAGTAAATTCCATGAGTACTTGAATCTGACTTTCACAGGATTTACTTTATAGTTAAATACTAGTGTAATCCTATATATTATACTAATTGATTTGTTAAAAGTCGTTAGAATTCTTAGCTCTTGTATATGTTTTGAGGCATGTTTGGGTCTGTCTTACTTTCCCAGTTTTGTTCTATCTGATTTTGGCTGTTCTTTAGTACTTGGGTGATTCAACGAGTAAGAACATTTAAGCTTCTTTTGGGGAAGAAAGCATCATATGGTTGCAACCCTAGTCACATTTATCTTTCTCATCAGGAATATGAAAGAGCATACCTACAAAGCGACGCCACTGTGAAATTAGATTATTATAAATCTTTGTACCATCTGCATAGTAGATCATACCTTAAAAATTGATACTTTTATTCGCTCTATGACCGTGTTAATTAGAATGGAAAATTTCAAGTTGGCCGGTAGTGAAAAACATACTAAACGGAGTGATTTTTGGGTTTACATAAAACATGCACATGATTGCTTTGTTTTGTTTTAAATTTCATTCTGGCTAGAGCCTTTTTTTCCCCTTCTAACAGCACAGGGCAAAACATTAACTTTCGTTTTACCTATATTACTGTCTTTAACCAATGATTCTAACAAAGAATCAAGTGGCATGCCACCTAGAGTTCTCGTGCTTTTTGCCCACAGAGAATTAAGCGAAGCAGGTACTGTTTATATTGGTATGTTTTCACATTCATCTGAGTGTTTTATTTGTCAATTTTTTTGTTTCTGAGATTTATATTTTTCAGGTTGCCTGGTTCGATGGGAGTTTGGTATTCCTACAAATGTTACTTGGTCTGTCCTTACTTCTGCATTATTTCTCACATAGTACACTTAATCTGGAGAGCTTGTGCTGCTATTTGGTCTTGACACACCCAGTTATGCTAGATGCTTGTGCTGCTATATGGTCACCTTTTGGGTCTTGACACACCCACTTATGCTAGAAGGTTGTTAGGTGTTTGTTGTTGACAAACTTTACAAGTGAGTCATTTTTCTTTTAGCTTTTCTAAATAGAATACATCTTATCATGAGTGGTCTAGTTTACTAATGCTTGCATTCACATCATGTGCAGGTCATCCTTTGAGTCTAGACCCACAATACTTGAAATTGTTGGCTTTCATTCTCGAGGACCTTCAAAAAGGGAGTGTTTCTTTGTTTTTGCTTTTCTGAATAGAATACATCATGTTGTTTTATTTTAATTTGTATTCACGTTTATCATTGGAGTGTAGACCAACAACACTTGAAAGATTTTCAGATTCATGTATTACAGTCTTCAAATGGAAGACTTTTTTTGTGTCTGTTTTCGTTTTCAAACAAAATTCTTTTTACTTAACCTTACACAAACACACGCCCCGGGACTTATAGAACTCAAATTTCATACATTCCACAACATTGCCCCGGATCTTCCTCTCTCCACTTGTTTTTTAAAGTGTTTTTTTTCGGGTCTTCCTCACGCAAACATACACACACTAGAAGTTACAGAATTTGATTTGATCGTATACTCGTTCATTTATAAATTTTTTAACAATGTTCAGAGAGGAGAAGCTGTTGAAGGTGGCTGCCACGGCAGGATTGATTGTTACACGTGAACATTGACATTTCCCCAACAGCAGAATTAGCAAAGGAGGTACTTGATTAACTTGATGTGATTTTTCTTGAGTTTTTGTCACATATTTTCAATTAATTTTTATCTTATCTTTGCAATATATCACTTGTGCAATTGCTTAAGGAAAAAAAATGCACATAGAAAGGTGAATTATGCATCCTGAACCAAAAGACCATTTTCTAAAACGAAGCCGAATAACGACCGACCCTACCTAACCATTTGTTATGTCCTTGCACATGGAAGGAAGGTGACTGGGATATTGAGATTCAAAGGTACTGTTCATTCAACTTTCTTATTGATTCTTGGAAGCTTGAGTTTGCAAAGTATTGATTGTTTGATGTTCTTGTGTGATTTGTTAGACACCACCTTGGGGTTTATGAACGCTTTCCCTTAACTTTTTAATCGATTTCTTAAGTAGATATTCATGTTCTTTAATGATTTGTTTGGTTTGCATTACTGAACATAAAACAGAGATAACATGATGTCAACATTATAAAAACTTGGATGTTAGTTTAATTTCTGAATTAGTGGTTGCTTACACCAACTTTTGTTGCTTGTTTTAGATTAATGTGAAATTGTCAAAATTAAAAAATAAATAGGTACGTTACTTCTGTTACAAATCCATCAAAAAACTGAATTTGGGTTTTAGATTAGTAATAGGATCCAGATCTTCTTACTTTACTATGGACAATGCTCCCAATAAATAAATTATCCTTTTGAGTTTGGATCTCTAACTAGTATTATCTTCATCCCTTGTAGGTTGTTAGAAATAGTAAATAATCGAATATTATTAAATTTCTCTCAGTTACATCCTCTGGCCATGGACAATACCATTCGGGAGTCAATGCTAGTAAGTATGGTACTTAAACTTTAATATCTCTTTCTGACACACACACACACAAATATATAAAATAATGTTATTTGATAGTTGCTCTTTTTTCCATATCTTCTCTCACTAAGCTAGAAAAAACATGATGGAATAAGCGGTTTTCTGTCATCTTTGCGTAAACTTTGTTGATCCAGAAAATGATGAAAATGAAGATTAAAACTTGCTATTTCTTGCTTTTTATGTCCAAATTATGTTCTACCGAAAGAGTAGGATTGCATAGAGGTTTTAGTTCTTAATTTAAAATTCATAAACTCCATATTCTCACTTTCATTCAAGAAAAACTATACCATGTGTTTCTGATTTTGGTCTTAGTAAGCTTTATGTAGAGGATGAAGCTCATGTGACCACCGTTGTTGCTCGCGTTTTGGATATGTTGCGCCAGGTTTGTCATTATAGTTCTTAAATTGCTTCTTTTTCTCCAAAACTAAGATATTGGCCTCATCATTTGTAAATAATTTAGTTAATCTTCCATCTCTCTATCTCTAATTGCACATGGCCTTAAAATTACATTGGTAAAAAGGTTGTGTAATCGCTTGAGAAAGAAAACAACATTTTTTTTCTTAATTTAGTAGTCTTCGTGACATTTTCATGTGTTTGTTCTTGTGTGATTTGTTTGGTTTAGGTTATTGGAAAAAAAAACCCAAGATATTTTGATGTCAACTTCAAAACTCTTTATCTTGGTAATGTAAAGAGGTTTTACATCATCTTTTAAATATTACAATAAACTCATTATGTGTGTAGTGTCTTTCAGATTATTAATTTGAAACCTGCTTTAGTTTGCCAATATATGTTGACCTGTTTATATTGTTTCATAATACACGAGGGTTATGGTCTGTTCCCCCATTTTTCTTTACCTGTTTATGTAAATTCCTTTATTGATTGAATCCAACTTTCATAAGGTATACTTTATGGTTGAATACTAGTTTAATGCTACGGATCTACTAATTAATTTGTTAAAAGCCCTTGGAGTGTTTATCTTCTTTTCCTTTGTTTTATTCATGTTTAGGTTGGTTTTACATTCCTAGTATTGTTCTATTTGATTTTGGTTGTTCTGTAATACTTGGATGATTTGACAAGTAAAAAACATTGTTTCTTTTAGGAAAGAAAGCATAATATGATTTTTATATTTCCTGATTCAAAGCTTCTCATGTTTGATTATATGGCACTAGTAGTACACTAGTATTAAAAGTTTCTTACTTGGTAATCTTCATACTTTGAGATTAAAACAAAAAACGAATTTTTTTTTTTTTGCTTTTTTTAAAATGTTCTTATGAATGTATGTGTTTTTAGAATATTGGGGTGGAAATCAAATATTAACTTAGGATGCTTGTTTGAAAGTGGTTTATGATTCGACTTATGGGTTTGCATATTTGCACCATGATTGTAATCCCAACATTATTCACGCAGGTGTCGGAATATATTCTTCCTAGGCCGGCTTATTTGCAACATGAGTGTAGTTGCAACATTGCTCGCACAGGATATATTCTTCATGCTGATAATGGGAGCCTTGTGTTTCTGATATTAGTTTGGTACGCTTTTTGTAGGTGAGGAAGCTTATGTGACCCTTGTTGCTTGCTTACAAATGGATATTTTTCATGCTTGACAAATGAGGTTGGTAGCACTCTGTATCCCTATTTTTCTGAGTGGATCAGGTAACACCGTGATTTTCCCTTAAACTTAATTAGAGCATTCACATCCCATTCCTTATCTTTATCTATATAATTACACTAAAAATCACTAATTCTTCTCTCTTCTTTCAATTAAATAATATATTTTTATACCTTTTTCATTACCTTTTCTCTCTCCTTCACTCACAACCACTTTCAAAAATATTAAAAAATTTATAAGGGTTGAACGGTGAATCCTTAAATTTACAGATGAACAGTAACATTTTCTCTCTGCTCCACTCACAACCACTCAAAACTATCCCATATGATTTAAGGACTCACACTCACATAATTATAAGGCATGGGTTGTGAATGCTCTTAGTGGCACAATATTGTTCAATGGGAGTTTAGTAATCCTACTCCATTTGGCAGGTGCTATACTCAATCACATGATTAGAATATTTGGATTAGTCAATTTTGTGCTTGCATTTATCTTATTTGAACCTGGTTTCAATCAAAGTTGAATTGTTAAATCTCGCATCATTGTAGGAGGCGTGAAGAGTTAAAGCTAAATTTTTTCACTATTTCTTGAAGGCGCGAAGAGACGCAGGTAATCAGCCTACTCTGAATCTTGTGCTTTAATTGTTCTTTGCTAAATACTTGCTTGATATGTGCCTTATTTCTTGGTTTTTGCTATACGTTGATTGTGTAATTGCTTGAGATAGAAAAACACATAGAGAAAGATTAATATGTATCCCGAACTAAAAACCTATTTTTTAGCAAGGCAGAAGCCTGCCAGATTCGTAAAACAGTAGCATTCAACATCACATAATCCTGTATTGATACCTACATCGTCTACGTCTACTATGAAAGCGCCTTTAAGATTGGACACTGAGACTTAAATCCTGAAAGGCTTTATAGGCTAAAGGAGACTATAATATAAAGCTTAAATTTTAAAGGTGCTATAAAACCCAACTCATGATATCCATAAGCATGAAGCTCGTAAAATGTGAATCTCGTAAATGTGCCAATAAAGCATGAGGTCTAAAGCCCAAATAGACCTAAAAGCCTAATAATTAGTTAGTGGGTAAAGTGTATATTGTGAAGTGTTAAGCTTAATTATGAAAGCCTAAGGCCTAGCACATAGGGTTGATAAAATACGAGGTCAAATACAGAACCTCTAAGCCTAAAGCTTTATGTCTACCTTGTAAGGTCTTAAGATAAGACTCATAGAACCAAAGCACCTGTAATGATTGAATTCTATGAAGTCTGGTGCTCTTTAAATGAGGCCTAAGGCTTAAGAAGTCTAGAAGTCTAAGGCCTAAGTCTTAGGTCCTAATGTGTGAAGTCATATTGTGAAAAATATTAGGTATATTTTATTTCTTATAAATGAGTCCTGATGTAGGCTATGTTCAAAAGCCTATCACTTTATGGGTGTAAAATTTTTGAGTTTATAGGCCTCTAAGTATTACGAGTCTAATGCTTATGGGCCTTAGTCGTAGGTTTTAGGTGAAGTGTTTTGAGCTATACGTGTTAGGTTGTCTTTAAGGCCTTTTAGGCTTTAGGCTACCTGATTTATGGGATGAGCCTTTATTAGCATCCGGCTATATTGGTATTATTTGATAGGCTTTAGGCTTCAAGCCATATAGTTTATGGGCCTGGTGCATCATATGTATCAAGGTTTATGGGCCTCAAGTGCAAGGATTTTGACTTTTGTTTGTAGTCTTTTTTAGGATTTAGGGCTAGGGCTTGGGCTTGTACGCTTATGCTTTGTGGATCAAATGTTTGATGGGCCTTAGGCTATATATACTTCATTTCTTGCTAGCCTCAAGCATTGGAACTCATACTTTGGGCTTAAGAATCTCATATGATTTTTTTTGTAATAGTATGTTAACAATTATAGTATATAATAAAGAGTTAAATGCGTTTTTGGTCCCTAGTTTTATCTGGTTTGTCCGGTTACGGTACCTGTGTTTTTTTTCTTGCGGTTACAGTACTTCAATTTTAAAAAATTACTAAAACGGCCATTCAGTCTAATTTCCAACTTGACGGCGTTAACTTGCAGGAGTATTTTTGTTTTTTTACGTGCTTGTCTTTAAGGAATAAATTTTGTTTTAGACCAAACTCACCCAAACAAAACGTGTAGCTGTTTGTGAATTCCCCTTTTTTACATCAATATTGAGCAATATTTAAGGAATGAATTTTGTTTTAGAAATAATTTGTCTGCTGATTTGGGTCCAAATTCTTATTTCCATTTTTGAAAGAGAAACAACAGGAGCAGGTATATTTTTTATTATTATTTTTAGTTTTGAATTTTTTGAATTAGTCTAATGCTAAGTGTTCATAATAATCACAATCACAGTCACCATCATGAATTGATCATCACAAAACCAAATCAAAAGCGTGTAGATCTGTTACCATAATTCCATCTTTTTTATTTCAAATTCAATTCAATCCCCAAATTCATTTCAAATTTAATAAAAAATAAAGAATTTGCAAGCTGTAAATCAAACCAAAGAAGAACCATTGTACTCATCTTCTTCCACCTTTATACTCTTGCAGTACAACCACCATCACCTTACTCCCTCCCTCTCTCTCTCTAAACCCTCAAATTACCCACAAATTACACCCAAATCCCACAATGCTGCAATCAATCTCCACCCTTTGATCTATGATCTCCACCTAATCGAATCCAATTTCACAGGGTTCCGATCGGTTCCATGGCGGCGTCACCGTTCGACTGGTGGCGTAAAGAGACTCACAGGGGGACTCCGGTGGTCGTCAAGATGGAGAACCCCAACAATTGGTCAGTGGTGGAGCTCGAAGCTCCATCGGAGGACGATTTCTTGACCGATGGTGTGTCGAAGGGTCGCAACAAGAACGCTAAACAGCTCACGTGGGTTCTGCTGCTGAAAGCCCACCGTGCCGCCGGCTGTATCACCTCCATTGCTCCGGCGACGTTCTTTCTCGCCTCCGCCTTGCGCCGCCGCCTTTCCGCCGGACGCACCGCACCGTCAAATCGACCACGAGGTTCTATTCATGTATAAAGGTGTTCCTTTGGGTGTCGATTTTGCTGTTGGGGTTTGAGGTTACTGCTGGGGTTCTATTTGTGTAAAAAAGACAAATACCCCTCCAAGTCAGCGCCTTCAAATTGGAAATTAGACGGAATGACCGTTTTAATATTTTTTCTTAAAATTAAAGTACTGTAACCGGAAAAAAAACACAGGTGCCGTAATCGGACAAAACAGACAAAACCTGAGACCGGAAAAACATTTAACTCTATAATAAATGATTAATTTGGTTTGCTGAGGTGATAAAACACAAAACAACCCGCACCCCACCCCACCCCACCCCACCTGTCACACCTCAACTTTGACGGCGGAAACGTCGAGGCGTGAGGAATACGATTGTTCACAGCCACATAACGCTATGTTTAAATGTAAATATTCAAATTAATAGTTTCAAAAGTGATTACAAACATAAGTCTCAAATACGCAATAAGCTTAAACATAAATCAACATAACATAGCATTTTATTTATTTAACTAGGTCCACGTCCTAGTTTTATTGCAAGCTTCAAAAGATCACTCTAAACTCGGGGGTTACCTGAAACATGATAAAAATAAAAGGTCAACTAAAAATAGTTGGTGAGTTTCTCAAGTTTTCATACATAATATGAAAAGATTATAAGTAGCAATTCATGTCATAGGTTATAAGCTAGTAAGGTTATAGAACGCATATCTTTACAATCAAACCTTGACTTGATTACAAGTATATAAGATTGGCTAAGTGTATTTGGTTACCTAGTGCACAAGCATACGGCTCCTAGGAGTCGGCAATACATCGACTTTAGCACCAAATAGGCTTGTCAGGCCCAAAGATCTAAGACGTCGCCAGGCTAGCAATAGTTAATGATTGTAACAAACTATGTATCTCATATAATCACTTACAACATACAAATACCCATGACAAGATATAAAGATGAATTGCAAGTGCTTTACAAGTCTCAAACGTTTATAAGTGTGTAATGTATAAGTATCATGTTTCACCCCAAAATGGTGTGAAATAAAGTAAAAGGGGGCAAGGAAAACTCACATTGATGTATGCATTAAAGATGATATAAAAGATCAAAAGATAATCCAATGTATTACTTTACAAGACACCTAACATATATTACGAGTTTAAGGTTAATAATAAGATCAACGTTCTATTAGGGTTTTGATATATTTAAAGGGATTTGTCCAGTAAATAAATTTTGAAAATAAATCTTTATAAGTATTTCAGATTAATTAAAATAACGTATTGATTAATAACAAATTATTAATCCAAACCATTAGTTTAAAATGTAACTTATAAGAAATAATATTCTTAAATACTTTGTGTAATTATAAAATATAAATAATTTCTACGATTATCATGATAAATCTTTAATTAATATAGTGTCTGTTAATATTATAAAGATTTATTGTTTCAAGTCCAATAATTGATTAATTATTTTAAAAGAAACCTATTTATACATACTAGTTAAATGAACATAAAAATAATAATTATGTTTTTAGAGAGTAACATTTGGAACAAAAGATTTATTATTTATTATTTGAAACAAACGTTAATTAATGAGTTAAAATAGAAAAACAATCTAATTGTCTTATTGACCATGTAATGTTTTAACAAAATAAACATTACTTAAATCTATTTTATATATAAAAAATGAACTAATTAAACAAAATAAATAACTAAATAAATAAAGAAATTTTAAAATAAATTTAAGAAAATAATTTAATGTCTTTAAAAATACTTAAAGTTTACAAAATTATTTTTTATATTTATTAGGAATTTTCTATAGTTTTTTTAAGGCTGAAAAACCATTTAAAAAAATATATGGGGGTGCCTGGGTTCGAACCCAGGACCCCTCGGTTAGCAAGCAAGCGGGGAACCAGTGAACCAAAGGCCTAAGCCACGGTTTATCTTGGTTCCCATAGATTATATACACAGAAACACAAATATACCCCAATTCCCCAATTTCGTTTTGAACCCTAGAATGTTCAAACTCAAAATTAAACATCAATTCGTTGTTGTTAATCAAATCAACGTTGGGGCTATTGATCCTCATGTAAAAACGAGCACGTAGGTAGGTTTAATTACCGAACTTGGTGATGGATGGAGGACGAACAGAACGAAGAACAGACGCGGCAGAGTGGGAATTGTTTTGTGAAATGTTGTTAATACTTGAATTAACTCTACAGATCTCTTCCAAAGACGATGATAAGTGAAAGCCCTCAATCAATTTAAGTGTATACAGCTCCGAAGATGGTGTTCGACCAAGATGCAGGTCCGCGACCGAGAAGGGGATCGAATGGGGTGTTTGGGTTAGTTTCAGGTGAAATTCGAAGTGCCATTAGTTAAGAAATCATATAAACGATCTTTTTGATTAGTTAATTTGCATTATTGCAAGTGAGTGCGATCGATTTGTCTGTAAAAGGTGGTCGAAAGTGGAAGGATTCGGGATCGCACTAATCTACTCCATTTTTAAATTGTTTTGGGGTGTTAGGTTCGAATCCCCCACGTGAATGTGTCGGGATGTTCGTTTCGGTCAAAAACGAGTGGTTTTGGTGGGTTTGATGGTAGCCGGAGCCGGTGGCCGGCGGCAAGAGATCCGACGGGGAGAGAGGGAGGGGCGGTTTGGGTTTTAAATAATTTTACACTTATGGTCCCTGAGGTTTCAAGAAGTTACAACAGGGAATTAAAGTTTTGTTTTACATTTACATAAATTATAGTTTAGTCCTTGAAGTTTTATATTGTTATTATTTTATGTAAAAATTAATTAATTTACAAACTTTAACATATTAAAACTTATATTATTATTATTATTATTATTATTATTATTATTATTATTATTTATTAAGTAATAATTAACATTATTAAGTTTCAAAAAAAATATATAAATAATTAAATAAGAAATAGTCATAAGTAATTCACAAGTTTCATACTTGGTAACAATAGTCCTTACAAGATTAAACGACGTTATCTTTTAATTAACAAAAAAATACAGGATGTTACACCACCCCACCCCACCCCACCTCACCCCACCCCACCCCACCCCACCCCACCCCACCCCACCCCACGCACCCACCCCACCCCACCCCACCCCACCCCACTACCACCACCACCAAAGACCCCACCCGGGCTTATGTAATCTTTTTGAGTATTTGAATCCAACTTTGATAGGATTTTGTTTTTTATCATTTAATACTGGCGTAATGTACAATTATAATATTTGATTTGTTGAATGCCCTTGGTATGTTTAGCTCTTGTTTTTTTTTGAGGTATTTAATAAAAATCTTGTAACCTCAATAATCTCAATGGGCTTATCATCACCCCTGCAACTGTGACAAAATATACTACACGTTTTGTTGTATAATTGATTTGTCCCAAGCCCGAAGTACATCCTTCTATTTAGTCATACATGAAAGTTTTTAGTGGTTTCAAGCTCAAGCCTACGACAACATGTTACCACACTCACATTACAAGAGGCAACACCCTCTCACGCTCTATACACACTTTTTTATAGGAGTATAACACAGCCTGTATCAGTAATATTATTTATGTTTACAAAATCAAGTCAAATGATGCTCAGAGTAAATTAATTACATCTTAGATTTTGACTTTCACTCTCATAAACAGTTGACTTTGAGAATAGTCTATCGTAATTCAAATCGTAATATTATTTGTTGTTTTTTTACTTTTTTTACTGTTTTTGATTTATTAGATTTTTCCTTTTTATTTTCTCATTATTTAGCAAATCATTTTTGCTTTATTATTTTGTTTTGTTTATTCCATATATTTATCTTCTTTTTTATATTTTTATGTGTTTTATAACGTTTTTACTGATATTATTTAAATAAAATAGGACGGTGTGCCTGATGATCTAGAAGTAAAAGTCTTGTCAATTAAACTCTAACTAGTAAAAGTACCTGCGTGATGCAGTGGTGACGTAAGTGACGTGATAAAGTATAGAGTTCAATTATCCAGACTCGTTTTCGAACTAAATTTACGTCAAAACTTAGAGTTACTTGAATTTATGTCACCGAAATAAAACATATTATATATTACCTCACTCGTTTCAAATAAAATATACATTTAAACATAGACGAACTAAAAGCGTACATAAAAATTAGAACAAAAGCGATTACACATTAATATTTGATCTAGCTCGCGTCCAAACAAAATTTACGTCAAAATGTAGATAAACTTGAACTTGCACTAACACATACATAAAAATAAGAACGTAGAAAACTAGTTTTCATATGTAAAAAAATATAATGGATAAACCCGCGAGCTTTAGAAACTTCACGGGTCAAAGTCACATTTTTCTAAAGCTTTAACAAAAATTTAGGGGGTTAAAACATCAATTGAAGAAACTTAAAGGGTTGATTTTGGCCGGAGGTATAATGCCACTAACCTTCAAAATTAAGTGTATAGTAATATATGCTTGATTTTATTTCTAAAACCACCAACTCCAATAAACAGTAGAATGCATCTAAAATTCATAGCATTTTTTTATATTCTAAATCAATGTCATAGATAGAATACCAAAGTATTAACGTTCATACATGTAATCCTATTAAATCGTACCTTCAGATTACCACACATAATACGCTCTGAATTACCCTTAATTTTTGTTTCTTGGTAAATATTTTGTGATGAAAATCTTTCTTCTTCCTCTGGTTTAGGTCATGTCACTGTTTGTTAGGTATCTTCATTGGGTAACTGAATGAACATTTATAATTATTCTATTTTTTTTAGTTTTTATGAGATTTGCTGTTGAACAGACCGTCGATATCACTAACCGTCCATCATTGATAATGAGTTTTCTAGTATCGTGTAATACATGTAGTGCCGTGCTGAGAACGACAATTACACAGTATATTTTGCCTGACGGGAGCATGCGTCAATCCCATAACTCATCTTCATTGATTAAGAAAAATGATGACAACATACTATTATTTACAAATCAAGTTATTCTACAATGAATATGAAAATAATAACATGTATTATAATAAGAATATGTGGATTATTGTTGATTATATATTGGCTTTTTGTAACATGTAATTAATATAACCATATAATATTTTACAATGAATATGAATATAATAACATGCATCCACACATTGATTAAGAAAAATAATAAAAACATACTATTATTTACAATTCAAGTTATTGTACAATGAATATGAATATAATAACATGCATTATAATAAGAACTAGAAATTCTACCCGCGCTTCGCGACGGAGGTTTATTATTACATGTGTTGATAGTTATAAGCCAATGTTTAGTTGTATGGTATTTTTGCATACATATATATATAGTGATGTTTAATAGCAGTATTAAAATATAAATATAAATGTATTTTTAAATAAGCAAAACACTAAAATAAATTTTAAAATGCAGGATCTTAAATATGTTAAATTTACGGTATAAAAATTTTATACAAAACTGAAAATATGATATAATGTTACGTTGTGTATTAAGATATCCTCAAAGTCTTCACTTTTTATACATACTTCGAAATACAAAAAAAACAAAAATCTTAGAAATAATCATCATTCATGACACAATCTCTTATGGTGGTAGATGACAAATATTTTTTTTGACTTTTCAGATCTTATTCTATTATTTTTAATGAAGAGGAGAGATAATTTTATTTTTGAATTGTAACGAAGAGAGATATAATGAATAACACACCACTACTCAGCCATCTACCACCACCGCTACCACCCCACCAATAACACCACCGCCATCAGACCACATATCCCCCACCAGGACTATCTACACGCAACCTTGCAACCGCTGCATCCGTCGTGTCTCATCCCTACAAACCCACCACTATCATATCTGACGTCGACGGTTTCCGACCACCACCACCTACGGCCACCGCACGCCTCATCTTCCCAACACCACAACCAGCACCACACCTCCTACCCCCCCTTAAAAATGCAAGCTACCATCGTTAACCACCACCGATGAACACAGATTCACAGCCAATTACATCCACCACCGCCAACAACCTCCCGACAAAGACACCGACCTAGAGCCGGTATCATCGCACCTCACAACCTCTTGTTTCTCCTTATTTTCTCATTCTGGGAATACATCACCATCTAGAGACGGCGTGGGCTTAGTTGTGGCGGTGGCGACGACAGCAAAAACGTAAGGACGGAAGGCCGAATCGTACTAACGACGTGGATACGAACTTGTACAATATGCATCAGAGGAGGTACTGTTAGCGATGGACCTGGTGGTGGCGTTGGCAATGGCGTTGGCGCCAAAAAGGAAGCACGAAGGCTGGTGGAATTGGCGGTGGTGGTAGCAGCAAAACAGGAAGAACGGGAGGCTACCAGGAGGGAGACTCGGCGGTGGCGATGACAGAGAAAAGAGAGTGAACAAGAGGCTGAAATGAGTTGTAAAACTGTGCTTGAGAGGAGGTACTGTTAGCTACAGTAACCTTCTCTCACACTACCAACATTGCCTTTTAATATATATATAATATGTGGATTATTGTTGATTATATATTGGCTTTTTGTAATATGTAATTAATATAACCATATAATATTTTCTTAAGTTTCGTATATACCATTACGATTTAGTTATTTTTTAATTAAGTTGTGATATAACTTCTAACATGATGTATTTTACTCTTTTTTTATTTTAAACCCGTTTTCGTATTTCTTAATGTCATATTTTACAAAGACATTCTCCCAACCTCATTTTTTTCTTTTTACGTACTTATAATCACGTCAATGTTATCATTGCAACACGCGACAACGTCTAAAAGAATTACACCTTCGATATTCATGACTACTTTTTAGTTATGTGAAATAAAAATTTATTAGACGATCACATATAATAAATTTACATAATATCATTGATGTTATAATTTAATAAGGCAGAAAGACGAAAAAAATTAAAATTCACAAGTTTATAATTATGCCAAATGTCCACTTAAAACCTAATTTGTTATAGTAGATAAATTTATTCATTACATCATGGTGGGTTTTATAGTAGACTATAAATATTAAGATCTTTCTGGAACCATAATACCTCCCCAGCTATTGTATTTGAAGACATCAAGGTGTTTCGATTTTCCAGGATCACTAATCGAGTCATAACGATGAAATTAAATTAGAAAGTATGGATAAATGGGAGATATTTCTTCTGGTAAGTTAAGCGATTCTTAATTAAGTTTTTTTTGTCATGTTATTTTGTTATTTATTTTCATCTATTGCTAGCCAAGGCTTTCAAATAAAACCGAACCGAACCGAACGACTCATTTACAACCGAGCCAAAAAGAGCATTAATTTAAATATCTGAGCGAGTTTCGAGCAAGCAGCGAATTGAACGAGATTGACAACCCACATTTTAACAGCCACGTGGCCTAAAGTGGCACGCAATTTAATTTTAAAGAGATAGATGATGAAAATATCGTTCATTAAGTTTTTATACATTAAAATTCAGTCACATTTCTTAGCATAATCTTATTTACAAAAAACGATCCGTGTCAAAGATTATCACTTAGAGCATTCACAGTCCATTCCTTATCTTTATCCATATAATTACACTAAAAATCACTACTTCTTCTCTCTCCTTTCAATTAAATAATATATTTTTATACCTTTTTCATTACCTTTTCTCTCTCCTTCACTCACAACCACTTTCAAAAATATTAAAAAATTTATAAGGATTGTACAGTGATTCTTCAAATATACCAATCCACAATAACATTTTCTCTCTCCTTCACTCACAACCACTCAAAATCATTCCATATAATATACCAAACACACTCACATGATTATAGGGCACGGGTTGTGAATGCTCTTAGCGGTTTAATGTTTTACTTATAGATTTAAAATTAAAAAGTTTTATTGAGTTCTAGTACGTAAATACAAGTTGTATCAACGAAACGTGCATCAAAAGTTAATGCCAATTACCAGTCCACAACGGTTAAAACAAAAAAGTAAAATGATTACGTATCTTGACGATACGATTTGCGGATCTGCCTGGTCCCACAAATACACACCCCGCGAATCATAAACCTCAACATTCCCCCCCAAAATCTCTTCTTCCTCACATAAACACACACACAAACACACACACAAACACAAACACACAGCAGAAGTTACAGTCTTCGGTGATTTGATCGTCGTTCGTTTAAACGTTTGCGTCGATACTAATCAATTAAGTGTTGCGATTGATTAGAACACTGACGTTTCCGACTCCATCTGTGAATCAGGTCAGTCAATTTCGACTAATTATATATTAGGGCTTTTTTGGGTTTAACATTGATCCATTGTACGTGGTGTTTTGTTGTTGTTTGATGTCCATCGGGAGAGGAGAAGACGTGAAGGAGGCGAAGAAGCTGCCATGGGAGGATCGATTACTCAATGAACACATTGACGTTGCAAATGAGGTTGGTCATTTTCGACCAATTATTAGCGTTTTTGGTTTTTTCGATCCTTCGGGTTTAACATTCATCCATTGTGGTGTTTTCTTGTTGTTTGATGTCGATCGGGAGAGGAGAAGACGTGAAGGAGGCGAAGAAGTTGCCATGGGAGGATAGATTACTCAAACACATTGACGTTGCGAATGAGGTTTGTCATTTTTGACCAATTATTAGCGTTTTTTTTTCGATCCTTCGGGTTTAACATTGATCCATTGTGGTGTTTTCTTGTTGTTTGATGTCGATCGGGAGAGGAGAAGACTTGAAGGAGGCGAAGAAGTTGCCGTGGGAGGATAGATTACTCAAACAACACATTGACGTTGCGAATGAGGTTTGTCATTTTCGACCAATTATTAGCGGTTTTTTTTTTTCCATCCTTCGGGTTTAACATTGATCCATCGTGGTGTTTTCTTGTTGTTTGATGTCGATCGGAAGAGGAGAAGACGTGAAGGAGGTAAAGAAGTTGCCATGGGAGGATAGATTACTCAAACAACACATTGACGTTGCGAATGAGGTTTGTCATTTTCGTTTTCATCAGTTTTTGTTTGTTTCTTTGTTTGTATTTAATGAAGTTTTAACAAATCTATCGTACTCGATCCATTTCTAACGTTGTTGGACTTTGCGTGAGGTTTAAGCAAGAAAGCGGTTGCGGATTCAACAGGGCTTTCGTCTCTTGGCCATGGGAGGATTCGATTGAACGTTATTGTGAGGTTAGTTGTTTTCGAAAGGTAAGTAATTAAAGATCGTGTACACCACTACATATAAATTTGTTAAATAACAATATTATATATTGGAAAACACAGACTATGATGTTGGAAAAACACTCACAAAACAAAGTTTCTTCAACTCACTTCAACCACACTTCTTACTAACACATCATAAAGTCTTTTAAAGACATAATACAGACTCCACGATTGAGAACTAAAGAACTGACACATCATGGTATACCATGACTCCACTACTAAACAAAACTGACCCACAACTACTTCTACTACGTGTGGCAGTAACTGCCTTAATTAGAATAAGAAAAACATGACAAAGATAAAGATAATGCATGTGCATGCATGCACGTAAACTGTCACTATTTGGATTACTTCAACATCCCCCCGTAATTCAAATAGTTGTAACTCCAAGACGCCCGCGTAGATAACTGAATTGCTCGGCTCCAAGTGCTTTCGTGAGAATGTCTGCCACTTGATCACTAGTTTTCACCGGTTTGAGCTCCACTTGTTCATCTTCTGTGAGCGTGCGAATAAAGTGGTACTTGATACTTATGTGCTTCGTACGGCTATGAAAGGCTTGATTTTTACTCATGAATATTGCTGATCGATTGTCACAGAAGATGGGAGTGGGATTCATTTGTTGGTGCATAAGTTCAACCATCATCTTCCGAAGCCACACTGCTTGACATGCACTTGCTGCTGCCGAAACATATTCTGCTTCCGTTGTTGACAGGGCTACCACTGCTTGTTTTTTTGAACTCCATGAGATAGCTCCCGTTCCAATAGAAAACACATATGCAGAAATACTCTTCATATCGGGTGATGATCCCGCCCAATCGCTGTCAGAGTATCCGAGAAGATTAATATCATTTCCTCTTCCGTACCATAAGCCATACTCCTGTGTTCCCGCTACATATCTCAGTATCCTTTTGGCAGCTCCAAGATGATATGTAGAGGGACTATGCATGAATCTTGAAACAATGCTCACAGCAAAATTGATGTCGGGTCGAGTATGAGTTAGGTAGATAAGACCACCTACCAAGCTTCGATACATGAACCCATCTGCAGCTGTTCCATTGTCATCTATCTGCAACTTTTCGTTAGTGTTCATAGGAGTAGAAGTGGGTTTACAAGTCAACATACTGAAGCGACTGAGCAGGTCCTTTGCATATTTTTTTTGAGAAACAAATATGCTATCATTCTTTTGTGTAACTTCCAACCCCAGAAAGTAATTCAGAGTTCCAATATCTGTCATCTCGAATTCATTCACCATGTTGCTCTTGAACTCATTGATCAACTTCTGAGACGAACCAGTGTAGATGATATCATCTACATATAGACATATCACCAAGAATTCACTTCTGCTTTTCTTGAAATACATGGTGGGCTCATTCGTGCTTCTTTCATACCCATTGGTGTTAAAAAATTGATCTATCCTGCTGTACCATGCTCTTGGAGCCTGCTTCAATCCATATAATGCCTTGTGTAGTTTATACACTTTCTCTTCTCTTCCCTTTACTTTAAAGCCCGGAGGCTGTGTGACATAGACTTCTTCTTGAAGTACACCATTTAGGAATGCTGTTTTTACATCAAACTGGTACACTCTCCATCCTTGTTGTGCAGCAAGTGATAGCACAAGTCGGATGGTCTCAAATCGAGAAACCGGGGCAAATGTTTCTTGGTAATCTATACCATACTCCTGCACATATCCCTTGGCCACCAAGCGTGCTTTGTAGCGAGTGATCTCTCCATTTGCATTCATCTTTTCTTTGAACAACCATTTCAATCCAATGGCATGTTTGTTGCTCGGCAAATCTGTCAAGGACCATGTGTTGTGTTGATCAAGTGACCGTAACTCATCTTTCATGGCATCAATCCATTCCTTTCGTCTTATAGCTTCTGTAAAAGTAACTGGTTGTACCAAAGATAATGCAAATTGACATGAATAGTCAAAGTCTTCCAGTGGAATAGTGTTTTCATAAATGCTGCTGAGAGGAAGTGTACGATGTGGACTTGGAGACTCGGTGGATAAAGGAGAGTTAGTACCTGCACTTGAAGACCCACTGTGTAAAGGAGTGTTGACACTTACTTCATTGTTTTCTTCATGTGTGGTCCCACCGTGATGTTGAGCAACTGCAGGTTGAGTATGATTGTTGGACATGCTTTCACTGTCATTTTCCTGACTTGATGATCCATCTCCATCAACTTTAATTTCTTGGGTAGCTTGGATGCTAGTAGTAGGCATCCCCTTTTCATCATCAATAACCCACTTGGTACGTTCATCAAACACTACATCATTTTCGACAGCTGCTTGTGCTTGCGGTTCATTCCAACAATCCGCTCGCACATGGCCATATTTGTTACAATTATAGCATTGGATGCTACCTCGGCCTCTCCCGAAGCCGCGACCTCGTCCGCGTCCTCGACCACGGACTCCACTTCTTCCAAATGTTCCCCCACGTCCACCGGATCTGTTCTCATCTCGAGCCATTGCTTGAAGTGCTTGTTCTTCACCGGTCACTTCCAAGCCCCGGTTCACTCTTGCCTCGTGTGCCTGTAGAGAGCCCATGAGTTGATCAAAAGTCATGGTGGTTAGGTCCTTGGATTCTTCTATAGCAGTCACCACATGATCCCATCGAGGTGGTAGGCTGCGTAGAACTTTCTCTATGATCGTCTGATCAGTCACTGTTTCACCGTAACTTCGCTTTTGATTGACATTCTTCATCACTCTTGATAGGAACTCCGCAACACCTTCACCTTCCTTCATTTGCATGGTCTCAAATTCCCTTCTCAGTCCTTGCAGTTTAACTGGACTTTTGAGTCTCCTTGATACTCGGTCTGCAGCAGCGTCCAGGCTAGCTTAGAAGTTGAGGCCGCTGCTATACGCGAGAAGACTTCATCATGAACAGCTTGCTGAATTAGGGACAGTGCACGGGCATCTCTTCTTTGACTTTCTCTCAACCGAACTCTATCATTATCTTGCTCATCGAATCCGTTGTCCACGTACATCCACAGGTCTTGTGATCTCAGGATCGTCTTCATTCGAATGCTCCAGTATTCATAACCCTCCCCCTTGAAAATTGGAAGTGGAGGTAAGGGTTGATTTGTGTTGTTGTTTGCCATCTGTGGTTGATGCTCTCTGCTGTGTTTCACTCACTTTCCAACCTGGCTCTGATACCAGATGTTGGAAAAACACTCACAAAACAAAGTTTCTTCAACTCACTTCAACCACACTTCTTACTAACACATCATAAAGTCTTTTAAAGACATAATACAGACTCCACGATTGAGAACTAAAGAACTGACACATCATGGTATACCATGACTCCACTACTAAACAAAACTGACCCACAACTACTTCTACTACGTGTGGCAGTAACTGCCTTAATTAGAATAAGAAAAACATGACAAAGATAAAGATAATGCATGTGCATGCATGCACGTAAACTGTCACTATTTGGATTACTTCAACATATGATGCTATCTTTATAACTTTCAGTTACCACTTTTGTTATGTGCTCATGATTGGAGGGCCGAATAACAAGGATTCTCAGGATAAATTATGGCAAAAAGAGGGTTAATCTTGTGGGTCCACTTCTTGTGCTGCTGTTGTGTGCGTGCGCGGCCATCGTTCCGGTCTTGACACACCACATTTATGCTAGAAAGTTGTTAGGTGTTCGTTCTTGACAGACTTTAAAAGGGAGTTATTTTTGTTTATGATATTCTATATACGATGCATCTTATCATGAGTGGTTTAGTTTACTAATGCTTGAATTTACACCATGTGCAGGTCATTGTTGGAGACTTGGAGTCTAGTCCCACAATACTTGAATTTGTTGGCTTTCATTCTCGACAGACCTCAAAAGGGAGTGTTTCACGTTTGTTTTTGCTTTTTTGAATAGAATACATCTAAGTCATTACTGGCATTGTTTACTAAATTTGTATGAATGTTTATCATTGAAGTCTAGAGAAAGATGTTAGTGTTTATTTACTACAGTCTTTAATAATTTTGTTAATAATGTTGAAAGAGTAGAAGCTGTTAAAGGAGACCAAGAAGTTGCCATTGAAGAATTGATTGTTACACAAGAACATTTATGCTTTCCCAACACTAACGTAGGAAGCTTTTCTGAAGATGGTCGCTGCCATGATCTTGTGGCAGGTCATCTACAATTCTCATGCTTTTGGAGGTCTTGTTGCTCCCACTTAAGGTAAAGATTATATTCGATTGATTCTCACTTGAATTTCATCCGAGCGGTTTTTTGTCAAATTTTAGTTCCCGGGATATATATTTCAGGTTGCTTCAGTCACACGATCAGGTAACTTCAGTCACATGATCAGGTAATTACTCTGGTTTGGATGTTCCTATTGCCTATTGCCATTTTTCCAACTAGTGAAACTCTTGTGTATCCCTATTTTTCTGCGTGGATTGATTATGTAGAATGTTAGGATGGAGATAACATGTTAACTTGGAATGCTTGTTTGAAAGTAGGTTATTGTTCGGCTTGTGGATTGAGGCACCATGATTGTAGTCCTAGCACTGTGGGCTGGTGAAAAACCTTGCCTTGGTGGTTTATAGAATTGTTGGATAACCCAATTCTGGAACTTTTAATTGAACATGGTACATAATAAAAAGATCTTTTTGATTATTTCTTTTGGTAAACTGTCACTCCTGCCTTAGCAAATTTATCCTACTGTCATCCACTCATCCTGCAGGTTACAAAAGTATTTGTCAATGGTGTGTTGATTGTATTCGTCGTGATCGAGACATGTTGGTTAGAACCTTGAGAAGATTAAGAAGGTTGAGTATTAGTCATTTAGTATTATAATGTTATCAATTTTGGATAAAGGTTTATGCATATTTTGGTCAACGTCAAATCTTTTGATAGAAACTTTTCTGACTTTCCAGGTTGACCTGAACATGGAAGGTGGAGTTGTTCGAGTCTTTGAGATAGTCATTTGAAAGGACTTTAATCTTATGATGATTATCACTGTTGCAGTTTCATTGTTTAGTCCTTTAACTCAATCTTTATAGTAATAACTTCTGGTTTTTGTATATCTTTCCACAGAAACGTACTAGAAGATGGTGGATGGCTTTATCATGTGGAAAACAACAGAAGAGACTACTACGATTTCCATGACCATTAGTGTAATTAATGGGGCGCTATTGAGGGTGGAAACTTGTCAATCGGGGTCGTGATACAGTTAAACCACTTAAACGGGTAAAATTTCTATTATCTAGTGAAAAATTAAACATGCAACAAAACATTGTTTTCACAACCTCCTAATTGGATTATTATATAAGTAATTTTTTTTTATCACATTTAATGTATTTTTTTGTTGGATGTAGGCTTGGCAAGGTAAATCCAGATGAATCTTGTTATAATATTTACCCATTGTGAAATTATCCATCATCATTTTGGGTGTTTGTGCATCCATTATACCATTTCCTGATAACCATGAGGTTCGTTTTTACATTGCTTTAGACAACATATTTGCTGATACTTAATCGGAGTTACAACATCTTTCATTGCAAGAAGCGCTTGTTATACAAATCAGCAAGTATGCTTTTAATTTGCCTCTTCTTCTATATGGGTTTTTTGTGCTGCATTTTCAGTTTCTAAAAGTGATTCTTGAAGCAGACTCTTATTGTTCTGACCATAAATAACATGTGAAACTCTCATGTATCCATATCTTTCTAATTGGATCAGGGGACACTATGATTTGCCTCAAAAACTTAGTCTGTGGTGCAATTATGTTCTATGGGAGTTCTTTGTTCTTTATTTTTTGAAGCCTTGAAGAGTTGAAGGTGATCCATCCTAATTTGAAACCTCTTCCGTAATTGTGATTTCCTAAATATTTGCTTGTATAATATCTAATTTTTGCTATATATCACTTGTGTAATTGCTTAAGAAAGAAAAAAAATGCACATAATGTATTTTTTGTTAAGTCCTTGTACGAGGAAGGATACCTTCGTTTTCACAACCTTTTAACTGGATCATTATTTCAGTATTTTTTGGTCACAAATAATGTATTTTTTTGGATGTAAGCTCTTGTAAATGCAAGTGCTAAATCCGGAGAAATCTTATTATGATATGTATACCCATCGTGAAATCCATCCATCATCAATTCAGGTGTTTTTGCATCCATTGTACCATTTCAGTTACCAGTTTTGTTATGTGCTCATGCTTGGAGGACCGAATAATGAGGATTCTCAGGATAAATTATGGCAAAAAGAGGGTTAATCTTGTGGGTCCACTTCTTGTGCTGCTGTTGTGTGCGTGCGCGGCCATCGTTCCGGTCTTGACACACCACATTTATGCTAGAAAGTTGTTAGGTGTTCGTTCTTGACAGACTTTAAAAGGAAGTTATTTTTGTTTATGATATTCTATATACGATGCATCTTATCATGAGTGGTTTAGTTTACTAATGCTTGAATTTACACCATGTGCAGGTCATTGTTGGAGACTTGGAGTCTAGTCCCACAATACTTGAATTTGTTGGCTTTCATTCTCGACAGACCTCAAAAGGGAGTGTTTCACGTTTGTTTTTTGCTTTTTTGAATAGAATACATCTAAGTCATTACTGGTTTTGTTACTAAATTTATATGAATGTTTATCATTGGAGTCTAGAGAAAGATGTTAGTGTTTATCATTGGAGTCTAGAGAAAGATGTTAGTGTTTATACATGCAAAGCCAACAAACTATGGTGGCCAAACTACAAACCAAGGTAAGTATATTGTTTCTTTCCTTTGCTTTTAATATACATGGTAATCGGTGGTTGTAAATTTATTGAGTGACCATCATTTTGATTTTTCTATTTATTTATCCTTAGTTTAAAGCATTCACAATGACTTTTCTATCCTCATCCTTATAATTTAAGTTAAATTTACATTTAGCCTTAATGTTTTGTTATTTTCAAAAAATATCCCACAACCCATTCCCCATATTTATCCTTAAAATAATACAGTAATACTTGCTTATTTATTTATAACTATTTTTTCTTTTTTTCCACTCATAGACATTCACAAATAAATATATAAAAATAATTATGGGGAACAATATTGTGTGCCTAAATTTAGGGATTCACTTTAAATTTCCTTAAAAAAGGACGGGGAATGGGGATAACGAATGAGTTGTACGAGTGGAAATGAAGATTTATATATTTAATTCTTATAATTTAAGGATGTGAAATGAATAGGGAATCCATTATGAATGCTCTTAGTATATTTTATGTAACTCAAGTTATTAAGTGCTTTGAGTCTTGGGCTTCACGGTAGAAAGTATACGATTCTCGTGTGGATTTCGAACCCCTTCTGTGTAAGGCCCCGTTCCCGGGCACCTCACAACTGGTCATCATCGCACTTAAAACATATCATTATTTAATCTTTACTAAAATCATGCAGCGGAAACTGTGAAATAACTTTTCATTTTACTATATGTCACACCCCAACCTTGACGGCGGAATCGTCGAGGCGTGAGAGTTACGATCGTTCACAGCCACATAACGCTATTATTAGTTCCAAATATATTAATCAAGATTCAATTGTAACAATACAAGTAATTGTTCAAACAAAGATACATCCAGAATACAAGTATAAAAGTATCCAGATCATTCGTTTATTTCTCTAAGTCCAATCCTAAATGTGATAAGCTTCAAAGAGTAACCTGAAACATGTTAAAAATAAAAGGTCAATATAAAAATGTTGGTGAGCATTCTATAGTTTTAAATAAATAAGTATATAAAAGATGGCAATTCAAGTCATAAGTTAGTGAATGAAGTGATTAGGGATGTTATGAACAATGCAACAATCAAACCTCGACAATGTTTTACAAGTCTCAAACGTGTACTTGGACCAACCAAGTTATAAGTATATACGATCAGCTAAGTGTACTTGGATCAACCAAGCATGCTTGTCTTACCCATAGATCTATGACTTCGCTGGGCTAGCAATAGTTAATGATTGTACATATAATGCCATAACATGGTAACCACAAAAGTTCAACTAACCACAACTCACAAGTAAATTGCCATAAGTTTACAAGTCTCGAATAAGTTTATAAGTGCAATTATATAAGTTAACATGTTTCACCCCAAAATGTGAAAATAAGAAAAAGGGGTATAGGAATACTCACATGGCGATTAAGTATATATTGGATGATTAACAAGAAATAATAACGCGCGTCGTTTCAACGAATTCCCTTACAAGGTACCTATAACGTATTTATTTCAAGATTAAGTTCGATAATAAGTTTAACAATTAAACGTGAACCAAGGTTTTACGATTTTGAAGTTTTGTATACTATATTTATTCAGAAGAAATATATCTTTTTAAATGTTTTAATCTAGAAATGAAATTAAGTTTAATATCGGATAATGTTTGAATATATTTTGTATATATTCTAAATATCGTTACAATAACGTATTAGTCGATAATTTATTAATCTAAATTAATTGTCAAAGTATATTTTATAATAAATTACGTTTGTAATTAATTGTGAAATTATAAGATATATAATTTCTATAATTTACAGGACTGTTTCATAATTAAACGTGACATAGTGTCTATTTTTATAAAAATAATTGTTTATAATATTTATAAATAATATTTTATAAATATTATTAAGGGTTTTTAACTAAAATAAATTTACAGAAACTATTTGTGTAACATTTTAGATATGAAAAGTTTATAGAATTTGTTTTTATAATTTTTAAGGATTTTTCTGAAATTTTATAAAGCTAAAAAAACTTTAAAAAAAAATGGGAGGTGGCCCGGGGTCGAACCCGGGACCTCTAGGGTGGGGAACATGTGCTTATCCAGTGAACCAAGACCGCAGCCACGGTTAAGGTTCGTTTTTAAATCTTTTAAACCAATTTAAACAAAACCCAAAACACCCATTCGAGCCCTAGTTCGAATCCCGGCCGATTGGGCTCGAATTCGACCTCGATGGTTCCTGAAATCATAGGGCTTTCATTCCCTATGTAAAAACGAGTATGCATGTATGTATAATTACCTATATAGTGCTCGTTTGAAATCGATTTCAACGAAGAACAGGTCGCGACGAAGGTATCAATCGTTTGATGCTCAAATGGACATTATAATCAAATTAAACTGATGGGAAGCTTCGTATAGTGATTAGGAATCAAAGCCCCTTATCAATTTGGTTTAAAATCGATTGTAGATGGGTTAAGTATCGAGTTGCAGGTCCGACGGGTTCGAGGGGGTTATTGGGGTGTTCGAGTGCGTTTTTCATGAAATCTAATTCGAGGGTTGATTATAAACGATCAAAATCTTGTTAGTGCATGCTTAATTCGTTTATTAAAATCTGGTAGTGCCCGAATTGGTGGTAACATGGCCGACAATGGAATGGAATCGTGGAAGGCAAAAGGGTTTCAAGTGGGTTGGTGAAAGTGACAAAGGATTTTACAGGAATGGTCCCTCAAGTTTCACTCTGTATTATCTCCTGTAGAAACTCTATTTTTGAAGTTTTAAAGTTAATAAAACATCCCCCTAGACTTTATTGGGTTAAGTTTGAATAATAAATTTATTATTTTTATTATTATTATTATTGTTATTATTATTATTTAAAATACTTGAAATCTTTTCATATTTTATAAAGCTTATTTTGTTAAATTTCGAATTTTGATGATTAAGCTTTGTAAGTTTCGTTATAATTTTATAATTTCCATAAAATTTTATTTATAAACTACACGATTATAATTCGGATTAAATGACAATATAATTGCGTTCATATTGAAATAGTATAGATTGCATTGGCTAACAAAACGGGTTCGGTTACAAGTTGAAAATGGTCGGATGTTACAGTCTCCCCTACTTTAGAAAATTTCGTCCTGAAATTTTAATCATGACAAATAAAATTTAAGGTTATGAGGAGACTTAGATGTCATTTCGTGTTCACGATTGGATTAAAATTTAAATAATTCAGAATATTGCTGATCAAGAGAAACACAAGTAGCTTTCCAAGTACGGCTTGCACACGCGGTTCATCAAACTCATAATCACAGCTGAGAAACCTTCGTGTGGCTAGGAAGCCATGAACACAAATTGGTAATGTCTTTATTTGGCAGGAAGGTTGTTTAGGAAGCTATCATTATGCAAACAGGTTTTAATGATAACTCAAAATGAAAGTTGACAAGTAAGGAATAAATGGTTCGATGTAGCTAGATCGAGTCAAAATATGAAGATAAAGGGAAAGAATTTGATTTAAGAAATTACATGCTTCAAGCTTGGAATCAAAATCAACCTAAAACAATCGGGTCTCCTTTCAAGTTCAGATATCATGCTTTGGCTTGATAGATCAAAACACCAACATTGTTTCATCATTCATTCATTAGCTTTTGTTCATTTACCGTTCATCGTTAACATTCACATTCATTCTTAAACTCTTTCTTTCGTTCGTACGTTTTTTACTTTCATTCATACATTCGTTACATTCGTCCGTAAGTTCGTTACGTTCATTCATACGTTCATTACCCTCGATAACATGTACAATACCCCGAACATTGTGCACTAGTGTTGGTGCTGGACCTGTGGTAATTAATCATGAACATTGTGCACGAAGCTGATCCAGTCACCTAGGGCAAGTACATGCACAACTTATCTTTCCTCTTTCATTTTGGATCAATGCCATGTGCTATATCCCGAACATTGTGCACGAGTGCTGGCGCTGGACCTGTGCTAATTAAATCACGAACATTGTGCACGAAGCTGATCCAGTCACCTAGGGCAAGCGGCAAGGATCCCGTACATATGGTCAATCACAAAGATTGGACCCCAGTGTGCATCCTTCGGGGTAGCTAACCCGCACACTGTTGAGCTAACACCTTCATTGGGTGTGCACCTCCTTACATTTGCTTGCAAGCCTTTCTTACATTCATTCATTCATTCGTTAATGCATGCATTCATTCATCATGTTCCTCTTTCATTATCTTTCACTTTACGTTACACCCATGCGACTAAAGACCATGCGATTGGACCTATGCGGATGAACACCCATGCGAATGAACACCCAGTCGTGCGAATGGACTCTCAATCGTGCGAATGGACACCTATGCGACTGAGCTCTCAGTCGTGCTGTGACAACCCGAAAATTTTTCGTGATTTAATATAAATTTTATGTGAATTTACGATTTATTTTTATATTTTTATTATTATTTAAAAATAGTATTAATAATAATAAAAATAATGACAATGATAATAATAATAATATTATTATTAAAACTAATAATGTTAATAATGAAAATAATAATAATAATGAAAATATTATTTACAAAATTAATATAATTGATTAATAAAGTCCAGGGGGTAGTTTTGCAAATATTAAAACTTGTTTTAAAAACTTAAATCATGAAATAATAAAACATCTAAAGTACAGGAGGCCATTGTGTAAATTGTTTTAAAATACCCACCCGCCGCCCGTCCCCTTCGATTTTCCGGCCGGCTCTCCGGCGACTCTCCGGCAGCCCCAAAAGCCAAGCACATCGCGATTATAATGCAATCCAACTATACCGACACCTTCTAGAGGATGGACCGAACTCGGGGACCATTTCAATTTGATAATTCAAGTCGGTTTGGTATGTCCCCCACTTCGACCGAAAGTTCGGCCGACCCACTCACCATAAACGCACCAACAGGCTATTTTATTCCAATTAATCGAACGGGAAGTGCTATATAAGCATCCCTAAACTAATGGTACATTCACACACCTCTCAAACACTTGAAATCGATCAATTTGATCCCCTCATTGCCGCGGACCTGCAACCGATCGTATACCCACTGTAGAACTTCGAAACAGGTACTTAAACACACCATTGTGTTCGGTTTTACAAGGGGAACAATAACCCCATGAATTCTGATGCAATAGAAATCGATTTGGGATCAATTTGGGGTGGATCGAACCTGGGTTTCTTGGTGATTTGGGATTACTGGAGTTTAAGTTTAAAAGGATTAAATGTGGGGTTTTAACCGCGGCCTTGTGCCTTGGTTTACTGGTTTGTGTGTTGTGATGCTGAGCCGGAGGTCAGGGGTTCGAACCCTGCCCCCAGCATTTTTTTTTAAAAAGCCTTTCTGAGCCTTATAAAAATATAAAAAAATTCTGAAAAATTATAAAAATAGTTTTTACAAACTTTGGTAATTTCAGAAATTATATAGTTAATTTCTGGAAATTTATTTCTTTAAATCTTATTTATTTATTTATGTAAATAATTATTTAAAATTGTTATCTTTATAAAAATGGATTTATTTATAATAATTTAAATCATTAAATTATTAATGGATATTATATTATTTATGGAATAATTATGATAATATAAATGCGAAATTTGATTTTATAAATATTTATAAAATCTTACAAAATTAAATATAAACTTACATAATTAAATAATGTTTATAATTTATTTAGAATATAATGATATGTTGAAATCATTATTAAGATAATCAAATGAAATATAAATCTTTAGTTATTAAAACAAAATAACTAAATGATTTAATTATATGTTTATAACCAATTCCCGAGAACCAAATCCTAAATCAATTGAACACCAAGTTCAAAGATCTAACTTATTTAAGTTATAAATTTGTACTTATTTACTTATGTGAATTATAATTCCTTAGGAGCAATTCACTAGCTTATCAACATCACACGAGAATATTGAGGTGAGTTCAAGCCCCACTATTTTACTAAAACTGTTTTTGGGGGAGATAGCATACTGGTAATGTTACAAACGCTTTTTATATATTTAAGATGTGTATGAATATTAATATAGTGTTGTTATCATTGTACAAGTCCTCACACTTTCGAATTTTTAATATTGGATAGCGGGGAAAGTTGGGTAGTACTACTGGGTGTGACGAGCCCCACCTGTGTGACTTGAGGTCAACCGGGTGCAATTTGTCCTATGATTATTCGTCACGATATGGTGAAGTCGTGACGGGAGGCAAACATAACATAGTCAGCTTCAATGTCGAAATCACTATTTAATATCATTTGTGAATGGACTAGCTAGCCATTACAATGCACATGCTTATATATACGTTGTTGTTAAACTGGGATGTTTAACTGTGGACTTTTGAACTGATCAACCATTGGATTGATACACGCTATTGTTAAACTGTGATGTTTAACTGTAAACTCTTGAACTGATCAACCATAGGGTTGATACACGCTATTGTTAAACTGTTATGATTAAACGCAAACTCGGTATACGCTATTGCTAAACTGTTATGTTTAAACACAAACTCTTGAACTCACCAACCATGTGTTGACTTTTAGTATGCTATTCTCAGGTCACTAAATCTGGACTGCTGTTAGGAGCACTACACGGGTCAAGCATGCATCCTAACGCTTAAACCATGATATATATATGTTTATCTTTATATATTTTGGGTTTGTTTATTTTGTTAAACGCTTCCGCATGTATTATACAGTTTGAACTTTGGTTTGTTATGTTAAACGTTGCATATAGAGTCGTTCCAAGTAACTAATGACTGTGATCCTGGTTTGTTCACACCCCTCCGTGATAGATTCCAGACCCGGAATTTGAGGGTGTGACAGATTGGTATCAGAGCCATTGGTTATAGAGAACTAGGTTGCATACACACTAGACTATAACCGCACACAGTTAGTTAGTTACTTGTTTCTAGACTTCCTAAACTTAACTGATTATCTTAGGTTCAAATCCTTAGACTTTATGTTTAAACTATGAAAGTCATATCGAGGTTTTAAAATTTCATGAACCAAATGAACTTGTGTGACACATAGACACCTGTATTCTGGATTTCCTGGCAAAAAGCCTTCGGGCTAAGGCTAGCATATCGCATATATCTCATTACGAGACCTGGTATGCTTACCTGGGGATTTCTGGGATGAGTGATAAACTATGATCAATACACAAGTCCATAAGGTAAATGGGATACCTTTTTACTGAACATGGAACAATACCGAGTCCGGCGACTCACAAGCAATGTCTATACACTACAGCACGACATAGCTGAACGATTCTATTCTATTTCCTTTAAACGATTCGGACTACATAGCGTTTCTTTATTTTGGAACCTATGTGGAAAGAGTTGTTTCCCCACCCAAACAACAAACTCAACTTGTTATAAACATTGTGGTGGTGATGAATTTATTATCTCCTTATTGTTTACTATAATGAGATAAAAGGGATTGATTCATTACTCATTATTGTATTTGTGAATATAAAGTGAATAATGGACGCCCAAAGACGTGGACGTGGTCGTGGACGAGGACGCGTGCGTGGACGTGGTGCCGGTAACCAAGGTGTCGGTGACCAAGGTGCTGGTCCTATCAATATGACCCCTGCGGAATTGGCTGCTCTAATCAACGTACAAGTTCAGGCAGCGGTAGCTGCTACCCAAACAAGACAGCCAACAGGACCACCAACGTGTACCTACAAGTCCTTCATGGACTGCAAGCCTCACACCTACAGTGGAACCGAGGGAGCTGTAGGGTTAGTGAGATGGTTTGAGAAGACGGAGTCCGTATTCTCAAAATGTAAATGTCCACCTGCTGACCAGGTGAAATATGCTACGGGAACGTTGGATGGTGCTGCATTGTCTTGGTGGAATGCGCAAGTGCAAATGCTAGGGCAAGCCATGGCAGATCAACTCCCGTGGAACGAGTTCAAAGATATGATGATTGAGGAATACTGCCCACGAAGTGAAGTACAAAAACTTGAAGTGGAATTCTGGCAACTGAAGATGCAAGGATCAGAAATTGAGGCTTATACCACGAGAACTCATGAACTGGCCACTCTATGCCCAGGAATGGTAAACGAAATGCACAAGAGAGTGGAACACTACATCCGGGGATTGGTGCCAGAGATTAGGAGTATGGTTACTTCCTCAAACCCGGCTACTATCCAGCAAGCTATCCACCTAGCCCACAAACTGACTGATGAAGCTGTGGAGGAAGGACGGTTACCAAAACGAGGCGCTGCGGCGAGCATGTCCGACAACAAGAGGAAGTGGGATACCTCTAACAACACCAATAACAACAACAATAGAACATCATCTTCCGGTGGTCAACAACAAACACCGCAACAACAACACAGGAGGTTCGACAACAACCGTAACTTCAACCAGTCAGCCTCGAACAATCAAGGATCGAGCGGTTATGGTGGTAAACAGCCGATATGCCCGCGGTGCAACTATCATCACGTCGGAAGATGTGAAAATTACAAGTGTCAGCGGTGTGGTAAAAGGGGGACACTTAGCTAAGGATTGCCGTGTTGAGTTGGTTAGGAACCCACATCAACCTCAAGAGACCTCAAAGGGTTGCTTTGAGTGTGGGAAAGAAGGGCACTACAAGCGAAACTGTCCGCAGCTGAGGAAGAACGGTAATGGCAATGGCCAAAACAACAACAATCAAGGCAACAACAACAACAACAATGATGGAAGAGGCAATGGAAATGGTGGTAATAATAATGGAGCCAAAGGGAGAGCCTTCGTCATTGGCTCAGGTGAGGCTCTAAATGACCCTACAACTATTACTGGTAGTTTTTCTGTCAATGGATGTTTTGCTACAGTACTGTTTGATACTGGAGCCGATAGGAGTTTCATATCCTTAAAATTCTGTAGTCTTCTAAGTGATATTCCTTCTGCCTTAGAATCCGAATATACCGTAGAATTGGCTGACGGTAAACAAATCCATGTAACACATATTCTTAGAGATTGTAAGATAGAACTCGCTGGTCATACTTTCGCTATAGATCTTATGCCTGTTACACTAGGAAGTTTCGACGTTGTGGTAGGCATGGATTGGCTATCTAACAGGCAAGCAGAAGTCATATGTCATGAAAAGATTATACGAATCCCGGTTGGTGACGAAATTCTTACAGTCCGAGGCGGTAGGAGTGGTGCAGTAATGGGTATTATCTCTTACATGTAGGCGCAAAAGTTGTTACGAAAAGGGCGTGTGGCTATTCTGGCACTCGTCACCGACAAGCAGTCCGAGGAAAAGAAAATAGAAGACATTCCCGTGGTAAGAGATTTTCCAGAAGTGTTTCCAGAGGATCTTCCTGGACTACCACCTCATCGTCAAGTGGAATTTCAAATCGAACTGACTCCCGGTGCAGCCCCAATTGCTAGAGCACCTTATCGATTGGCACCAAACGAACTACAGGAGTTGTCATCACAACTCCAGGAGCTTTTAGATAAGGGCTTTATCCGACCTAGCTCGTCACCTTGGGGAGCCCCTGTTCTCTTTGTTAAGAAGAAGGATGGCACTTTCCGAATGTGCATCGATTATAGAGAATTAAACAAAGTCACAGTCAAGAACCGATATCCTCTACCTCGTATCGACGACTTGTTTGATCAGCTTCAGGGATCGAGCTATTATTCGAAGATCGACCTGAGGTCTGGTTATCATCAACTCCGAGTCCGTGAGGAGGACATCTCCAAAACCGCATTCCGTACTCGTTATGGTCATTACGAGTTCTTGGTCATGCCTTTTGGGTTGACTAATGCACCTGCGGTATTCATGGACCTCATGAATCGCGTGTGCAAACCCTATCTCGATCAGTTTGTTATCGTGTTTATCGATGACATACTGATATACTCTAGGACCAAGGAGGACCACGAAGAACATCTACGATTGATCTTGGAATTATTGAAGAAGGAGCAACTGTACGCCAAATTCTCTAAGTGTGACTTCTGGAAACGTGAAGTGCAATTCCTAGGTCATATCGTTAATGAGATGGGAATACATGTTGATCCTGCAAAGATTGTGGCGATAAAGAATTGGGCTACACCTAAGACACCGACTGAGATAAGGCAATTCCTGGGGTTAGCAGGATATTACCGGCGATTCATAGAAGGATTCTCAAAAATCGCACAACCTCTCACAGCCTTGACCCACAAAGGAACGACATACAAATGGGGTGAAAGCCAAGAGACGGCTTTTCAGCTATTGAAACAGAAACTCTGTAGTGCACCGATATTGGCACTACCAGAGGGGACAGATGATTTCGTGGTGTATTGTGACGCATCCATTCAAGGATTGGGTTGTGTCCTGATGCAGCGAGATAAGGTGATAGCTTACGCCTCGAGACAACTGAAGATTCACGAGAAAAACTATACCACCCATGACCTGGAATTGGGTGCAGTGGTTTTTGCCTTGAAGATTTGGAGACACTACTTGTACGGTACCAAATGCACTATCTATACCGATCACAAGAGTCTTCAGCACATCTTTGAGCAAAAGGAGTTAAATATGCGGCAACGACGGTGGTTAGAGTTACTCAATGATTATGACTGTGCAATCAAGTATCATCCGGGTAAGGCTAATGTGGTAGCCGATGCCCTTAGTCGTAAGGAAACCCTAAAGCCTCGTCGAGTGCGCGCATTACAAATGACTATCCACTCTGACCTACCAGCACAAATCAAAGCTGCTCAATCTGAGGCCTTGAAGACGGAGAATCTCAAAGCGGAATACATGCGGGGCATGGAGAAACAGTTGGAGGTTAAAGCTGATGGAATCCGTTATTTTATGAAACGGATCTGGGTACCACAGTACGGGAATTTACGAGAGCTGATAATGGATGAAGCTCATAAGTCACGTTACTCTATTCATCCAGGTTCAGACAAGATGTATCAGGACCTGAAAGAATTTTACTGGTGGCCGAAAATGAAAGCGGAGATAGCCATGTATGTAAGTAGATGCTTAACTTGTTCCAAGGTTAAGGTGGAATACCAGAGACCATCTGGTTTACTTCAACAACCGGAAATTCCAGTGTGGAAATGGGAGCAGATCTCCATGGACTTTATCACGAAGTTACCTAGGACTCCCAGAGGATGCGACACCATTTGGGTTATAGTAGATCGCTTAACAAAATCCGCACACTTTCTGGCAATCCGAGAGACTGATCGAATGGAGAAGCTGACACGTATCTATTTAAGGGAAATAGTCTCTCGGCATGGCGTGCCGATATCTATCATTTCTGATCGTGACGCTCGGTTCACTTCTCATTTCTGGCAATCATTACAACGATCATTGGGAACACGGCTGGATATGAGTACCGCGTATCACCCGCAAACCGATGGTCAAAGTGAGCGTACGATCCAGACACTGGAAGACATGTTGCATGCCTGTGTAATTGATTTTGGCAGCAGCTGGGAAACACATTTACCATTGGTTGAGTTCTCCTATAATAACAGTTATCATACCTCAATCAAGGCAGCTCCATTTGAGGCACTGTATGGGCGTAAGTGCCGGTCACCTATTTGTTGGGCAGAAGTTGGGGAAAGTCAACTTACCGGTCCTGAACTCGTGCACGAGACGACTGAGAAGATCGTACAGATCCGTAATCGTATGGCAGCAGCGCGAGATAGACAGAAAAGTTATGCTGACAAGAGACGGAAACCTCTAGAGTTCCAAATTGGTGACAAAGTGTTATTGAAAGTCTCACCGTGGAAAGGCGTAGTTCGGTTTGGCAAACGAGGAAAGCTGAATCCGAGGTATGTTGGACCATTTGAGATATTGGAAAGAATAGGTCCAGTGGCCTATCGACTAGCATTACCTGAATCACTGAGTGGAGTTCATAATGTGTTCCATGTTTCAAACCTGAGGAAATGCCTTGCTGACGAAACTCTCATCGTTCCGTTAGACGAGGTACATGTTGACGAACAACTACGCTTCATCGAGGAACCAGTGGAAATTATGGACCGAGAGGTCAAGACACTTAAACACAGTCGTATCCCTATTGTCAAAGTCCGGTGGAACTCCCGGCGTGGTCCTGAGTTCACTTGGGAAAGAGAGGACGAGATGATGCGCAAGTATCCTAACCTGTTCAAGGATGCTGCCAGTACATCTTAATTTTCGGGACGAAAATTCCTCTAACAGGGGGATGATGTGACAACCCGAAAATTTTTCGTGATTTAATATAAATTTTATGTGAATTTACGATTTATTTTTATATTTTTATTATTATTTAAAAATAGTATTAATAATAATAAAAATAATGACAATGATAATAATAATAATATTATTATTAAAACTAATAATGTTAATAATGAAAATAATAATAATAATGAAAATATTATTTACAAAATTAATATAATTGATTAATAAAGTCCAGGGGGTAGTTTTGCAAATATTAAAACTTGTTTTAAAAACTTAAATCATGAAATAATAAAACATCTAAAGTACAGGGGGCCATTGTGTAAATTGTTTTAAAATACCCACCCGCCGCCCGTCCCCTTCGATTTTCCGGCCGGCTCTCCGGCGACTCTCCGGCAGCCCCAAAAGCCAAGCACATCGCGATTATAATGCAATCCAACTATACCGACACCTTCTAGAGGATGGACCGAACTCGGGGACCATTTCAATTTGATAATTCAAGTCGGTTTGGTATGTCCCCCACTTCGACCGAAAGTTCGGCCGACCCACTCACCATAAACGCACCAACAGGCTATTTTATTCCAATTAATCGAACGGGAAGTGCTATATAAGCATCCCTAAACTAATGGTACATTCACACACCTCTCAAACACTTGAAATCGATCAATTTGATCCCCTCATTGCCGCGGACCTGCAACCGATCGTATACCCACTGTAGAACTTCGAAACAGGTACTTAAACACACCATTGTGTTCGTTTTTACAAGGGGAACAATAACCCCATGAATTCTGATGCAATAGAAATCGATTTGGGATCAATTTGGGGTGGATCGAACCTGGGTTTCTTGGTGATTTGGGATTACTGGAGTTTAAGTTTAAAAGGATTAAATGTGGGGTTTTAACCGCGGCCTTGTGCCTTGGTTTACTGGTTTGTGTGTTGTAATGCTGAGCCGGAGGTCAGGGGTTCGAACCCTGCCCCCAGCATTTTTTTTAAAAAAGCCTTTCTGAGCCTTATAAAAATATAAAAAATTCTGAAAAATTATAAAAATAGTTTTTACAAACTTTGGTAATTTCAGAAATTATATAGTTAATTTCTGGAAATTTATTTCTTTAAATCTTATTTATTTATTTATGTAAATAATTATTTAAAATTGTTATCTTTATAAAAATGGATTTATTTATAATAATTTAAATCATTAAATTATTAATGGATATTATATTATTTATGGAATAATTATGATAATATAAATGCAAAATTTGATTTTATAAATATTTATAAAATCTTACAAAATTAAATATAAACTTACATAATTAAATAATGTTTATAATTTATTTAGAATATAATGATATGTTGAAATCATTATTAAGATAATCAAATGAAATATAAATCTTTAGTTATTAAAACAAAATAACTAAATGATTTAATTATATGTTTATAACCAATTCCCGAGAACCAAATCTTAAATCAATTGAACACCAAGTTCAAAGATCTAACTTATTTAGGTTATAAATTTGTACTTATTTACTTATGTGAATTATAATTTCTTAGGAGCAATTCACTAGCTTATCAACATCACACGAGAATATTGAGGTGAGTTCAAGCCCCACTATTTTACTAAAACTGTTTTTGGGGGAGATAGCATACTGGTAATGTTACAAACGCTTTTTATATATTTAAGATGTGTATGGATATTAATATAGTGTTTTTATCATTGTACAAGTCCTCACACTTTCGAATTGTTAATATTGGATAGCGGGGAAAGTTGGGTAGTACTACTGGGTGTGACGAGCCCCACCTGTGTGACTTGAGGTCAACCGGGTGCAATTTGTCCTATGATTATTCGTCACGATATGGTGAAGTCGTGACGGGAGGCAAACATAACATAGTCAGCTTCAATGTCGAAATCACTATTTAATATCATTTGTGAATGGACTAGCTAGCCATTACAATGCACATGCTTATATATACGCTGTTGTTAAACTGGGATGTTTAACTGTGGACTTTTGAACTGATCAACCATTGGATTGATACACGCTATTGTTAAACTGTGATGTTTAACTGTAAACTCTTGAACTGATCAACCATAGGGTTGATACACGCTATTGTTAAACTGTTATGATTAAACGCAAACTCGGTATACGCTATTGCTAAACTGTTATGTTTAAACACAAACTCTTGAACTCACCAACCATGTGTTGACTTTTAGTATGCTATTCTCAGGTCACTAAATCTGGACTGCTGTTAGGAGCACTACACGGGTCAAGCATGCATCCTAACGCTTAAACCATGATATATATATGTTTATCTTTATATATTTTGGGTTTGTTTATTTTGTTAAACGCTTCCGCATGTATTATACAGTTTGAACTTTGGTTTGTTATGTTAAACGTTGCATATAGAGTCGTTCCAAGTAACTAATGACTGTGATCCTGGTTTGTTCACACCCCTCCGTGATAGATTCCAGACCCGGAATTTGAGGGTGTGACACGTGCGAATGAACACCTATGCGACTGAGCTCTCAGTCGTGCGAATGAACACCTATGCGACTGAGCACCTATGCGACTGGACACCTATGCGACTGGGCCCTCAGTCGTATGACCTGTCATGCGACTGGACCCCCAGTCGTGCGATTGAACCTCAGTCGTGCGATTGAACCTCAGTCGCCCCTTAGTCGGCCGATTGACCCTCCAGTCGCATAGCCCTAGCTGGGCGCAGACTGCAATTCATCCTGAACTGCAGTCGCGAATTTCGACCTCCAAACCCTTCCAAACTCATTCTAAGCCCAAATCAACCCTCTTAATCCTTAAGAAAGCATACTATGACACCATTCAAGCACACACAAGCCTGAAATCACATTCTAAACACACTATACATAATCACACCCAAATGGGTCAAACACACACATTTTCACAAAACAGGTTTTTATTTGTTCCAGCCCTAAAATCAGTTGAAAACAAGTAAAATAGGGGTCCTAGAACTCACACAAACAAGAAGAAGATGAAGAGCTTCATTTGGACTTGCTACACGACGAATTTCGAGTCCGAATCACCACCTTTCTCTTCTTTTTCTCTTCTTCCTCTCTTCTTTCTCTCTTCTCTTCTTTTCTTTAGCTGAAAATGAGTGTGGGGAGGGGGAAATGGGCTGCCCTCTCCCTTAATATGTCCCAATTTGCCCAACTTCTGTGCGTTAGCGGGTTTGGTCCCCCGACTTTAGACTTTATTTCTTTTTCTTCCTTCGTCGGCTTTAAAGATAATATCCGAGTGTTACATTCTGTGCCATGCAAAGTAATCCTTTTGAATATGCAAAGTAAAATTTTAGACAAAAAACAATTTATTAAGATTGCAAAAGGTGCTAGATGAAAAAGGTTAGAACTTGCATGATATTAGGTTTTAACAAAATAACCATACACAACATATGACAACCCTAAATTTAAGGTCAAATAAACTTTAAGATTTTTACGTGACTAATGTATTTTGACTTATATATATTTTTATATTGTACGTACGCATGTTTGCATGCATGGAGATTTTGAGTACATAAACACATTTAATTACGTATGCATATTGTTAAAAGGTTTGCAATTAATTATGTTACTATATAAATTTGTATTATACGTAAGCATGCTTATATGCATGCATAAGTATTACATGTGCATGCATGAATATATACAAAAATCATTACCAAATATATAGATAAGTTTAAGTATGAGGCATACATACATTTTACGTAAGTATATATGTATGTATTATTATTGTTTTCATGCTTTCGTGTATAAAGACTTTGCATGCATGTATCTTACGTATGCATGTATGAATATACATCTATAAATCATGATGCACCCATATACAAACTAAGTTGAATCAAACATCATTGAGATATAACAAAAACAAATCACTTCATAACACTCTAAATACCAAAACAAACACAACCAAACTCTCCTCTCGGTTCATTAGGATAACATAACACCCGAGTTAAACCTTAAACTTGGTTATTAACAATTTAATCGGTCAAAACACCTAGCCACTTAAACCCCTCGGCTAAATGATCTTCACAGCCATCAAACAGCCTACTAAAGTCACATGGACCATCATCATTGCAAAGGATATGTGGCAAGTTCTAATGCAATTATCGGCCACCTTGCTTAACACTAAGCATCACCACAAGCCGCCACCTATGCCTTAGATGCAACTAAGCACATCTAGAATCACCACCTCACTAACCTATGCCTAGAGTTCATTCTACTATATGAAGACCCTCGACCGAGGATAGCCACACCTACAACACCTTACCTCTCGGTTATATCACAAACACAACACACTACAAAAACCGTAAACCACCACCAATTCTCTCTCGGTTTCTATTAGCTCAACCATATACCCTCACCTTTACCACACCCACGGCCACCATCATCACCACCCATCGACCATTATCTTCTACACTCTCCCTCGGTTCTCTAAGTACCACAAACTACCACAACCATCCTCATTTCTCTCGGTTACCATCATCAAGGATCATTTCACAAGGCAATAATCCAAGACTCCCGGTCACCTTTGATCATAATCAGCCCTTTTCATCTCATCATTTACAAGGTTCCTAAATTTCTTTATATCTTGAAGCCAAAAATTACACATGTGTTACCAACACATATGAAAACTTGTTTTGATGTATATAAACATCAAAAGTAATCCTAAAACATATTGAAATTCTTAGATTTCATCAAATCACAGTAGTGGAAAGTTTAAATGCTAAAAATTTTAGAAAAATTTATTTTTAAACAAAGTTAAAATCTTGAAACCTTAATTAAGTAAAAATATTAGATATATGTGACTGTGGGAATAAACATTGAAAAACCTTTATAAAATACTGAAATATCATTCTGTGAATTTTGGTAAAATTATGATAAATAAAACAATTTATACAATATTGCTCGATTAATGAAATAAGCAATAAATACTCAAAAATATAAATAAATTCGGGAAAATTCTGGAAACATCACAGAATTATTCTCTTATGATATAAAGACTCCAGGAATTATTTTGTAATTTATTTCCTTTCTATGATTGAAAAATAAATTTTTAAGTGATCTGTAAAAGAAAAATCTAAATAAATACTTAGCCACTACCATAAATCGTGAAAAATTCATTGAAGTTATGATAAATCAGATTCAACAGATGGTGTAAATTTCATAATTTTTGGAGTTATATAGATATTTTTAATGAATTTTGGGAATATTGTAAGATTTACAGAAAGAAATCTGTTGTGAATTAGACATCAGGAAAATTATGAGATAATATAAATTGTCGAAGAAATATTCTATGAAATTTTGGAAATTTTTGGATAACAATAGATATTTTTAATGATTTATGGTGAATTTGTAATAAATATAACAATTTATATATAGTAAAATAAAAATTGAGAATTTTATGGTAATATTAGCTGATTATATTACAACTAAATTTTTAAAAATTGGTTATATCTGAGGATTCTAAAAATTTTAAAGAAATTTTTATCTAAATTATGAATTATTTTTATAGGTTACATTTGGGAAACATGTGAGACTCATAGCTCCATTTTGGTATTTGTAAAGTTTTTGGGGGAAAAAGCATACTGGTTATGTTGATGTATTATTTTTGAAATTATTTTGAAGTGTACTGTCATTTGTGATGTCACACCCCAACCTTGACGGCGGAATCGTCGAGACGTGAGAGTTACGATTGTTCACAGCCACATAACGCTATTGCCTGAAACATGTTAAAAATAAAAGGTCAACATATTGTTGGTGAGCATTCTATAGTTTTAAATACATAAGTATATAAAAGATGGCAATTCAAGTTGTAATTAGTGAATAAAGTGATTAGGGATGTTATGAACAATGCAACAATCAAACCTCGACAATGTTTTACAAGTATCAAACGACGTTAATATTCTATTAACGTTAAAAGTATATACGATCAGCTAAGTGTACTTGAATCAACCAAGTAGGCTTGTCTTACCCATAGATCTATGACTTCGCTGGGCTAGCAATAGTTAATGATTGTACATATAATGCCATAACATGGTAACCACAAAAGTTCAACTAACTACAACTCACAAGTAAATTGCCATAAGGTTACAAGATTCAACGTGTTTACAAGTGCAACGTTTATACGGTAACATGTTTCACCCAAAAGTGTGAAAATGATAAAATGGGTATAGAAATACTCACTTGGTGTATAGGTGTATATTGGATGATGATTATTAAGAATACGAATAATCGTTCCAACGAAATCCCTCACAAGGTACCTAAGAATATATATATTTACAGGTTTAAGTTCAATATTAAGTTTGACATTTAGACGTGAACTGATGTTTTAGGATTTTGAGGTTTTTATAAATATGATTAGTTTTCAAAATCGTATATATTTTATACAATAAAAGAAAACTTAATTAATCCATTTTATGATAATTTATAAGAAATTAAATTCTTATAAAATGATTAAATTTATAAATATAAATTAAATTTTTATAATTGTCATAATGAAAGAATACATAATGACTAATAATAACGTAGCGATTAAAGTTTATTTTTATAACAAATTAAGCTAAATATATTATTTATCTAAACTATTTAATAAAATATTAAAATATTTTATTAAATAATTTACAGAAAATAATATGGTGTCTAAAAGAATTATTTAAAGTTTACAAAACCCATTTTTATATTTTTTTCTAGAATTTTCTATAATTATTTTAATTAAAAAAAATAATTACAGAAGGAAATTTATTGATTTAAAATAAACACGTTTATAAAAATGATTTTTAGAATTTTTAAGGAATTTTTTTGTAATTTTTAAGGGCTTAAAAAACATTTTAAAAAAATAAAGGGGGTGCCCGGGGTCGAACCCGGGACCTCCATTCCATTCTGCCACACACATACCAGTAGTCCAAGGCATATAGCCGCGATAGGAGACAAGTTTTAATTTATAAAAACACCATTTACAGTAATCCCCCAAATCCAAGAACCCTAATTTTCATTTCGATCTAATTGAACATCCAAATGATTATGTTAATGGAATTAACCTTAGGGCTTTTGTTTCCCTTGTAAATACGAACCAAAAGAATATCAGATTACCTATTAATTCAATGGAAATCGATGGTTTCATGTTCGAATGTGGCCGCGGCTGTGGTGTTCTGATTTCATGGGATATAAGCGTTTATACACAAATTCGTTGCACCAGAAGCTTCTAATGATGATGATGAATGAAAGCCCTTTATCAATTTCGGGTTTTGAAGCTCGAAATAAGGTGAACCAGTTAGTTGCAGGTCCGACGGGTTCGAGGTGATCTTTATTGGTGTTTTTGTTGATTTTTGATGAAATTGAGAATTGGGTTCGTTTAGAAATGAAGAAATGATCGATTTGGTAACTTTAATTTGTCTAAATTTTAAGGTTTGAGTGGATTAATGAGTTGGCTTAGGATCCGTTAATAAAGTGAAATTTTTGACCGTTTGTTTGACTGATTCACACGCTTTTATGTTGGAATCCAATTCGAAATGGATCCAAGAAGAATTTCGGACCGGTTGTGGGGTTTAAAACCGTGTAATTTGAGTGTTTGGAGATCGCCGGCGCCGGTCGGAGGGTGGCCGGAAAAACCCGCCGGGAAATCGAAGGAGAAGAGAGAGAGTGCAGTTGTTTTTTAAATATTTACAGAATTGGTCCCTGCAGTTTCTATTTTGTTATTTTATGTATTAAACTTTCTTTTTAAGTTTCCAAATTTACAAGAATGACCCCTGGACTTTTATTATTATTATTATTATTATTATTATTATTATTATTATATTATTATTATTATTATCATTATTATTATTATTATTATTACTATTATTATCATTAGTATTATTATTATTATTATACTTATTATTATTATTATTATTATTATTATTATTATTATTATCTTATTATTATTATCATTATTATTATTATTATCTTATTATTATTATTAATATTATTAACACGCAGATTACGAGCTGTCACAGTCTCCCCTACTTTAGGAAATTTCGTCCCGAAATTTGTTCACGAGATGGCTAAGACGAAAAGATGAGAACGTTTGGATTTCATCTGGTCCTCACGTTCCTAGGTGAATCAGGAGATGAGCATGAAGCCACAGATAGATCATAGTGATTCTCTTTTCTGAGGTACACTTTGAAGAACTTTCGGGTTCTTGATAAGATATCAAAAGAAGAAAATTCATCATCGATTAAGCTGACCGCTTTAGTGTTTACTTTATGTGCAATGGCAGAGCAATTAGAGAACCTAAAGTATGTGACTTCTAGTTAACATTATAAGCTTTCACGTTGATTAAGAATGAACATTGATACAAGATGTTACCGTCTCCCCTACTTTAAAGAATTTCGTTTTGAAATTAAGAATGAATTTAAATGAGCAAAAGAGTTAAAATGAAAGATAAGTGTTCAAACTAACAGTGATTGACGTTTAATTACAGATGAAACGCTTCACTTGCTGGAATCTTACAAGATTCTTGGCATAATACATGCCAATTTGAACCCTATCAGTGAAATGTGAGACGTTTTGAGATGAAATGTTGGCAAGCGATGCCGAGTTACCATCGTATATTAGACTTATAAATCACAACTTCCAGATTATAATTTCATGGTAAGGTGATGTCTACAAATCAATAAGAGGCCAACGATGATAAGAAAGGTTAATCGTCGGAATTTAAAAATTCCAAACGTCACCATATGAAACGACCTTAACGCATATCTTGTGAATATGTATTTCTCCTTTGACCAACCATCGGTCTAAGAATAATACACTATGCGAAGATCTTGAAATAAGTTCACAACGATGGTTAAGAATATTATTAAAAACATAAAAAATGAATCAACCGTTCCAAAATAACAATCGATGTTTTAACGCCATACCATGGTATACGAGTATTTGAAACTGATACAGGTCAATTTCTCGACGTTGTGAGATAATGGATCAAATTGAATTTTTAGCCAATCGGTCTATAATGCACCGATTGTCATCATAACATTTAAAATAAGAGACACTTAGTGGATGAAAAGTTAAACAGGAGATTTACGGGAACACGGAGTTTAGGTTTTGTCATAAATGAAGGTGAAACACTTGGACACATACCAAGTTACGTCTTTTCCTTTATGCCAAACCCATGGCTACAAGTTACGAAGGTTTATGAACCATTATATCCACATCGCAATGAGGATAATAATAGGTCTTATTGTTCAAAACCAAGTTAGAATTTCAATGATTTTCAAGGTTAAAGATTCAAAACTGATTCAAAAAATGACGCAAACAATAAGAAAGGTATTTGTAACCATGTTTTGCAAGGTAACAATTTTTCTAAATGCGGATCGCATACGTAATTCATCAAACAATAAGAGAGGTATTCGATAATATCTTTATTTGACAAAGGATTGTTTAGAAGGATTATACTTATGGGTTTGATGATATCTCAAGATGAAAGTTGATAAGTAAGGAATAAATGCTTCGATGTAGCTAGATCGAGTCAAAACATGAAGATAAAGAAATCAATTTAAGAATTTAAATGCTCCAAGGTTAAAGTCAAAATCAACCTAAAACGATCGGGTCTTCTTTTAAGTTCAGAGATCATGCTTTGGCTTGATCGGTCGAAACACTAATCATTGTTTCACCCTTCAAGTTACTACATGTTTCTCGTCACTTGATTACAACCTTGGTAAGTTGAAGATCAACAAATGAGAATAGTCATTAAGGTGTGGTTTTCACTCCTAACTTGATGGTGTATTCCCAAGGTATGTCCACCAACTTACCATTCAACCAGTTTGATCCCAACCAATTGTTGAGGATTCACATAAATAAGACGTGGTAACTCACCATTAAGGTAAGGAAAATCACTCCTATCTTAACGGTGAAGTTCTTACAAAAATAAAATATAACAAAATGAACTTCTTCATCAAAATCCAGAATTCACTCCTACTTTGACGAGGTCGTTTCATTTGAGAAAATTACAATCCATAAAAATGAAATTATCATCAAGGTATAGAATTATGCCTATCTTGATGATTGAGTTCCATAATAACAAGAAAACAATTGAGGATTAACATTTGCCACCAAAGTACGGGTTTCAATCCTATTTTGGTGAGATCATGCCATTTGTGAAGTACAAGTTACAATGAGAATAATTGAAGTCAATCCTCAGGATGAGAAAATCACCCTAATCCAGAGAATGAAATTTCATAAAACACACAATTGGAAACCACTTATCGAAACGAATAGAGAATCATCAAAGTAAGGGAATCACCCCTGCTTTGATGAGTTAGAATTGTTTAGGAGGTACGAGTGTTCTTAGTCATAGACTGACTTACAAACTCTTGCATCTCTCACGGTGCAGACAGTTTAAGGTTCGACTTAACAATGAAGAGAAAAGAATATCACTTAGAAATTCAGAAAATTTCAAGTTACATTAATGTAACCAAAAGGAAAATCATGCTTACAAAATTTAAGATCAAAGTTCGAGGTAACAGGATTTGTTATGATGGTGTTCAAATCTTGAATAATTTCAATCTGGGAGACAAAATCAAGAACAAGAATGATTCGACAACATGATGAGATGTGAACATTCGATTCACAATCAAAAGGAAAATACAAGGACTTCTCAAGGTATGAGCTCAACCATAGTTTAATTGAAGACACGCGTATTTTTAAGTGATAACAAAGTTATAATTAGTTTATTTGATCATTGAGGTGAGTGACCGCTTATAATATTTGAGTTAACAAAGTTAACATTCAATTAGCAAAGTATCCCGAGATGTAGAAATTCCACCTACAGCATTGAATGTCTTTAGTTATGGGACACACCCTTAGGAAGATTTTAGAACCATAAGTAACGGTTTAAATTTTTGAAGACCATACGGTTTAGATTCCCAATATCTTTGGGTATATTAAGATCCATGTTCACGTTGGTCAAGGTATAGAAATAGTTACATGAAACGCTGATTTCAATGCCGTTACACATTACATGTTGAGCGTTTAAACGTACGAGTTGAATTGTAGGATGGGTTTAATATTAACAGGAATATTATTTAGGTTATGAATGAGAAAGTATTTAAACTTTAATGATAAACCAGTTCAAGGATTTTTAAGATACAAAAGGATGGTTCAATTTGGTAACGCATTACCATTTGGAATCGTTGACACGTCAAGGTAAATTGACCCATTTGCCTTAGAGATTTGTGTATTTTGACCATAGTTTATCACTCATCCCAGAAATCCTCAGGTAAGCGTAACTGGTCCCGTAGGATATATGCGAAACGCTTGCCTTAGCCCGAAGGCTTTTTGCCAGGAAATCCAGAATACAGGTGTCTATGTGTCACACAATATTTCTTAGGTTCATGAAATCAAAACCTTGATGAGATTTATATAGATTAGACATAACGTCTAAAGATCCAAGTCATAAGCATAAGTATACGATTCCGCGTGTCGTCGAAGATAAGATTAAGAGGTTTCATGTTCGGGGAGAGTCAAAGATGAGTTTAGGGAGACAAGTAACTAAGTTTAGGCAATCCTATGCTAAGGCATCAAATTGCATATAAGGAGGCATAGCATTATGTAACATGCAAACCATGTATTTATAAGATAACATGTACTATAAGGTGCATGCATAAACTATAGTCTAGATCACCATTAATAACCTAAATCCCTATAGTTATGGGCTCTGATACCAATCTGTCACACCCCAACCTTGACGGCGGAATCGTCGAGGCGTGAGAGTTACGATTGTTCACAGCCACATAACGCTATTGCCTGAAACATGTTAAAAATAAAAGGTCAACATATTGTTGGTGAGCATTCTATAGTTTTAAATACATAAGTATATAAAAGATGGCAATTCAAGTTGTAATTAGTGAATAAAGTGATTAGGGATGTTATGAACAATGCAACAATCAAACCTCGACAATGTTTTACAAGTATCAAACGACGTTAATATTCTATTAACGTTAAAAGTATATACGATCAGCTAAGTGTACTTGAATCAACCAAGTAGGCTTGTCTTACCCATAGATCTATGACTTCGCTGGGCTAGCAATAGTTAATGATTGTACATATAATGCCATAACATAGTAACCACAAAAGTTCAACTAACCACAACTCACAAGTAAATTGCCATAAGTTTACAAGATTCAACGTGTTTACAAGTGCAACGTTTATACGGTAACATGTTTCACCCAAAAGTGTGAAAATGATAAAATGGGTATAGAAATACTCACTTGGTGTATAGGTGTATATTGGATGATGATTATTAAGAATACGAATAATCGTTCCAACGAATCCCTCACAAGGTACCTAAGAATATATATATTTACAGGTTTAAGTTCAATATCAAGTTTGACATTTAGACGTGAACTGATGTTTTAGGATTTTGAGGTTTTTATAAATATGATTAGTTTTCAAAATCGTATATATTTTATACAATAAAAGAAAACTTAATTAATCCATTTTATGATAATTTATAAGAAATTAAATTCTTATAAAATGATTAAATTTATAAATATAAATTAAATTTTTATAATTGTCATAATGAAAGAATACATAATGACTAATAATAACGTAGCGATTAAAGTTTATTTTTATAACAAATTAAGCTAAATATATTATTTATCTAAACTATTTAATAAAATATTAAAATATTTTATTAAATAATTTACAGAAAATAATATGGTGTTTAAAAGAATTATTTAAAGTTTACAAAACCCATTTTTATATTTTTTTCTAGAATTTTCTATAATTATTTTAATTAAAAAAATAATTACAGAAGGAAATTTATTGATTTAAAATAAACATGTTTATAAAAATGATTTTTAGAATTTTTAAGGAATTTTTCTGTAATTTTTAAGGGCTTAAAAACATTTTAAAAAAATAAAGGGGGTGCCCGGGGTCGAACCCGGGACCTCCATTCCATTCTGCCACACACATACCAGTAGTCCAAGGCATATAGCCGCGATAGGAGACAAGTTTTAATTTATAAAAACACCATTTACAGTAATCCCCCAAATCCAAGAACCCTAATTTTCATTTCGATCTAATTGAACATCCAAACGATTATGTTAATGGAATTAACCTTAGGGCTTTTGTTTCCCTTGTAAATACGAACCAAAAGAATATCAGATTACCTATTAATTCAATGGAAATCGATGGTTTCATGTTCGAATGTGGCCGCGGCTGTGGTGTTCTGATTTCATGGGATATAAGCGTTTATACACAAATTCGTTGCACCAGAAGCTTCTAATGATGATGATGAATGAAAGCCCTTTATCAATTTCGGGTTTTGAAGCTCGAAATAAGGTGAACCAGTTAGTTGCAGGTCCGACGGGTTCGAGGTGATCTTTATTGGTGTTTTTGTTGATTTTTGATGAAATTGAGAATTGGGTTCGTTTAGAAATGAAGAAATGATCGATTTGGTAACTTTAATTTGTCTAAATTTTAAGGTTTGAGTGGATTAATGAGTTGGCTTAGGATCCGTTAATAAAGTGAAATTTTTGACCGTTTGTTTGACTGATTCACACGCTTTTATGTTGGAATCCAATTCGAAATGGATCCAAGAAGAATTTCGGACCGGTTGTGGGGTTTAAAACCGTGTAATTTGAGTGTTTGGAGATCGCCGGCGCCGGTCGGAGGGTGGCCGGAAAAACCCGCCGGGAAATCGAAGGAGAAGAGAGAGAGTGCAGTTGTTTTTTAAATATTTACAGAATTGGTCCCTGCAGTTTCTATTTTGTTATTTTATGTATTAAACTTTCTTTTTAAGTTTCCAAATTTACAAGAATGACCCCTGGACTTTTATTATTATTATTATTATTATTATTATTATTATTATTATTATTATTATTATTATTATTATCATTATTATTATTATTATTATTACTATTATTATCATTAGTATTATTATTATTATTATTATACTTATTATTATTATTATTATTATTATTATTATTATTATTATTATCTTATTATTATTATCATTATTATTATTATTATCTTATTATTATTATTATTAATATTATTAACACGCAGATTACGAGCTGTCACATGTGATACAACCATTAATTCGAATGAGGAACCGTCTGATAATATTAGTAGTGCTCCTTGGAGAATATTTTGCACCAACAGGATGAGTGTTGTGATGCTAATTAAATATTTTCTACACCAACAGAATGAGTGTTGTGATGTAATATTATCTGATCTTGTGAATTATTTCATAATAGTATGATTATGTGTGTGAGCAGGTTTGGTTGTAATTGGTGCATCAATAAAATGTTTTGTATGGCAATAAACCTATGATCTCACCAACTTTATGTTGACTATTTGAGTATGCTTTTTAAGGTGAAAAATGACTAACAATATAGACTTCTCGTTTGATGTATACAATGGTTGGGTAGAAGTCGTGGGAAGGGTCTGTGGAAACCTAACCGTCAACATATACGATGACAGCGTTGTGGTGGACGCGCATTTCCATCGCATTTGAAGATGTTTAGTTAAATAAAAGTTGTAATAAGGGTTATATTAAATTTTGACTTTTTATGTAATGATGTAATCCTAACTTATATATATAATTAAGTTATGTGTTTTATGTACTAATACTGTTGTGATTTAATTTCTTATAATCAATTGCCTTCTGAACAAATAAGTCACATCCAAAAATCGCTTCACGCTTCCGCCGGGATGTGACACAACACAGATAAATAATTGATTTAGTGAAACAATATCTTGAGCTTAATTTAGGACCAAGTACCAGTTTTATAGAATGAATATCCGAGTATTGCGTGGCAACAAATATATAAGATAATACATTTGAAGTTTATTTTTACTCGTGTATGTATTAAATATGTACACTATGCATAATATAACGTACTAAGTGTGAAGAGTAGTAGTGTCTCACATAACCCACGTTGATAGATTATTTGTTTAAAGCTTCATGGTTTTGATTCTTTATAATTTAAAAATGTTAACAAGACGAAGGGATTGTTTTTATGTAATACATACTATGGCACCGTGTATTGCACGTGATAAATAAATAAAATATTAAATAGTTAGCAATAAAGATTAATTAATTATAAATGATACTTGTAGGTAAAATATGATTTAAATTATATACGAGTAAGGACAATAAATAATAAAACAATGCTGTCACTTTTTAAAACTTTTATTGTATTTTTTTAAAATAAAAAATTTATACATTTTAATCCAAAACAACCAGCTTAAAAATATATCGAAAGGTAAGTAATTAAAGATCGTGTATACCACTACATATAAATTTGTTAAATAACAATATTATATATGGGAAACACAGACTATGATGCTATCTTCACAACTTTCAGTTACCACTTTTGTTATGTGCTCATGATTGGAGGACCGAATAACGGGGATTCTCAGGATAAATTATGGCAAAAAGAGGGTTAATCTTGTGGGTCTACTTCTTGGTGATTTATTTAAAATAGTGTGTTATTGTATTAGTAGGTGTTATTACTTGGGCGGTGGATTGGGAACTTGTTACTTATTATCAGCTCTCTTTGAAGGAGCTTGGCCTGCGGAATGCAGAATGTGTGTGAGTACCCAAATTGCTCCACATTAAGGTTTTCTTTCTTCTTCTTCTTCTTTTAATTATATTAGAATGTGATTATTTTCTTATACATGTTATTTTTACGGTTGTCCACTTTGGTTGAGCTAAGAGATAACTTTAGGGTTGATAATAATTCAAGAACTTCCGAGACTCGCTTGCCACTACGTGTTCCTGGGAGGTAAAGTTATTTAGTTTCTTAATCTTGTAGTGGTTGTGTATATTCAAGTGTTACTTAACTATGTTATTGTTTGATTGTGGTAATGTTAGTTGGTCTCTCCTTACTTTTGCATTATTTTTCAATCTAGCCAGAGTACTTGTGCTGCTGTTGTGTGCGTGCGCGGTCATCGTTTCAGTCTTGACACACCACATTTATGCTAGAAAGTTGTTAGGTGTTCGTTCTTGACAGACTTTAAAAGGGAGTGATTTTTGTTTATGATTTTCTATATAGGATGCATCTTATCATGAGTGGTTTAGTTTACTAATGCTTGAATTTACACCATGTGCAGGTCATTGTTGGAGACTTGGAGTCTAGTCCCACAATACTTGAATTTGTTGGCGTTCATTCTCGACAGACCTCAAAAGGGAGTGTTTCTCGTTTGTTTTTGCTTTTTTGAATAGAATACATTTAAGTCATTACTGGTTTTGTTTACTAAATTTGTATGATTGTTAATAATAAAGTCAAGTTCAAGTTTCCACTAGTTTGTCAATTGTCTAATAATACAGGGACTGATGTTGTCAAGTATGAGTGAAGTTTCAACAGCTTGTTGATGACGTGTACATGTTTGTTATACGCTCCTCTCAGTTCGATTAGGTTATAAATAGATTGGATTTCTGTGATCTAATCTTAGATTCATTCAATTCACTTGTAACTAGAGAGTATACGAGTAGTGATTTCATTGTAATTGTTTCTTCATTGATTCATCAATAAACACTCGTTCGTTCTTGTTCAACATTGCCTTTGATCTTTCAATTCGTTATTGTTGATCTGATTTGGTGTTAGTAATCAACAATTGGTATCAGAGCCTCGTTTTTGGCTCAGGTTAAAGTCAGATTGTTGAATTGAAGATCAAGGTTGGAGAAATGGTGTCCTCAAAGTTTGAAATTGAGAAGTTCACCGGTAAGAATGATTTTGGGCTCTGGAGAGTGAAGATGAGAGCCCTTCTGGTTCATCAGGGTGTGGTGGATGCACTGTTGGGTCAAGCCAAACTTCCGGCAACCATGACAGAAGAAAAGAAGAAAGAAGTAATGGAACAAGCACACAGTGCTTTGATCTTGAACCTCGGTGACAAGGTCTTGAGGAAGGTGTCCAAAGAAGATACGGCTGCAGCCATTTGGTCAAAATTGGAGAGTCTTTATATGACTAAATCTTTAGCTAATAGATTGTATCTAAAGCAGAGATTGTATACATTTCAAATGGCTGCAGGAACATCAATCTCTGATCATATGGATGAATTTAATAAAATTATCCTGGACCTAGAGAACATTGATGTAACTATAGAAGATGAAGACCAGGCTATTATTTTCTTGTCATCCCTCCCTTCAACACATGAACATTTTGTTGATACGCTTATGTATGGGAGGGAAACATTGACTATGGATGAGGTGTCTGGTTGTCTGCAGCACTGAATTCTAAGGAGTTGAAGAAAAAGGCAGAAAATAAAGAAGAGGCTGCTGAGGGACTGTTTGTAAGGGGAAGAACTGAAACTAGAAGTCTCAAGAACCGAAGTCAATCAAGATCTAAGTCTAAGTTTGTGAGAAGATGTTACTTGTGCAACTCTGAAAAACACCTCAAGAGGGATTGCCCAGAAAGAAAGAAGAAGAAGAATGAACATAGTGGAGCCAAAAGCTACAATACCCAAAGTACCCCTGATGCTGACTCGGATGGTTATGAGAGTGCAGATGTGCTGACTGTGATCAGTGGTGAAAGTCAATCCAATGTATGGGTCATGGATTCGGGGTGTTCCTTTCATATGACTCCTGAGAAGGAGTACTTCACAAGTTTGAAGATGAGAGATCTTGGCACTGTAAAGATGGGAGATGACAGAATCTGTGAGATAGTTGGAATTGGATCAGTAAAGTTAACCATGAATAATGGGTCAGAAATTACACTCCATGAGGTCAGGTATGTACCTAAACTCAAGAGAAGTCTTTTGTCTATGGGATTGTTCGAGAAGTCAGGAGACCATGTGAGTTTGAGGTATGGAAAAACCAGGGTAATTAGGGGCTCTATGGTGATTTTGAGTGGGTCTAGAAGGGAGAACAACACATATTTTTTGGATGGCAAGGTGATTGTTGGTAATGTGTTATCAGTGTCAAGTGTGCATGATAGTGGAGCAAAGTTGTGGCATAAAAGGTTAGGACACATTAGTCAACTAGGCCTAACTCAATTAAAGAAACAAGGAGTTCTTGGTAATGTTGGTGACTGTGAAATTGGGTTTTGTGAAAACTGTGTTTTGGGTAAGTCTCATAGAGTTAAGTTCACTAGTGGCAGGCACACTACCAAAGGGTACTTGATTATGTACATGCTGACCTTTGGGGGCCTGCCAAGAACTTATCTCTAGGGGGAGCCTCTTATTTCTTATCAGTGATAGATGATTATTCTAGAAGGGTTTGGGTATATCCTTTGAGGAACAAATGTGATGCTTTTGAGAAGTTCAAAGAATGGAAGACCTTGGTGGAGAATCAAACTGATAAGAAGGTGAAGAAGCTTAGAACAGACAATGGGTTAGAATTTTGTAATGGTGAATTCAATCAATTTTGTAAGAAAAAGGGTATAGCTAGGCACTTGACTGTGCCTGGTACCCCACAACAAAATGGGCTAGTAGAAAGGATGAATAGAACTCTGTTAGATAAAGTTAGGTGCATGTTGAGTGATAGTGGCTTACCTAAAAAGTTCTGGGGTGAGGCAGTATCAACAGCAGCCTACTTGATCAACAGGTCTCCTTCTGCTGCCTTAGATAAGAAAACACCCATGGAGGTTTGGAGTGGTAAACCATAAGATTACAGTGGTTTAAGGATCTTTGGTTCACTAGCTTATGCCCATATTAGTCGAGGGAAGCTTGAAGATAGAGCACAAAAATGTGTGTTCATTGGCTACCCAGATGGTGTCAAGGGGTATAGGTTGTGGAGGTTGGAAGATTCAAAGGTAATTCTGAGTAGAAATGTTGTGTTTAAAGAGGATACAATGTATAAAGATGTGTTGAAGGTTGATTCTAGTCAAGCTGATCAAGGAGAGCCTACAAATGTTGAAATTGAGGTGGAGCTTAATGAGAATGGGAATGGGAATAAGACTGCGGTTGAATCACAGGGATCTGAGTTAGGAAGTCAAAGTTCTAACTTAGATGAGCCTAATTCAAGCATAGCTAGCAACAGACCCAAAAGAACTGTTGTCCTGCCTGCAAGATACAGAGATAAGGACTATGTTTCATCATCTGCCTTTATGGTTACTGATGATAATGATCAAGAAGAACCTGATTCATATGAAGAAGCTCTGAGGTCAGTTCACAGAGATAAGTGGGTAGAGGCAATGAATGAAGAGATGCTGTCATTACAAAAGAATGAAACATGGTCACTAGTTGAAAGGCCTAAAGATCAAAAGTTGGTTGCCTGCAAGTGGTTATATAAATTGAAGGATGGTATTCCAGGGGTTGAACCTCCTAGGTTCAAGGCCAGATTGGTAGCCAGGGGATTCACACAAAGGGCTGGGATTGATTATACAGAGATTTTTTCTCCTATTGTGAAGCAATCCTCTATAAGGGTGGTGTTGTCAATTACTGCATCTCAGGATCTTGAACTGCAGCAATTGGATGTCAAGACAGCCTTTTTACATGGTTATCTTGATGAGAAGATCTTTATGAGTCAGCCAAAGGGTTATGAAGTGAAGGGGCGGGAAGCCAAGGTATGCTTATTAAACAAATCTCTTTATGGCCTCAAACAATCACCAAGGCAGTGGTATAAGAGATTTGATGAGTATCTGTTGAAGAATGGATTCAATAGAAGCAGTTATGATAGCTGTGTATATTTCATAGAATATGCAGAAAATCAGTTTGTATATCTTTTACTTTATGTAGATAATATGTTGGTGGTATGCAAACATGTAGATCAAATTGAAGCTACTAAGCAGATGTTAATGAGAGAATTTGATATGAAACAGCTAGGAAATGCCAAAAAGATTCTAGGCATGGAGATAATAAGAGATAGAAGTAAAAGAATTCTCAAGTTAACTCAGAGAACTTATGCAAGAAAGGTTCTCAAGAGTTTTTCTATGGAGAATTGTAAAGCTGTTAGTACACCATTGGCTCAACATTTCAAATTGTCAAGCATGAATAACTCTACTACAGAAGAAGAATTGGCATATATGTCTAAAGTTCCCTATTCAAGTTCTGTTGGAAGCTTGATGTACTTAATGGTTTGTACAAGACCAGATCTTGGTTATTCTGTGAGTTTGGTAAGCAGATTCCTATCAAAGCCTGGCAAGCAACACTGGGAAGCAGTAAAATGGATCCTAAGATATCTAAATGGTACTAAGGATTATGGACTCATTTATGGTAATAATCCTGGTGAAGAGCAGTTGATTGTGGGCCATGTAGATTCAGACTTTGCTAAGGATTTAGACAAAGGCAGGTCCATCACAGGTTATGGGTTCAAGGTGATGGGAAACTTGGTAAGTTGGAAGGCAACCTTGCAGCATGTAGTTGCTTTATCATCTACTGAGGCAGAATATGTGGCATTAACTGAAGCCTTCAAGGAAGCTATGTGGCTTAAAGGTTTTGTGCAGTAATTGGGAATTAATGTTAGTAATGCTGTAGTCTGTTGTGATAATCAGGGTGAAGTCAAATTGGCCAAGAATAGTGTGTTTCATGAAAGGACAAAACACATTAAGGTGAAGTTGCATTTTATACGAGAAGTTATCAGTTCTAAAGAAGTGGAAATAGAGGAGATTGATTCGTGTGATAATGCAGCTGATGTGTTTACCAAGGCTTTGCCTGGAGTGTGTTTTAAAAGATGTTTGGCTTCTTTGAAGATTGGTCGATGGTTGTTTTTGAGTTTATGAATTTGACTTTAAGGTGGAGATTGTTAATAATAAAGTCAAGTTCAAGTTTCCACTAGTTTGTCAATTGTCTAATAATACAGGGACTGATGTTGTCAAGTATGAGTGAAGTTTCAACAGCTTGTTGATGACGTGTACATGTTCGTTATACGCTCCTCTCAGTTCGATTAGGTTATAAATAGATTGGATTTCTGTGATCTAATCTTAGATTCATTCAATTCACTTGTAATTAGAGAGTATACGAGTAGTGATTTCATTGTAATTGTTTCTTCATTGATTCATCAATAAACACTCGTTCGTTCTTGTTCAACATTGCCTTTGATCTTTCAATTCGTTATTGTTGATCTGATTTGGTGTTAGTAATCAACAGTATGAATGTTTATCATCGGAGTCTATAGAAAGATGTTAGTGTTTATTTACTACAGTCTTTAATAAGTTTGTTAATAATGTTCAAAGAGTAGAAGCTGTTAAAGGAGACCAAGATGTTGCCATTGGAGAATTGATTGTTAAACAAGAACATTTGTGTTTTCCCAACACTAACGTAGGAAGCTTTTCTGAAGATGGTCGTTGCCATGATCTTTGGCAGGTCACCTACAATTCTCATGCTTTTGGAGGTCTTGTTGATCCTCTTAAGGTAAAGATTATATTCGATTGATTCTCTCTTGAATCTCATCCGAGCGGTTTTTTGTCAAATTTTAGTTCCCGGGATGTATATTTTTCAGGTTGCTTCAGTCACACGATCAGGTAATTACTCTGGTTTGGATGTTCCTATTGCCTATTGCCATTTTTCCAACTAGTGAAACTCTTGTGTATCCCTATTTTTCTGCGTGGATTGATTTTGTGTATGTAGAATGTTAGGATGGAGATAACATGTTAACTTGGAATGCTTGTTTGAAAGTAGGTTATTGTTCGGCTTGTGGATTGACGCACCATGATTGTAGTCCCAGCACTGTGGGCTGGTGAAAAACCTTGCCTTGGTGGTTTATAGAATTGTTGGATCAACCCAATTCTGGAACTTTTAATTGAATATGGTACATAATAAAAAGTTCTTTTTGATTATTTCTTTTGGTAAACTTTCACTCCTGCCTTAGCAAATCTATCCTACTGTCACCCTGCAGGTTACAAAAGTATTTGTCAATGGTGTGTTGGTGGTATTCATCGTGATAGAGACATGTTGGTTAGAATCTTGAGAAGATTAAGAAGGTTGAGTATTAGTAATTTAGTATTATAATGTTATCAATTTTGGATAAAGATTTATGTATATTTTGGTCAACATCAAATCTTTTGATAGAAATTTTCTGACTTTCCAGGTTGACCTGAACATGGAAGGTGGAGTTTTTCGAGTCTTCGAGATAGTCATTTGAAAGAACTTCAAGCTTATGATGATTATCACCATCACAGTTTCATTGTTTTGAAGCATAGATGTTTAATGAAGAAGAAAGACATCCAAAAAGCTTCAACAATTGGTTCCAAATTTTGTAGTTCATAGAATTTCAGCTTCATGACATTTAACTCAATCTTTATAGTAATAACTTCTGGTTTGTATCTATCTTTCCACAGAAACATGCTAGAACGTGGTGGATGGCTTGATCATGTGAAAAACAACATAAGAGACTACTATGATTTCCATGACCATCAATGTAATTAATGGGGCGCTACTGAGCGGGCAAAACATGTCAACCTGGGTCGTAATGCAGTCAAACGGGTAAAATTTTTATAATCTAGTGAAAAATTAAACATGCAACCAAAACATTGTTTTCACAACCTCCTAATTGGATAATTATATTAGTAATTTTTTTTTATCACATTTAATGCATTTTTTTGTGGATGTAGGCTTGGCAAGGTAAACCAGAGGAATCTTGGTATGATATTTACCCATTGTGAAATCTATCCATCATCATTGCTTTAGACAACATACGTTATGATTTTGCTGATACTTAAACGGAGTTATACATCCTTCATTGCAAGAAGCGCTTCTTATACAAATCAGCAAGTATGCTTTTAATTTGCCTCATCTTCTATATGTGCTTTTTGTGCTGCATTTTCAGTTTCTAAAAGTGATTCTTGCAGCAGACTCGAATTGTTGTGACCATAAATAACATGTGAAACTCTCATGTATCCATATCTTTCTAATTGGATCAGGGGACACTATGATTTGCCTCTAAAACTTAGTCTCTGGTGCAATTATGTTCTATGGGAGTTCTTTGTTCTTTAATTTTTGAAGCCTTGAAGAGTTGAAGGTGATCCATCCTAATTTGAAACCTCTTCCGTAATTGTGATTTCCTAAATATTTGCATGATTAATGTCTTATTTTTGCTATATATCACTTGTGTAATTGCTTAAGAAAAAAATGCACATAATGTATTTTTTGTTAAGTCCTTGTACGAGGAAGGAAGGATACATTCGTTTTCACAACCTTTTAACTGGATCATTATTTCAGTATTTTTTGGTCATAAATAATGTATGTTTTTGGATGTAAGCTCTTGTAAATGCTAGGCTAAATCCGGAGAAATCTTATTATGATACTTATACCATCGTGAAATCCATCCATCATCAATTCAGGTGTTTTTGCATCCATTGTACCATTTCCTAACCATCATGAGGTTAGTTTTTACATTGCTTTAGACCACATATGTCATGATTTTGCTGATACTTACTCGAACGATGGAGCTACGGCATCATTCATTGCAAGAAGCATTTGTTACACAAATTGAAGTTTTGTAAAACCTCTGAAAATCTCCCAAGAACAGTAACACACGATCTCAATCTTGTGAACGCGGAATATAAACAAGATTGGAATAGAAAAGAGATTGGATTGAACAAGAAATGCTTCTTCGATTAAAACAAACAACCTATTACAGGTCTTGTGCGATTTCGCACAGATAAGTATGATAATGAATGAAAAGCTTAATTACAAAACGAAAACCAGCTATTTATACTAAACACATAGTTCTCGCGCGAGATGCCTTTCGCGCGGCTTTGTCTTTTGCGTGACAGCTGTTCTCGCGTGGAGGCTTGTCTCGCATGGGCTGCTTCTCGCGTGACTTATTCCTGTCGCGTGGATTCTTGCTTTCGCATATGATGTTTTGCCGAGCCTTGATTTGTCTTCTACAATCTCCCCCTAGGCTCGGTGAAACATAATCAATCAAAGTCAACATTTGCCTTCTTGTAAGATCCAGCATAGGCATACCATTTATTTCTCAGGATCCGGTCAATCATCCATACGTACTGGCAAGATAGAAAATAAACAGACTCATCAGCTGAGATAGGGCAGTGTAACAGCTTGAATAAGTCGTCTTTGCCAAACTTCATTAAGTCTGCCGGATCAATGATTCGATAAGACCTGTCTATACATTTGATCACAGCATGACCGGAATCCTTTTCACATCTCCAGGATAGAAGTTGCTTCAAAGAGTTGGGAGGAACTGGAGCATGCACAGGGACTTTTCTGATAAATTTTGGATGTTGATAGACTCGTATCTTCATAGGAGCTTTGGTATTATCATCAATTCTTGTTGAGTCATCTATCAACTTCGATTTTGCAGTCTTAAAGTCTTTGAAATTTGTGCGCATCTCCCTTCTTATCATGGATCTCATGAGCTCAGCTTCACTGTAATTACTCTCATTGAAGAATGGAGCTTTGCCCATGGAGTATAAATCAGCAGCACGTAAAGTATGGAAATCTTGAGTGCTCTTTAGATAATCAATCTCTCCATTTCTTCTCTTTATAACATACATCCTTTTCTCACCATCATAAGCCCAGCTAATAACGTGAGACATTTCACCATACTTTTGTTTTGGCTTTGATATAAATAGAAAGTGAGCTTCAGTAGGTGGTGGTGGTGCCTTGAACTGTAAACCTCCTCTAGTGTATAAGGCAATCTGACCAGTAGTATTTGTGTTTATAGCATCAGTAGGAGTTTCACCACTCACAGTCTCATTGGGAATTTCACCTTCTTCAAGATTGATGTCTTTGAAAAGCTCTTGAAGGTTGTTCCCAAAAATGTCTCTATACTCATTCTGCTCTTCCAGATCATCAAAAACATCAAGTTCTTCTTCAATAGTTTCAGATGAAGTTTGTTGAAAAGAATATAATTCCTTTTCATACACACTTTCTGTGGCAGGGTCCAATGGATCATATCCTTCTGGATCACTAACACTTGGTCTATCGACATTGTCAGTGTTAGTCTCTCCAGTAGGACTTGAAGAAGAACCTGTAACATTACCTCCATCATTATCATCTCCATCATCATTATTATCATCATCACTTCCATCATCTCTACCATTATCATCATCACCATCATTTCCACCATCGTCATCATCATTATCATCATCATTTTCACCTTCATCCTCATCATCATCATCTTCATTATCATCAGAATCAGCATAATCAACTAACTCTTCATCCTCCCGTTCATCAACAATAGGCATAGAAATCATGTGTTCCGGCTCAACGAATGCTGTAGATGTGTAAGCTTTGGTGATAGGTACTTCAGATGAAACAGGAACATCTTCAGTAGTGCTACCACTTTGCTGTACAGTAGATGCTTGTGATTCGTTGACCGTTTCCTTCTCAGGAACAGTATCAGTAGGAGGTGGACTAGGAGAGCGTCTACTTGATTCACCAATTACTGTAGTAGACCTTATGATAGGAGGCTGATGAAAATAAGTTTGTGAAATGAATTCTCTCAGCTCGTTTAGTTGTCTCTCCAATCCAGAAGAGTAGTCAAACATGCTCTTCATTTGTTGCTCAAGAGATGCCAATCTTGTGTCTTTGATAGCTGAGTCAAGATGAATCATGTTGATCAGGTTTGTCTTTTCATCATTGCCTTTCTTTAACTCAGCAATCAATTTCATATTCTCAAAATTTTCTTTCTCCAGGTTCTTTATTCTTTCTTCCAACGTGATAGAACCTGGAGTGCTTGTTGATTCCTCTCTCCTCTGAAACTCAGGAGGAGTGTTCAAGAGTGTATCTACATCAAACTCAAGATTTTCTTGATGAGGTGGTGTAGAATAACCAGAGCCAGAAGTATTAGCTGCTCCAGAAACAGAAACTGTTTCTGTTTCAGGAGCAGAAGAAGTCATATTTGCTGCCTGATCTTGCTCTGTCTCGGTGACAACCACATGAGTCCGTGGTCTTCTGGGTACGATACCTCGTCCTCTCTTTCTAACTGGATAATCTCTCCTTCTAGCCATTCGTTTTCTTCGTGAGGAGGTATTTGGTGATTCTTCAGGGACATAATCAGTATCCCTGTCTTCCTCATTTGGTCGAGATGATGTTGGAGTAGAAGGGGTTGGATCAGTTTGGATCACATAGGGAACATTCCCTATTTGATCACTAGCAGTCTCGAAACTGGAAGCAGAATGAACAACTTCTTCCATTCCTCCTTCACGTGTAGGCTCATCTTCAAAAAGCTTCTCAATCTCTTCATCAATATTATCTCTAGTAGTAGAAGTAGAAGCACCAGTCTGTGCATCATCAGCATGAACACCTTCATCAACCTCAGAAAATTTGCCTATCTTCGCAAAACTTTCACCAGAGCATTTGTTTCCTCTGGCTCCAGTAAGATGAGTAAAAATCTCCTTCTTGATAGTCTGAACAACGTATTTAGGAGATCTCTGAGTGGCAAGCTCAGGAAAAGCATCGTTAATGATCAGCTGAATGAACCTGGGATACATGATAAACTTTCTCCCTGGATTGGCCGTAGCGTTTTTCACCATCTCTTGAAATATAACTCCAGAAATGCTGAATGGAATATCATCCACCAGAGAAACAAGTAAGGATCCAAATACAGCACTAAGACTGTCCATCCCAGCCTTCAGATTACTCAAACAGTGAATTACCACATGAAATAAATATTTCCAGTATGGTGGTAACCACTTCTTCTCCAAACTTGGATATCTATACTCATAACCCATCCGAGATAGACAATCCATAACTACATCATCGTCTAGTCTTGTTGGTGCTCCCTCTTGGTCATTAAACAGAAGAACTCTGTTTAGTATGGCTTGAGAAACTATCACCCTTTTCTCCTTTACAGTGGCTGTGATAATCTGGTTTCCAGCTTCGTCCTTTTCTAGAGCAGCAGTGCTCCAGAAAGAATCTGCAGGATCGGTTTTCGGGTGGTTTTTCTCTCAACTCACTGTGAATCAACACTCGGCAAGCAGTCTATGAAGAGTTGATCACAATATAACAAGTAACAAGCAGTAAGAAAATTAACAGCAGGTAAATTTTCAAGGTACTTTTATATATTGCTTCTCAACTCAAAGGATTACAAGACACTTGGACTCAAATCGCTTACATTAAGAGTTACAGGGAGAAGATATATATAATACTACCTATAGCCGGATATACTTTGATACCAGCTGGACACCTCTAACCTTACATCTATACTACAAGACTCTAGGTGAGGTCTTTCAGACATTGTGCCTGAGAGTTGGTAGTCAGGACATGTCCCTGACTTACCTTTTGTCACCAACTAAAGTTGGTAACATGTACTATCATAAAAAGGTGAACAGTAGAATAAAGTATGGTCAACAACATGGCTCTTTAGGAAGATGCCATGCTGTATCAGAGGTCTGCAGCGGACTGTCAGGGACCATACTTTTATCTGCTGGACATAGCAATGTCTTCCGAAGGATAAAGTGCTTCGGAAGGATAACTTCTTCCGAAGGCACTTATACTTCGGAAGACTGCTTCTTCCGAAGCTTGGAGTCTTCTTTGTCTTCGGAAGCTCAGACTTTGTCTTCAGCTCTTTCATCAGACTTTGTCTTCGGAAGCTCAGACTTTGTCTTCAGCTCTTTCATCAGACTTTGTCTTCGGAAGCTCAGACTTTGTCTTCAGCTCTTTCATCAGACTTTGTCTTCGGAAGCTTTCAGACTTTGTCTTCGGAAGATAGTCTTCAGCTGTTGGTTTCAGCTGTTGTCTTCAGTAGTTGACTTCAGCTTTTGCCTTCGGAAGATGTCTTCAGCTGTTGTTCCTTAGACTCTCGGAAGATCTCTTGCTTGGCTTCGGAAGCCCTTTAATGTAGTACCAAAAAGTGACTATCAAGTGAATTTGGTTGCACCAGCCTTATCATGATCCAACAAACTCCCCCTAGGCTGATGCTACCAAAACTTCACTTCTCTCTTCTTCTCAAAGCTCTCAGCACCAAGGAAAGCAGGTGTTTATCAGTGTCTTCATTCTTTCCTGCTGTGATGCTGAGAATCTTGTACAAATCTTTGGTGGACAGAACCTCTACTCTGTCACCTTGGATTATGTGTACCCTCTGTTGTGGCCCTCTGAAAAGAGTTAGTTGATGGGAAGTATAGTCATATTCCCATTGAACTATTGGTTCCAATTCAGGACCTTCCACCATCTGTAGAAAGGCTGTGCCTTTGGTGGTTGATCTTTCCTTGTCTTCCACTCTTTTCAGCTTCAACTCTTCTTCAATCTTGGCTCTTCTACTTCGTTCAGCCAAGTGGAGACCGCTGATATGGTTTCTGATGTGTGCAGCAGTCTCAGAGTTGGAGGGATTGGAGAATGGCTTCTCTGCAAGCTCAGCAAGATCAAATCTGCTGAGATGCAGTAGAGAAGTGGCATTGAGCCTGTTGGTTTCACCATTCTCCCTTTCCATAACAAAGTTGTGAGAAGGTTCATCGAACCTCCACTGGATTATTGCATTTCTAGGTCCAGGAGATTGACCAGAAATCCTGTCCTCTTTCCTGGTATCCAGTAGAGTCACCAGTCTTCTTCTTAGCCTCTTCTCCTCAGCATTGAGGGTATCGGAGTTGAGACCAAGAAGTCTTGTAGACTGGCCCAAGGTTTCTCTAGGCAATTCAAGAAATTGGCCTAGGGTGAGGGAGCTTGAAGAGTTATCAACATAGGTGATGTTGATAAGCTCTCCCTCACAGGAGATACTGCTCAAGGTAGTGCAGTTGATGAGCCTCGTCTTGAACTCCTTTATTTCTTCAAAGGAGAGATGTTTAGGAGGCTGAGGGGATGATCTTGGTTGTTGTTGGGTAGGCTTAGGTTTAGTGGTTTTGGGTTGAGTCTTGGGTTTTAGGATGGGTAGTTTGGGTGGTTGAGGTGATGTGGTAGGTTTGGGTAGAGTTGTGGGTTGAGGGGTGAAGGTTTCATCAGTGGGTTCAGGTTTAATGGGAAAAGGGATTGGTTCTGGTGTGGGTTGTGGCTGTGGTTGAGTGGCTAGGGTGAAAACCATTCCCTTCATTCTCCTGTACATCTCCTTCCTTTTCCCCAAACGGATGTCAGCTTTTATTTCACTGACTATCCGCTGGAGTGTCCTTTCGGACATAGGTCCCACCTGCCTACCAGAGAAGCCATGAGCCCGGAGGTAGTCCTTCATTCAGGCTTTGTCAGTTGACTTCTTGGCAGCAGTGACCTCCTTCTCTTCCTCCCTCTTCCTCTTCACCTTCAACTTCTCCCTAGCAGCCTTCTTCCTTTCCTTCTCCATTTGATCCTGCTCTTTGTTGTGGAGCAGCAGGATCATGTCATCATCATGTGGAGACAGTTCAGGAAGACTGAAGCCTCTTGAGAGGAGGAACTTGATTCTAGCCTCTCTCAGCTTCAGGGCTGCCTCCCTCTGCTCTTGTTCTTCCTTCTCCAAGGCCAACCTGGCTTCCCTTTCTTGTTGTAGCCTGGTTGACCTCTCCAAAGTCACCAACTCCTCTAATGGTAGCAGGAGTATTTCCTCATTGGCAGCTCCTAGATTGATGAGCTGGTCAATGAGTGCTGTTCTTCTCCTCTGGTTGATTTCTTCCTGATTGGCTGCAGCTGCTTTAGAACTAGCAGCTAACAGCTTCTCAGTAGGAAACCGACCTTTCTTTTTGGCCTTCTCAATCTTCTCCTCCTCCTGAAGCTCTTCCGCAGTCAATTTTCTTTTGCCTTTGTCTTTGATTGTGCTTGACTGTGGTGGTTCTTGGATGGAGGGCTGTGATTGAGAGAGAAGTTCAGCTGGTGCTTGGGTTGGAGATATTTCAGAAATGTCCTCCCTGCTCACCTCAGATGCAATTTCAACAATGACATCTGTGATGGTCAGTTCCTCAGACATCTGAAATAAGCCTTCCGCAGCTTCTATTTCGGCCTCGGAAGACTTGTCTTGTTCTTCCGAGGCTTCCATGTAAGCTTCGGAAGCCTCAGCTAGAGCTTCGGAAGATGAGACTGCTGCAGATTCTGTCCCATCTGTTTTAGTTGCTGGGACATCAGTCCCCATTTCCCCTTCGAAGCTAATCTTAGGTTCCATGAAGACCTTAGGTTGACCAACTTCCTCCACAGTGGTAGAAGGTATAGTCAGTCTTTGAAGCTCCTCAGCCCCAAAGTATGCAAGTGTGGTGTCGGGGCTGGGCTGTTCTAGGGATGATCTCAATACAAACTGTGTGAACAGTCTGTAGAGATCTTGAAGCATCCTTGAGTCAATCTCCAGAAAGGATTGAGATGACTCAGGTAGTGTAATGATTTGTTGGGTGGAAATGAGTTGGGTCTGTGGTTCCATAGGTGTTTGTCTCTGAACTTTCTCCCCCTTTTTGGTAGCATCATCTTGAGAGCTAGATGAGCTAGAGGAAGAAGTCATTGAGACCTGGATTGGTACATGCCTAACAGACCTCTCCGTCTGTTTCTCAGCTAGTTTAGCCTTGAGAGAGTTAATCTCAAGTTGCTGAGTGGCAGTCCTTGATTCTAAGATCTTCACCTGTGATTCCAGGTTGGAGACCTTAGAAAGCAAGTACTGAAGTGTTAGTTGCATACTTCCCTCATCTTCATGAGAAGAATCATGGGGAGATGAGATAACATACCTAGTATGCTCACTCTCACCACCAGATGTGGTTTCTTGGCACCCTGGTTTCCTTTGCTCAGAGTCATCTCTTTCAGAGATGTCAATGGGCAAAGTTGCCGTAGACTCAGTCCTAATTATGTTACCACTGTCCTGAGAGCTCAATGAGAGACTCTGAGTAGTGGCAGCTGAGTCTACATGAGTCCCCTCCACATCAGTGGGACTCACCTCAGTAGCAGGCTTCTGATGGGGGCTAGAGACAAGGGATCCCTCTTGGCTCTGTTGATCTCTCAGTGGGTGTTGTAGATCAACTTCATGGCCATGGAGAGATGTAATCTCTTCATCAGTTCGGAGTAAAAGGTCAGTGAAAGAGAGGGTGGTTAGTCCTACTGACCCGGGACCTTGATCAATGTCTACAGGCATTGAGCCTATGGTGGGGCTGTCCCTAGAAAGCTGCACAGGGGAGTGTAGAGACTCACCCTGTGGGCTAAAGGCTTGGGGTTCGGGCTCAGGGGTTTGAGACTGAGGAGGCTCAAAACCCACATTGAGGTCAAATGTGAAGGATGGTGTGACCTCGGACTGAGTGGGAGCCCATGATTCCACTCTAGTCCTTTCGGTGTGAACAGGAGGAGCTTGTTCAATCAGAGTAGATTGAACAAGGGTTCGTTTGGGGCGTCTCTGATATGTGGCTTTGATGGGTAAAGAAGGTTTTGGTATTGTGGTGGATGTTGCTGGTGTGGGTTCATCACCTGTGGGGAGAACAGGGATGTCACCAGGAGTTATGCGCTCAGTCATCTCTGGAGGTAATGGAGTGTACCGTCCAGTGAAGTTGGTGGACATCTTCTTCAGTGTCTTGAAGATGGTAGGCCTCATGTGTGGAACAGGAAGAGCAGCTGTGCAGACAAGCTTGCTTGGTTCCATCTCACAGTTGATTATGTGTTGAAGAAATCGGGGATACATGAAGAATGTATCCCTGCTGAGATTGGCGATTAGGTTGTTCAACACGAATCGTGAGTAGTTGAATCTGAGGCCTCTCACCAACCCATGAACTAGGCATCCTAGTTCATATGGGATTTGATCCCAACCCCCTGATTTATTGGAGAGGCAGTGCAAAACAATGTGCAGTAGGAACTTCCAATGGTAAGAGAAGTTGAACTTGTATACTGTGGACCTGCTGACATCGCCTCCATATCCCATGAGGATATAGGTGCCTTCCAAGTCTTCCTTAGGGAACTCAATAGGAGCCCCATCATCGTGAAGCTCGAGATGCTCCCTGATGATCTGTTCATTGATGACCAACTCTTGGCCACAAACTCTGGTTCTCAGGACTCGAACCCTGTTCAGCACTGTAGTTTCTCCGTTGCTCCAAAATTCTGACATATGGTTGGAGTATACGGTTGGGTTAACTGTGAGTGCAGTGAGATAGGTGGATTCGGTGAGAAAGGTGATGATTTGGGTGAAGTCAGCATCCCTTGACGAGTCAAGTAATGCGACTTGGTTGTGCTGAGGGTTTAGCGCCATTGGAGAAAAGGTAAGCTTGAAATTTTGAGTGAGATTTATGGTTTGACAGTGAAGGGAACAATTTGGGCTGTAAAGTGGTAAAAGAAGATGAAATTGATAAGTCAAGATTATTTAAAAAGGGTGAATAGTGGTATGGTGGTGGTAATAGGGTAACTGTTTTGGGGTTACTGTGGGTGGTATGGTGGTTTACGGCGGAGAAATGATGTTGGCGGCAAGGATAATTTTAAATAATCTGTCATTATCAACAAAATCTTTACTTTTTACAGAGTGGGGCCCAAAGATATCCGTTACATATAAAAACCTTTACTTCCGAGGGTAAAACATTTCCGAAGGTATTTTCTTCCGAGGGCAATTTCTCTTCCGAAGCATGATATTGCTTCCGAAGGTAAAATTGTCCTTTGAAGGCACTTTATCTTCCGAAGCAAGGCATTGCTTCCGAAGGTAAAGCTGTCTTTCCGAATGGAGAGTTGTATAAGTTTCGGAAGTAGATCTGATATAAAATCAATCGCTTCTTCCGAGACCAAAAACTCTTCCGAGAAGAAAATTTCCATTGAGAATTTAGCTTCGGAAGATATTCAAGAATATCTTCCGAGAGTTAGTTCCTCTTCGGAAGGAATTTACACTTGGAATGGTTTAAAGATCTTTTGTAACAGGGCTTAAATTGTATTGACACAAGACATTACTCATTTAAAAAGGTCTTCAAAAGAGGTAGTTATTCAATGTTTATCATCCCAATTGCTGATATGAGATACTTAAATCTTTGTTTATCAAATGCCTTTGTGAACAAATCAGCATATTGTTCATTTGAGTCAACTTTGATTAACTTTATCAGTTGTTTCTCATGAATATCTCTAATGAAATGATACCTGATATCAATGTGTTTTGTCTTGGAGTGCTTCACCGGATTCTCAGTAATGGAGATAGCACTGTTGTTGTCAATATGGATAGGAGTAGTCATGAAGTTGAACCCATAGTCTAACATCTGATTTTGAATCCATAGCAGTTGAGCACAGCAGCTAGCAGCAGCAATGTATTCAGCTTCAGCAGTTGATGTAGAGACACAGGATTGTTTCTTGCATTGCCATGAGATAATCCTTCCACCAAGAAATTGACATCCTCCTGATGTTGATTTCTTGTCAATGTTGCAGCCACCATAGTCACTGTCAGAGTATCCATAGAGATTGAAATCACTATTTCTTGGATACCAGAGACCTAGTTTAGGTGCTCTTTTGAGGTATCTGAGGATTCTCTTTGCAGCAGCTAGGTGAGACACCTTCGAAGCAGCCTGATATCTTGCACAAATGCATGTGGCAAACATGATATCTGGTCTACTTGCAGTGAGATACATCAGAGAACCAATAATTGCTCTATACTGATGTTGATCAGTATCCTCCCCCTCAAGGTCAGGGCAAAGATTATGGTTTCTGGGTATGGGTGTCTTGGCTGGTTTACAGTTCTTCATTTCAAATCTTTCTAAGATGTCTGAGACATACTTAGATTGACTTATGAAGAACCCTTCCTTCATCTGTTTCACCTGGATTCCTAGGAAAAAGTCCATTTTTCCCATGGAACTCATCTCAAACTTCTGCTTCATAATGCTTTCAAAGTCTTTGCACATTTGATCGTTTGAAGAACCAAATATGATGTCATCAACATAGACTTGTACAAGCAAAATGTCTTCTCCACTCTTTCTGATGAAAAGAGTCTTGTCAATGGTACCTCTAGTGTATCCATTCCTCAGGAGAAACTGAGACAAGGTCTCATACCACAGCCTAGGTGCTTGGTGCAGCCCATATAGAGCTTTATCCAGCTTGCACACATAGTTGGGGTGCTGTGGGTCTTCAAATCCTGGAGGTTGACACACATAGATTTCCCTATCTATATCCCCATATAGAAAAGCACACTTGACATCAAGTTGGTAGACTGTGAAGTTCTTGGATGCAGCATAAGCAAGGAAGATCCTAACTGCCTCAAGTCTTGCAACAGGTGCAAAGACATCAGTATAATCAATTCCTTCCTCCTGGGTGTATCCTTGAACTACTAGCCTTGCCTTGTTCTTGATAATCAAGCCTCTATCATCTTTCTTGTTCCTGAATACCCATTTAGTGCCTATGGGTACTTGACCAGATGGTAGTGGGCATAGATTCCAGACCTTTTGTCTTTTGAATTGAAGCAGCTCCTCCTGCATCGATTCAACCCAACTACTATCCTTTAAGGCATCTTCTACCTTCTTTGGTTCCATCTGAGACAGGAAGCATGAGTACAAGCAGACATTCCCATGATGAGTTTGTCCTCTTGTTCTCACACCCTCAGAGACATTCCTATGATGTTCTCAGTTGGATGAGTGTTGTGAATCCTAAGACGAGGAATCACTTCCAATTGCAGAGATAAGTCTAGGTTAGACATATTCTGATCAGGAACTGGATCACTCTGTCCAACTGCTGTTTCAGAGTCATTCAATGAGGACTGATTGAATGATTGAGAAACATCATCAATGGTTGGTTGTGAAGTAGTATTAACAGTTGCCTGTTCCTTCAGAATACCACTTCCCTCAACCTGGTGTTGTAGTGGATCACCTGAGGAACTTTGAGGTTGATCAAGTGATTCACTTGTTGAAGCTTCACTATTTCTGGAGATAGTTACACTGTCAGATCTGTGAATAGTTGAAGCTTGTTGCCCTTCAGCTCTTGGAGAATTTGGAATAGGTCTGGGAAGCTCATATGGTTGACCTGCATCAGCATCAGCATCACTTTGAGCACCTGTTCCAGCTGAAACATTCTCACAAGATGGTTTAGAATAGTTTGGAAACAATTCTAAATCAAAAATATACTCAGGTCCATTCCCCCTAACACAAGGAGTGTGCTCATTAACAACTATGTTGGATGACTCCTCAAATTGTTGATTCTTAATATTGTATACTCTATAAGCTTTGGAGCTAGAAGAGTATCCAATAAAGATAGCATCATCCGACTTCTCAGCAAACTTTGCCAAGTTGTCCTTTGTGTTAAGTATGGTACACCTGCAGCCAAAGGACCTTAGAAAGCCAATGAACGGTGGCCTCTTGTTCCATAACTCATAAGGGGTTTTTCCATGGGGCTTAACTACAAGAACCCTGTTCTGCACATAGCATGCAGTGCTGACTGCCTCTGCCCAGAATGTTAGAGGCAGCTTTGAATCAGCTAACATGGTCCGAGCAGCCTCAATAAGTGTCCTGTTCCTCCTCTCAGCAACACCATTTTGTTGAGGAGTTCTGGGAGCACTATATTGTCTGGCAATCCCTTTTGAGTCACAGAATGAGTCAAGAACGAAGTTCTTAAACTCAGTCCCTTGATCACTTCTAATAATCTTAACCTTGTGATCAATTTGATTTTCTATTTTAAGAATAAAAGATTTTAAAGTTTCAGCAGTTTCATCTTTACTTCTTAAAAAGAATACCCATGTAAATCTTGTAAAATCATCAACGATCACAAGGCAGTATGATTTCCTTCCAATGCTCATTATACTTGTGGGACCAAAAAGATCCATGTGCAATAAGTGTAATGGAGTAGTGATAGAGTTAACACATTTGGATTTATGAGATGATCTGTGTTGTTTCCCTTTCAGGCATGCAACACAGTTATCTTTGCAGAAAAATTCCTTTTTAGGCAAACCATGTACCAAGTTATTTTTAGACAATTTATTCATTGTTTTAAAATTCACATGACACATGCGTTTATGCCATAGTGTTGACTCATCACTATCAGCTTTGGAAAGAAAGCATGATACTTCACCCATAGGAGAAGCATTGTTCATATCCAGCTTGTACATATCCCCTTTCCTGGGAGATCTGAGAAGCACCAATTCCGGAGGAATTGTCATCCCTGGTTTGAGGATAATGCACTCATGTTCTGTGAAAAGCATCTGATGCTTCTGATCACAGAATTGAGAAACACTTAACAGATTGTGTTCAAGCTGTTTGACAAAGTGAACTTTGTCAATGTTTATTCTGCCATTGGATATACTTCCTCTGCCAAAATATATCCTCCGGCCTCACCTCCAAATTGGACAGGCCCTCCATCAAAGTTCTGGAATTGTTGAAGGAGAGATCTGTTCCCTGTCATGTGCCTGGAGCATCCACTATCTACAATCCAGATATTGTTGTTCTTGTCAAATGGATGTCCCTGCACATAAGATGAGATGGTTAGTTTTGTTTGGAAGCCCAAGCCTTGCAGGTCTCGGGCTCTTCCAAAGATAGTGACATAATTGAACCAAAAGATATGCAGTGGGGTTCAATAGAGGTCATTGTTGAAGAAGAGGTTTGGGATGCAGCATCTTCCTTGATCTTCCAATCCATCCTTTGTTGATCTTTGAGGATGAGCTTGTTGAAGCTTTTGCATCATGGTCTTCTTCCGAAGCTTCTCTCTTTTCGGAAGAAGCCTTCACCACCTTTTCTTCCGAAGTAGTCTTCTTCTGAGATGGTTTCAAGGGAGCCTTCTTGTTCTTCCGAACCTTAGAAGGTTTGGCTTCCGAAGCCATTTTCCCTTCGGAAGAAGCAGTTTCTTCCGAAAGCAACTTGGCTTCCGAGACCAACTTTCCCTTTTGCCTCATTTGGACCTTTTGAAGTGGTCCAACTGAGAAGCCTTCTCTGACTACTTCTTTTCTAACATTATTTGCATAATGTGTGCTCGCTGGATTGTAGTAACAATCTTTAGCCATGTGGTTGTGCAGACCACACATTATGCATGCAATGTTAGTCTTCTGGGAACTTGCAGGTTGCTGTTTCTTGGGTTTCTTCTCTTCATCAGCAACTTTCCCTTTCGACTTCTGATCCTTCAGTGGGACAGGAGTGCTGGTACTACACTCCTTTCCTGAATCAGGAGTACCTACCACTTGAAACCCGGCAGAAATAAAGACACCCTTTTGCTTAGGGTCAAACTTAAGCTTGGACTCTGCAACCTTCTTAGCAGTCCTTCTAGCAGCTTTAGCTCTGCTTCTTCTTGCCTTGGTGGTCAGGATTTGGTCATCACAGGTGGAGATGGGTGTATCCTCCTGTTTCTCCCCTGTGGAGGCCACTATTTTTACTTCATCCTCTAGTTCCAATGGAGAAGGGTCAGCAGTTGGAACCTCTTGCTCTTCAGTACCACATCTAGGTAGTCTAATAGACTCATAAGAGTGTGGTGGAGCTATTTCACTGGTTCCCAACCCTTCTTTGTTTTGATAAAACATTTTGGAATGGGAGGTTGATGCAAGAATAGTTTGGAAGCTTTGCTCAGCAATAGCTTGCTTCCTGGCCTGAGCCTCAGCTGTGACTAACTGGGCTTGAACTTCAGAAAGTTTGGAGATCATATCTTTGATTTGAGTCTTGTAGTTAGTCTTTTCATGTTTCAAAAGAGACACAGTTTTCTCTAACTCATCAATTTTCCTTTGATAGTCAGATTCAGCTCTTTTAAAGTCAGATTTTAGCACATTTAAAGACTCAACCTCAGATCTGATTTCCGAAATGTAATCCTTATACAATTTAACTTTAGCAATACAGGCAGCAGTACAAAGATGTTCATATACCTGATCATCATCTGTTCCGGCCATGAGTGCTTGAGCGGGAGTCACATCCTGTACCATGAAGCTCCAGTCAACTTCCTGAGCAACAGCAGCTGTTTCAGTTGACTTTTCTTCATGCTTGGGAGCAGTGGGATGTGTGGAGGCCTGTGGGGTTCCCGGGTTGTTCTTGGGAGCCTTGCATTCCCTAGCAAAGTGACCAAGTTGGTTGCAGTTGTAGCACCTTGCTTTGCTCTTATCAAACCCAAACTTGCTGTTGACTGGGTTTTGAGGGAATTGCCTTCCAGTTCTCTTGAAGAACTTCTTCGCTCTGTAAGTTAAAAGAGCCATCTGCTGGACAATGTCCATGTACTCCACATCATCTGGATTGAAGCACTCAAGATCATCAAAGCAGTATTGAAAATCACCAGAGTGTCCACTTCCAGAGACAAAGGCACAACTATCCTGAAAGGAGTTGTGTTGAACCTTTTGAGACTTTGGAGTCTCAAGTAGAGTGATGAAGGGTCCAGTATGTGAGTTGTCAGGGTAGCATAGCAACTGATGTTGTGGTTCCATGCTTTCCCTTTCAACCACATGAAGGGCTGAACTCTGTTGGTTATTGGAGTGGTCAGAGGAGTTCTGCATGTTCATCTCCATCTGAAATGCACTTAGGATACCATACAACTCTGTGAGAGAAAGAGTCTTAAGGTCCGAAGTTCTCTTGATGACAACACAGTAGTGAGTCCATAGCTTAGGAAGAGAGGACATGAACTTCCTAACTATGTCTCTGTTCTCAAGAGCTACTCCAATATCCGCCAGAGTATCTACTAGCTCAACATACCTGAAGTATTGTTGAGTCAAGGTCTCACCAGCCTTGAAAGTAAAGTTCTCAAACTGCTGCTTCAAGAGATCTTTCTTGTTCTCTTGAGTTTCCTTGGATCCCTCATACATCAGCTTCAAAGCTTCCCATAAATCTTTAGCTGTCTTGCACTTCTTGAAGCGTCTGTAGACGGAGTTGGGGAGAGCAGTTTGGAGACAAGTCATAGCCCTTTGATCTAGCTCTATTCTCTTCCTATCTTCCTCTGAGTAATCATCAACATCTTTTGGAATGATGCGATTACCAGTGGCAGATGTAGTGCTTGGTATGAAAGGACCATTGACAATGGAGTCCCACATCCTTGAGTCTTGACACTTGATGAAGCCTTCCATCCTGATACACCATGTGTCAAAGTCTTCAGGGGTGATCATAGGTGACTTGGTCAAGGTACCAGTTTCCATATCAGCCTTGGAGAGAGCAGCCATTTGAGTGAGTGGATTGTGGTGAGGAGTGAAAAACAGGTTGATTAGGATGGTAAGATCTCACAATCAAGAGCCTGGAGCTCTGATACCAATTGCAGGATCGGTTTTCGGGTGGTTTTTCTCTCAACTCACTGTGAATCAACACTCGGCAAGCAGTCTATGAAGAGTTGATCACAATATAACAAGTAACAAGCAGTAAGAAAATTAACAGCAGGTAAATTTTCAAGGTACTTTTATATATTGCTTCTCAACTCAAAGGATTACAAGACACTTGGACTCAAATCGCTTACATTAAGAGTTACAGGGAGAAGATATATATAATACTACCTACAGCCGGATATACTTTGATACCAGCTGGACACCTCTAACCTTACATCTATACTACAAGACTCTAGGTGAGGTCTTTCAGACATTGTGCCTGAGAGTTGGTAGTCAGGACATGTCCCTGACTTACCTTTTGTCACCAACTAAAGTTGGTAACATGTACTATCATAAAAAGGTGAACAGTAGAATAAAGTATGGTCAACAACATGGCTCTTTAGGAAGATGCCATGCTGTATCAGATGTCTGCAGCGGACTGTCAGGGACCATACTTTTATCTGCTGGACATAGCAATATCTTCCGAAGGATAAAGTGCTTCGGAAGGATAACTTCTTCCGAAGGCACTTATACTTCGGAAGACTGCTTCTTCCGAAGCTTGGAGTCTTCTTTGTCTTCGGAAGCTCAGACTTTGTCTTCAGCTCTTTCATCAGACTTTATCTTCGGAAGCTCAGACTTTGTCTTCAGCTCTTTCATCAGACTTTGTCTTCGGAAGCTCAGACTTTGTCTTCAGCTCTTTCATCAGACTTTGTCTTCGGAAGCTTTCAGACTTTGTCTTCGGAAGATAGTCTTCAGCTGTTGGTTTCAGCTGTTGTCTTCAGTAGTTGACTTCAGCTTTTGCCTTCGGAAGATGTCTTCAGCTGTTGTTCCTTAGACTCTCGGAAGATCTCTTGCTTGGCTTCGGAAGCCCTTTAATGTAGTACCAAAAAGTGACTATGAAGTGAATTTGGTTGCACCAGCCTTATCATGATCCAACAGAATCTATTAGTTCGGAATAGATGGCTGGATCAGCAGAAATAGAATAAACAATCCTTGAATTCTTCAGCCCCTCAATCATAGATGAAAATAATTCTTTCCCTTCCGGAACTTCATCCAAATATGCAACACAATTATGATTCTTGTTAAAGATCATTTGAGCCATCTGCATTGTCAAATAGGATCAAAATTAGAACACTCAGAATATAACTTAATTATGCCAAAATAATTGCAACACTTAGAACAAAAATTTATACTTATAAAATTTCATCACTTGTGAACTATTAATCATCTCTAAGTTTAGTCAGAAGTGTATACATGTACTTCACTTAAGATTTTATCAACAAAAATGTTTATTAAGTGAAAACAAGTTGCAAGTGATAATTCCATTTGAGACAACAACAACAACACTTAGAAACAATTTCAACACTTTCTGTCATGCGAAATCTTCAATCAAGCGAAATTGAACTTCGTGCGACAACATAGTCTCATGCGAAAATGAGTTTCATGCGAAATACGTTTTTTAAGCGAAATCAAATCTCATGCGAGAACTATGTTCACGCGAAAATCCTGTGTTCACGCGAAAATCCTTTGTCGCGTCTGTTCAATTTCGTGTGCGATTCGCACAACTCAAAATTCAAATTAACACTTCAAAACTTGTTTTTAATACAAAAAATCTAGATCATTGCTGTCGCCTAAGTCTATTGGGTGTATTTTATTGTTCAATTTCAACTTTACAGTCCATTTCAAGATTTTAATTTCAAAGTTGTTAAGTTCCCCTTAGCATAGTATATCTACAGTAACCAAGACAAATCGATTATACCTTCAAAATCACACTATGCACGTACTAGAGTGAGATGTGAATCAAAATAACAGAATATGAGTGAAATGATGTATGATTTTGTGTATGCGAGAGGAGATTTCGGATTGTGAGCGAAATGGGTTTTCGGGTAAGCTTCTGTGCGAAATGTGATTTTGTCTTGAACAGTGTGCACTTTATATCCCTGACAAGTCACGCGACAGGCACTTTCGCAAGCCATTCTATTTCGCGTGACTTTCCTTGTCGCGTGCGAAATGAGGAATTTTTTAAAGTTTTCAAATTTTTCAATCAATTTTTTAAACTTTTTCAAACCTTTACACAACTTTTAATCCCTTTTATTTTAATGAATTAAGTCAATATAAAATGTTATCTACCAAGTGACCAATTAATTTAATGAATCTTCAATTTTCAAAAATTTTCTTGTTATTTATTTGTCCTAAAAATAAAAATAAAACACTATAAAAGTGAAATAAAAACAAACACTTACAAACAAAATAACAAAAGAATGAAAACAATTAAAGAATCAAGATCGGATTTGCTTGTTTTGTATAAATTTTCATAATGAGATCATATAGTTCTTTTTTCAAGTTAAGACTCTATCCGGCTTTATTTAAAATAACTGGTTAAGTTGATTGTCAATATTTGTTGTCCACTTTAAACTTATACTTCATGTTTTACTCAGAAACATAATGAGTGATATATATATCATGTTTTGTGTTGATTTAATATAAGTCAGTGGATCCCACAATCAGAACTTCTGTAAAGTAATTATTATCCTTCAAGACACTATTGAGATTTTTCAAGTAACCCAATTTGACTTAAACCATGCATTGATGATCAGTGATACCATTTATTGTAATCCTAAATATAACTATTTGAGCATAACTAGCCTGAGAAATATTTCTTAACCCGGAATATTAACAAGTTTAAGGACTTACTGACAGCCATCCGGACTTACGTCTGCCCTCTCAAGATGTTTAGGACTTACAAGCCATTCGGACTTACATGCCCCATCTTTCGATTTTGCCTTCCAAAGTTAAAAACTATTCTCAAAATCAGAAAATATATACCATATAGTATGTATGTCTTTTAGACATATCTTTTGATTTGTTGTGCTTCTTGGCATCTTATATCCTATATGGCCTTTTCCTTTTGGCATCTTTTTGCTCAATTATTTTCTTTTTGTATTTTTCTCCTTTTTGTTTCTTTTTTGTATTTTTGTTTATCTTTTATATATACATATATAGTTATGATAATCACTGAATCAATCATATACAGGCTTGAGTATGACAAGATTATATCTCTCAGTCTGTGTTAGAACATTTTTGGCACATAATCCTGATATGTTCCCCACTGAATCATATTTCTTTAATTTAAGTGTAATCACTCAATTATGATCTTTTCATTTCTGAAAGCAAAGCCTATCAACATATCAAACATAATCCAAGTGTATTCGTATTTAAGCCTTTGAAAGTACTTATACTCGTTTTGAACTTTGTAATATCATTTCTCATTTTAAGTATGAAAATTTCTTCTTTTGATTTTGGCAATCCTTTGATCTTAACTCCCCCTAAGACCAAAAATATTTTTTCAGAACTTGTTTTTCTAATTTTCTCCCCCTAAAATTGTGATTGTCCTTTTTAAGAAAAAGAAACAATTGCAATTTTATTTGTTATTATAAAAAATGAAAAATCTTTTTGTGAAGATTCATTAAACCAATTTATCCAAAGTTAATCATTCCCAATGATTGCACAAGGAAATCAAAGCGAGAATGATCAAACGCCTTGGTAAATAAATCAGCTATATTTTTAGTGGATGGCACTTGTTTTAGATGAATAAGTTTACGATCAAAACAATCGCGGATAAAATGGATGCGGATGTCAATGTGTTTAGTTTTTTAGTGTTGAATGGGATTTTTCACGATGTTTAGAACTGCCGTGTTATCACACCAAATTGGTGTGTCATAAATGTTGAGACCATAATCGAGAAGTTGTTGCTGAATCCAGACAAGCTGGGAACAACAACTCGAAGCAGCCACATATTCAGCTTCGGCAGTGGATGTGGATACAGTGTTCTGCTTTTTACACTGCCAAGAAATGAGTCGGTTACCCAAGAATTGACATCCTCCTGTGGTCGATTTCCTGTCTAAGTTACAACCACCATAATCACTGTCAGTATAAGCAAATAAATTGAAATCGGAATTTCGAGGATACCAAAGACCAAGTTTAGGTTGACCCTTGAGATACTTGAAAATCCGCTTGACAGCTTTCATGTGTGATTCCTTTGGATCACTTTGATAGCGGGCACACTGACAAACAGGGAACATGACATCCGGCCTGCTTGCAGTTAGATACATGAGGGAACCAATCATTGATCTGTAAAGATGTTGATCAACTGATTCTCCTAATGGATCCGGAGTAAGAGTAGGACGAGAAGCCATTGGAGTTGGAGCTACTTTGGAATCTTGAAACTTGTATTTCTCAAGAATTGTCTGAACATATTTTTCTTGATGAATGAGAATACCCGTCTCAGATTGAGTAACCTGAATACCCAAGAAAAATGAAATTTCCCCAAGGGAACTCATCTCAAACTTCTTCTTCATCACCTCTTCGAACTCCGTGCACATACTATCATTTGTGGAACCAAAAATAATATCATCGACGTAGATTTGAACCAAAATGATATCATCCCCTGATTTTCGTATGAATAAGGTTTGATCAATTGCACCTCTTGAATAACCATTTGCAAGCAAATGTTCAGTCAGAGTTGCATACCAAGCACGAGGTGCTTGATGTAATCCATATAGCGCCTTATCCAACTTATATACATAGTCAGGATGATCTGGGTCTTCAAATCCAGGAGGCTGACAAACATAGGTTTCTTCTTCATTTCTCCATATAGAAATGCAGTTTTAACATCCATCTGGTACACCTTGAAGTTCATGTATGAAGCAAAGGCTAAGAATATGCGTATTGCTTCTAGTCTTGCAACTGGAGCATACACTTCTTCATAGTCCAATCCTTCAACTTGATAAAATCCCTGCACGACAAGACGTGCTTTATTCCGAACTATAACACCTTTTTCATCCGTCTTGTTTCTAAAAATCCACTTTGTTCCAATCGGAAGCTTATCCTTTGGAAGTTCAACAAGATGCCAAACATTGAGTTTCTTGAATTGCATCAACTCATCTTGCATTGCTTCTATCCAGCTGTTTTCTTTGAGTGCCATTTCCACATTCTTGGGCACTATTTGTGATAGAAAGCAAGCATATAGACATGTGTTGATTGCCCCTGATTGACTTCTGGTAATTACACCTTCGTGCAACGGACCAATGATTGCTTCAGTGGGATGAGTTTTATGTATTCTCAATTGAGGAATCTCATCTGCAACCATTCCATCTTCCAAATTTGTAATATGTTCAACATTATCATGAGCTTCTTCAGAGTGTTGAGATTGATACACAATAGTTTCTTCAAGTGTGTCATCTGAAACATGAGTTTCAGAAGCAGTAGACACATTTGGAGATTCTTCAAATAGAACTTGAATGATTTCGATTGGTGTATGTATAGTCTCTGATGAAGATGAAGATAATGGAGAACTTAAGACTTCTTCCAAATCCTGAGTAGAAATTTGTTCTGAAGAGACATCTAATGACTCAGAACATGCAGATACAGGTACAGAATTTGTAGGAATATCTTTGGATGAGGAAGCACCAGCAGAATCATCAGATATCAAAGATGAAAGATCCTCAATGATTTTGTTATCCAAGGAGATTGCTTGTGAAGTAGAATCTGCAGATGAAGGTTTAGAAATTTTAAAATTTATGAACAAAGATTCATAATCATAAACCCATGAAGGAGCTGAACCTGCATCAGTTATGTTAAGCTCGTGCCAATCAATGTTATATGACTCGACTATTTGTCTAGTTCTTTTATTATAAACACGATATGCTACTTTATTGGCAGCATATCCCACAAAGTAACATTCATCCGCCTTTTCAGAAAATTTTGAAGATGATTCAGTTGTATGCAATAAAGTACAACAACAACCAAAGGCTTTAAAATATTTAACTTTGGGTTTGTGTTTGTAAAATATTTCATAAGGAGTCTTATTTAATCTTTTGTTGATTAAAGCACGATTTTGAACATAACATGCAGTATTTACTGCTTCAGCCCAAAAGAACAAAGGTAATTTGGCAGCAGAGATCATTGTTCTAGCAGCTTCAATTAATGTTCTATTTCTTCTTTCTGCAACTCCATTCTGTTGTGGAGTGCCAGCTGTAACATCGCATATTTTCGATGAATGAAAAAAATAAAAAAATAAAAATAAAAACAATAATAATAATAATAGTAATAATAATAAAAATAATAATAATAATAATAATAATAATAGTATTAATAAAAATAATAACAATAATAATTTGACTTATAAGTCAAGGGGGTGTTGTGGTAATTTATAAAACTTAAAAACTAAGTTTTAAATCAAAACTATCAAAGCATAAACCACAGGGACCATTCCTGTAAACTTTGGAAACATCCCAACCCCACCCCCCATTCCCCTTCGCTGTGTAATCCCGATCGCACTCCCACCATCGGCCGACCACACCTAAAATCGGGCACTACCAACTATTTTAATCAAAAGTAATCGCGCATTAATCAATTCTAAACCGTTTATAATTATCATCTGAGCACAATTTCATTCAAAACCATCGAGAAACACCTCATTTCATCCTTCTCCTTTTCGCGACCTGCAACCTCTGTAAAATCCCATTTCCGATCAAATTTAATCAAAATTAACATAGGGTTATTGTTCCTTATCACCATACGAAGCTAACCCTAAGATTAATTTGATTATGGTTATGGTTTGAGCATGATTCGACTACCTCCTGCGGTCGCGACCTGCAACTCCGTGGAACACCATTAATCGAGCTTCAAACTTCGAAATTAACATTGGGTTTTGTTTCTATATCATCATTCGAAGCTACCCTCAAGTTTAATTCGATTATAATCATTGTTTGAAGCATCCAGCAATCAAACGAGTGTCGCGGACCTGTTCTTGGTTGAACCAGTTCCAAATCGTCATCAAACGGGTAATTACACATACACACACATTCGATTTCTCATGGGGAAACAAAGCCCTAAGGTTGATTTTGTTAACAAACGCGTTTGATTGTTCAATTGGGGTTCGGATCGATCTAGGGTTCATACGGGAATTGGGGTTTGATTGAAACTATGTATAAAAGCAATTGAAACCCACTTCTCTCGCGGCTAAGGCCCTTTGGTTCACTGGTTCCTGCACTCCAATTCAAACAGGAGGTCCCGGGTTCGAACCGGGCCACCTACACTCATTTTTTTTGAAAGCTTTTTAAGCCTCTAAAATTCTAAAAAAATTCATAAAAATCATAAAAAATATTTTTAAGACATTAAAAATATTTAAACAACTAAATTATTTTTCTGGAATTTATTTCAATATTTTATCTATTTTTAATAAATGTTTTAAATAAATAAAGTTATAAATAATACAAAATTATTTAAATAAAAATGAACTCCTAATAATAATTTAATTTATTGAACTATTATTTGACACAATATTATTTGTAATAATTTCACACAATATTTATTATTGTTTAAATAATGATTAAATATATAAATTTATTATATTTAAATCATTTTAAATAACAATTTCATTTCTTTTAATAAATTAAATAATTAAACATATTAGTTAATTATCACATAATTAATTAATAAGATTAATTATTTATTTTTCCACATTTTCACAATAAATCAAGCAGATACGTAAACTAATACGTTTATTTCTAAAATCTAAACATAATCATTTTCAATAAATCTATTTGTTTCAAGACATACAAATTAGATAGAATATTTAAACCACCATTCAAAATCAAAATGGAAACCTTAATACATTTCCAAATTCCCAAATCATTATTATTCTAATTCTAGACACCGTTCCTTAGGTTAATCATAAGGAAATTGTAGGTGTCAAATCTATCACGTTCAAAATTCAATCTCATCAATCAGGTGAGTACTCATATCCCCTTTTTATATCATTTCCTATTTGGGGGAAATCATGTGATACAATATATTCAATCATGATATTCTATTGTTGTTTCATTCTAAATTCAATTCAAGACAGGTTATGTTATTACTTGCAATTACGTGAACATACTATGCTAAACTGGACGACAATAAAACCCTAATTCAATCAATCAATCAATCCTGGCAACAATGTAGATCTACTGGTTTAGATAACCCACCCCATATGAATAGTCGAGTGGTGATTGTGCCAGAGGCAGGAGTTAAACTATGGTGTATGTGTGGAGTCTATTATTTGCAAGTGTCAAGTCAAGGGGTTGTTATTGTGTCAGTTTATCTATATGTTTTACTATTGCAATATAAGTCTTAACGTTACCTTGCGAATTGGATTATTCTCAATCAATCAATCAATCTATATGTATACTCAAAACTATGATTACTCACCAGCTAATTCGTTAGCTGACTTTATTTTCTCACATGATTTCAGGTTAAGCAAGATAGTGGACATCTACCTGCTCATTTAAGACCCGGACTTAGTTAAAATAAAAGACAATTACTATTTGTGGTTTCAATTGTTGTATTTGTGTATGTTGAACTTATATTATCATGTAATCTGATTTTAATATTATTTCCACTATTAGACAACCATGTGTTATGAACAATCAATCATTCCCTCGTCCGCTCCGATGATTCCGCCGTCGGTCGGGGTGTGACAGATTGGTATCAGAGCCATGGTTATAGGGAATTAGGTTATTAGAAATGGAATGACCTAGACTATAACTAAGTACCTTTACACATGAGTCCTCTCATGTATTTCATATGCATAGATAGGATTATATGTGCTTTACATGTTTATACTTGATTATGTGATTATATGCCTTATGTGATTCTTCTTATACTTTGAATCTATCAATATACACACGAATCTTAACTCATATTCTAAGGCATTGTGTGCTCAAATCTCGTCAAGTCCGTGTCACATGACCGAGAACATGCAATGCTGGAAGAGTGGGATACCTGTATCTTAAGGTGTTCTGTCTAGGCAAGGTATTCATACAACTTGATTACCTTACCTGGGAACCCTCGAGATGAGTATTCGCTTATAGGTACGCATGTCCTCGTTAAGGTTGTGGTGGACACAAATACTTTGATTAGTCAACGTACTCGCTTTGATTTACGAATCAAACGATTACACTCAGAACATATCATTGTTATTATGCCAAATTCCCGATTATCGTTTTCATGTGGTATAACTCCTATTATCCAATTCTCATAAAATATCTTAATGATATTCCATAATGTCTTCTCGTCAAATCCGTTCACGGTCTAGAAACTCTGGTCGTAAGATTTCTGCTATTGTAGCACGTGAAGTTACTGCGGTCATCCCAACTCTACTTACCCATTTGAACCAAGGAAACAATGTTGTTCAAAACCAAACTGCACCAAACCCTCCTCAAACTTGTACTTACAAACAATTCAGTTCTTGCAACCCCACTAAGTTCAGTGGAACTGAAGGAGCTACTGGATTACTACAGTGGTTCGAAAGCAAGCGAATGCCCTGAAAATCTAAAAGTCCGGTATGCCACAAGTGTTCTCCAGAAACGCGCACTCACTTGGTGGAACGGAGAGAAACGAACCCGTGGAACTGATGCTGCTCTAGCATTAACATGGGCTGAAGTTAAGGAGCTTATGACTAAAGAGTTCTGCCCAAGAAACGAAATCCGGAAACTGGAAGCTGAATTCTGGGAATTAACCCAAGACAGTGGCGAGAACCTAGCATACACTAACCGATTTCACGAACTGAGCCTTTTGGTACCGCATCTTGCTACCCCTACCTCCCGAGCCATCGAGAAATACATTGGTGGTCTACCCATGCAGATTCAGGATACGGTGCTAGGAAGGAATCCTTCAACACTAGAAGATGCTATCAGGCTGGCTGCACAGTTAACCGATAATCATGTGAAAGCTGGTTCCTTAACCAGGAAAGGATCGAAGAAGAATACCGATAAACTTCATAACGAAACCGTCAAAACCGACCAACCCGAGTTTTCCAAGAACAAGAAGAGGAAGGCTCAATCTCAAAACTTTGCTGTAATTACCCCTGCTGTGCCAATTACTCAAGTCCCTCCAACACATCAACAAGTGGTAAACAACCAATCGCTGATGAGAAAGCCATACGTCGGACCCCATCCACTGTGTAACATCTGCAATTACCATCATCCCGCTAACACTCAGTGTCGTCAATACACAAACTGTGGTCGTTTGGGTCATACATTCAACGTGTGCAGGAGTGCTGCTAAAGCTCCGACCAATGCACCAGTTCACCAACATCCTCCTGCAATTACCCAGGGTCGTGCATGCTATCAATGTGGTGATCCGAACCATTTTCGCAATCGATGCCCTCAATTTGTCATCCCAGTTCCTACGGCTCAAGGACGTGCTTTCAACATTAATGCTCAACAAGCTCAAGCCACCAATAATGTGGTGTTGAATAATTCTTGTCCTTGATTTCGTCTTTCCTGATTTAATTCAAGATTTGTAATCGTGATTTCCTTTTGTTACATTGAAGTAATCTGAAAATTTCTAAATTTCTAATTGAGATATTTTTCCTTTCGTTGTTAAGTCGAACTTTGAACCGTTTGCACCGTGGGAGATGCAACAGTTTGCAAGTCAACCTATGACTAAGGACACTCGAATCTCCTAAATGATTTTAACTCATCAAAACAGGGGTGATTCCCTTACTTTGGTGATGAATCTTTATTCATTTCAATAAATGGTTTTCCAATGACGTGTTTTATGAAATTTCATCCTCTGAATTAGGGTGATTTCCTTATCTCGAGGACTAACTTCAATTATTCACTTTGGAACTTGCATTTCACAAATGACATGAACTCACCAAAATAGGATTGAAACCCGTACTTTGGTGACAAATGTCAATCTTTGATTGTTTTCTTGTTATTATCAAGCTCAATCATCAAGATACGCGTGAAATTCATACCTTGATGATAATTTCATTTTTATGGATTGTATTTTTTTTCAAATAAAACGACCTCGTCAAAGTAGGAGTGAATTCTGGATTTTGACAAGGAAGTCTATCTTATTATATTTTGTTTTTGTAAAAATTCATCGTTAAGATAGGAGTGATTTCCCTTACCTTAATGATGAGTTACCTCGTCTTATTTTTATGGATCCTCAACAATGAGTTGGGATCGAACTTTTTGGATTGGTAAGCTAGTGGTCATACTTTGAGAGTACACCATCAAGTTAGGGGTGAAAACCATACCTTGATGACTATCCTCATTTCTTGATCATCAACTTACCATGGTTGTAATCAAGTGACGAGACGCATGTAGTAACTTGAAGGGTGAAATAATATTAGTGTTTCGACCTATCAAGCCAAAGCATGATCTCTGAACTTGAAAGAGACGCGATCGTTTTAGGTTGATTTTGATTCCAAGTTTGGAGCATTTAAATTCTTAAATCGATTTCTTTCCCTTTATTCTCATGTTTTGATTTGATCTAGCTACATTGAACCATTTATTCCTTATTTATCGACTTTCATTGTGAGTTATCATCAAAACCTGTTTACGTGATGGTAGTTTTCCTAAACAATCTATTGTCAAGTAAAGATATTATCTATGATCGTGATGGTCGCTTCATCTCCCATTTCTGGAAAAATCTCCAATCAGCTCTCAAAACTCAACTAAATCTTAGCATAGCCTATCACCCGCAAATCGACGGTCAGACTGAAAGAACGATACAAACCCTCGAGGATATGCTCCGGGCTTGTGTTATTGATTTCAGTGGATCGTGTGATTCTCATCTTCCGTGGATTGAATTCTCTTACAATAACAGTTACCAGATCAACAGATGGCACCATTTGAGGCCTTGTATGGTCTGAAGTTGGTGAATCACAAATTACTGGTCTGGAATTGATGCAAGAAACAACCGCCAAAATTCATAAGATCCGTGATAACTTGGTCGCTGCTAGAAATCGTCAAAAGCATTATGCTGATAAAAGACGTAAACCCATGGAATACAATGTCGGTGATCTCGTACTTCTTAAGGTGTCACCTTGGAAGGGAGTGATTCGCTTTGGAAAGAAAGGGAAACTAGCACCTCGTTACGCGAGTCCACTCAAAGTACACGAGCAAATTGGGAAAGTGGCCTACAAGCTTGAACTACCCCAAGAGCTCAGCAATATACAACCAACGTTTCATGTTTCAAATCTCAAGAAATGTCTTGCCGATAAAAATTTCCACATCTCACTCGACGAAGTCCAGATTGATGAAACTATGTACTTTGTTGAGAAATCTGTGGAATTTATGGATCGGGAAGTCAAACAACTCAAACGCAGTCAGATACCCATTGTCAAAATCCGCTGGGAATCTAAACGTGGCCCGGAATTCACCTGGGAACGTAAGGACCAAATGAAATCCCAGTATTCTCATCTTTTCGTTTCAGCCTCCTCGTGAACAAATTTCGGGACGAAATTTCCTAAAGCAGGGGAGACTGTAACATCGCATATTTTCGATGAATGAAAAAAATAAAAAAATAAAAATAAAAACAATAATAATAATAATAGTAATAATAATAAAAATAATAATAATAATAATAATAATAATAATAGTATTAATAAAAATAATAACAATAATAATTTGACTTATAAGTCAAGGGGGTGTTGTGGTAATTTATAAAACTTAAAAACTAAGTTTTAAATCAAAACTATCAAAGCATAAACCACAGGGACCATTCCTGTAAACTTTGGAAACATCCCAACCCCACCCCCCATTCCCCTTCGCTGTGTAATCCCGATCGCACTCCCACCATCGGCCGACCACACCTAAAATCGGGCACTACCAACTATTTTAATCAAAAGTAATCGCGCATTAATCAATTCTAAACCGTTTATAATTATCATCTGAGCACAATTTCATTCAAAACCATCGAGAAACACCTCATTTCATCCTTCTCCTTTTCGCGACCTGCAACCTCTGTAAAATCCCATTTCCGATCAAATTTAATCAAAATTAACATAGGGTTATTGTTCCTTATCACCATACGAAGCTAACCCTAAGATTAATTTGATTATGGTTATGGTTTGAGCATGATTCGACTACCTCCTGCGGTCGCGACCTGCAACTCCGTGGAACACCATTAATCGAGCTTCAAACTTCGAAATTAACATTGGGTTTTGTTTCTATATCATCATTCGAAGCTACCCTCAAGTTTAATTCGATTATAATCATTGTTTGAAGCATCCAGCAATCAAACGAGTGTCGCGGACCTGTTCTTGGTTGAACCAGTTCCAAATCGTCATCAAACGGGTAATTACACATACACACACATTCGATTTCTCATGGGGAAACAAAGCCCTAAGGTTGATTTTGTTAACACACGCGTTTGATTGTTCAATTGGGGTTCGGATCGATCTAGGGTTCATACGGGAATTGGGGTTTGATTGAAACTATGTATAAAAGCAATTGAAACCCACTTCTCTCGCGGCTGAGGCCCTTTGGTTCACTGGTTCCTGCACTCCAATTCAAACAGGAGGTCCCGGGTTCGAACCGGGCCACCTACACTCATTTTTTTTGAAAGCTTTTTAAGCCTCTAAAAATTCTAAAAAAATTCATAAAAATCATAAAAAATATTTTTAAGACATTAAAAATATTTAAACAACTAAATTATTTTTCTGGAATTTATTTCAATATTTTATCTATTTTTAATAAATGTTTTAAATAAATAAAGTTATAAATAATACAAAATTATTTAAATAAAAATGAACTCCTAATAATAATTTAATTTATTGAACTATTATTTGACACAATATTATTTGTAATAATTTCACACAATATTTATTATTGTTTAAATAATGATTAAATATATAAATTTATTATATTTAAATCATTTTAAATAACAATTTCATTTCTTTTAATAAATTAAATAATTAAACATATTAGTTAATTATCACATAATTAATTAATAAGATTAATTATTTATTTTTCCACATTTTCACAATAAATCAAGCAGATACGTAAACTAATACGTTTATTTCTAAAATCTAAACATAATCATTTTCAATAAATCTATTTGTTTCAAGACATACAAATTAGATAGAATATTTAAACCACCATTCAAAATCAAAATGGAAACCTTAATACATTCCCAAATTCCCAAATCATTATTATTCTAATTCTAGACACCGTTCCTTAGGTTAATCATAAGGAAATTGTAGGTGTCAAATCTATCACGTTCAAAATTCAATCTCATCAATCAGGTGAGTACTCATATCCCCTTTTTATATCATTTCCTATTTGGGGGAAATCATGTGATACAATATATTCAATCATGATATTCTATTGTTGTTTCATTCTAAATTCAATTCAAGACAGGTTATGTTATTACTTGCAATTACGTGAACATACTATGCTAAACTGGACGACAATAAAACCCTAATTCAATCAATCAATCAATCCTGGCAACAATGTAGATCTACTGGTTTGGATAACCCACCCCATATGAATAGTCGAGTGGTGATTGTGCCAGAGGCAGGAGTTAAACTATGGTGTATGTGTGGAGTCTATTATTTGCAAGTGTCAAGTCAAGGGGTTGTTATTGTGTCAGTTTATCTATATGTTTTACTATTGCAATATAAGTCTTAACGTTACCTTGCGAATTGGATTATTCTCAATCAATCAATCAATCTATATGTATACTCAAAACTATGATTACTCACCAGCTAATTCGTTAGCTGTTATTTTCTCACATGATTTCAGGTTAAGCAAGATAGTGGACATCTACCTGCTCATTTAAGACCCGGACTTAGTTAAAATAAAAGACAATTACTATTTGTGGTTTCAATTGTTGTATTTGTGTATGTTGAACTTATATTATCATGTAATCTGATTTTAATATTATTTCCACTATTAGACAACCATGTGTTATGAACAATCAATCATTCCCTCGTCCGCTCCGATGATTCCGCCGTCGGTCGGGGTGTGACACCAGCAGCACTGAATTGTCTGGCAATTCCCTTGGATTCACAAAACTCATTCAGAGTTTGATTGCAAAACTCTGTTCCGTTGTCACTTCTGATGCATTTTACCTTTTGCTCTGTCTGATTCTCCACCAAAGTAATGAACTTGATCAAAAGGTGTGGAGTTTCATCCTTAGATGCTAAGAAAAACACCCAGGTAAATCTAGAAAAGTCATCAGTAACAACCAGACAGTAAGATCTTCGACCCAAGCTTAAAACACTTACTGGACCAAAAAGATCCATGTGTAAGAGTTGTAAGATTGATTCGACTGAGTTATGTGCAACAGGTTTATGAGGAAGTTTATGTTGTTTACCCTTTGAACATGACAAACAATGTTCAATTAATTGAAATTCTTTTTCGGGTAAACCAATAACATGATTTCCACGTACAAGTTTATTCATGTTTTTAAGATTGACATGTCCTAATCGACGATGCCATAACATGGAATCATTCTCCGAGGCTTTGGATAGTAAGCACGAAGCTGTTACCAAAGAACTAGAACAATGCATATCAAGAAGATATGTATCATTGTCTCTCGGAGTCCTCATCAAAATCCATTCATCAGGAACAACAAAACCTGGTTTTAAAATTAAGCATTCTTTGTTAGTAAAGTGTGTAGAATATTGTTTGTCACAGATTTGAGACACTTAGCAGGTTGTGTTTTAATTCCTCAACAAAATTAACATTTTCAAAACTTAGGACGCCGTTTGTAACTATACCACGTTTAGTAATTCGTCCTCCTCTATCTCCTGCAAATATCACTCTCCCTCCGTTGTATGATTGCACATCTTGTAGTAATGATAAGTTACCCGTCATGTGTCTTGAACAACCGCTATCTACATGCCATAGACTTTCAGTAGTCTTTTGCGGTTGTCCCTGCATGCGTAACAAAATTACTTAGATTTTGGTACCCAAGTCAAGCAAGACTTGAGCACATTCTGAGTTGCAGCAAGACAAAATGATTTGAGAGTATTATATTTGTTTTGTACATCATTCTTTTCATTTAAGTTTTTGATCTTGACATTTGCCTTTACATCATTAGTCAAATTCTTATCCCTTTTGATATTAAAATCATTAACAATTGTAGATTTCATATTATTTGAAAATTTTCCACGAGTGAAAAATAGTTTTCTATTATGAGAAATAGAATTATGAAATCTTTGTTTACTTAATGATTTTTGTCTAAAAGGACAATTATTTGCCAAATGATTTGTGTTTCCACACTGAAAGCATCGCTTTTGTTGTGTGTGGAAAACAAACTGTGGATGACAATTATGAAAATTGTCATAAAAACCAAAGTCAGATTGACTAGGTTTAACTTTCTCCACAGTCTCTCGAATCTTTGTTTCGTTTGACAATTGCAAATTCATCTTTTGCAGATTCGAGGAAATTGATGAATTATGACCACTTTGGATTGTAGATTTGGCAGTTTTGACTTTTGGAATTGGTGGTGTTGAAACAGGAACAGTCTTTGATTCCGCTTTAGTAGGACCAGACTTTGAATTTGCTGGATGAGGACCAGGCTTAGATATACGGATTGGTGCTGGAGAAGGACCAGGCTTTTGAATGTTCAGATTAAATGCAGAAGAATCATTCACATGCAAATCTGGGCTACATACATCTTGATTCACAAGGTTAGCATTATAATGTAGTTTATTTTTAAAGAATCGAGAATTCGTTTCTTTAAAAATATGTTCTTCATTTTCAACTGTCCCTTTTAAAACAAATCTATTCTTAAAATCCTTTTCCATTCTTTCTTTCTGATTTACCCTTTGATTTGCATTCAAATTATAATTGCTATTTGATTTCAACTCATTCAAAACGACATTCTTTTCATTTCCTGACAATTTTTGTTTACAAGCTGATTGTGAAACGTTTACATTTTTATTTTTCAAACATTCATTCTCATTCTCTTCCTCACTCTCACTTTCCCAATCTTCAACCAACCCATCCACCTTCATTTTATCTGCAAAAAGATTTTCAGGTGATTGTTTAGGTTTGGGTACTATGATAGGATCAACAGATAAATTTATTTTGACAGAAGGTTTTAAGTCTTTAGATGGAGAAAATCCAATTCCATAGACCATATCAGAATCACAAATGTTATCAGATGATGATAAACATGAGTAATCATGATTAATTGGAGGAGCAATGTTAGAAAATCCAACACCACACTTTCCTCCTTTGATCTTCTGAGTCATTTGTGACTTGATTATTCCTTCAACCATTGTTGATGAAAGTTCAAATTTCTCAACAGTCAATTTAACCGTGGCTAATTCACTGTTGAGTCGATTAATTTCTAGAGCGAGTTCATTGTTTCTATTTGTCAAGTCATTATTAGTACATTCTTTATCATGAAGATTTAATTTCAAATTATATAGTGTTTTGTTTAAACCTTCAAGTTTTTCTTTAAAAATCTTTTCATTTGACTTGTGTTTGCTAGCTTGATACTGAAGTTTTTCAACTTCCATTATCAGGCTTTCATTGTGAACTCTGTATCTTTGAACTTTCTCAACACATGCATTTTTACATAAACTATCATATACCTTTGGTTCAGAAGTTTCCCCTTCTGTTTTCTCTGCCGTCTTGACCATGAATGCTTTCATTTCTTCAGCTGGTTCTTCCACTGGAGCACTAGCAACAGTCTTTGGATCAATGCATGGACTTTTGACTGTGAGCTCAACAGTGTATTCATCATTCACACTTTCTTCTTCAGCAACCTTTTCAACCTGATCTTCCTTCACAACATTCTCCTTATCTTCTACCACTTTCTCATCCTCTATTTCAACTTTCTCCTTCTCATCTTCCACCGTGGCAAACAAACCCTCCAACAAATCATCAGACACGAATTCAGCAAACAAATTTTCTTCCTCTTCTGGTTCTGGAACAATCTTAGCAACAAAAGCAGTAGACAAATGTAAATCAAGAGCCTCCATTTGATCAGACCAGTCATATTCAGCATTAGTTTGAGAAACTAGTGCTTTAGTACCACCAGAAGTACTTGCTTTATCCTTCTTTGGCTCTATCTCCACAGTCACCATCTTCTTCGGGCCTTCATTTTGACCAGTTTTTGGTTCAGTACACTCTCTGGCGAAATGACCTGGTTTGTCACAGTTGTAACACCTCAGGTTAGATTTATCAAAACCAATTTTGCTAGAATTGTTTACGCCAAACATTTTCCTCCCAGTTCTTCTAGCAAAATTCTTCGCCCTGTAAACTACCATGGCCATTTGATACTTGATGTCATTCTCTTCAACATCATCAGGATTAACTTGTTGAAGATCATCAACAAGAACATTAGGAGCAGTAAGTCTTCCGGCCATGAAAGCTTCATAACTCGACATGAAAGTGGTGAAAAGAGCAAGATGCTCCTCAGCAATCTGAACAGTTTGTTTTGATGGACTAGTGGTAGCAACATAAGCATGTTGACCACTCTGAGAATCTTGAGATTGAGAGACTTGTTGATGGATGATGGGGGAATAATGTTGAGCAGCTGGAACATGAACTTGATGGTTTACTGCTGGTTGAATAAAAGAAGATGCTGCACTTCCAGATTGTTGTTGCTGACACATCTGCGTATAACTGACATAGTAATTCGGATTACTAGCCATCTTTGCATATAGAGCAGTTCCTTCAGCACCCAGAGAACTGAGATGATTAGCAGCTCGCTGCTTATCATCCATAGCATAAGACTTGATTGTTGAGATGAGATCAGTCAACTGTAGAGTATACAAGTCTTTGGTTCTCTTTATCAAAGTACAGTTGTTATTCCAACTGTATGGAAGTGAGTTGAGCAACTTCTTGTTCACAGTTATGGGTTCCAGAGTAATACCCGCACTCTTCATTTTTGTGACCAGTCTAACAAACCTGGCCATCTGAACTTCCAGCTCTTCACCAACAATATGATTGAACATGTTGAACTCTTGATTCAACATATCCTTTTTGCTCTCTCTCATGTCTTTATTGCCCATAATCTGAGATTCCAGAGCATCTCAAAGCACTTTAGCACCCCTGAACTCTTGAAACTTTTGTGAGATCTCAGTAGTAAGAGCCATTGTGATGGCAGCATATGTCACACCCCCGCTTGTAGCGGAAACACGAGGATGCGACGGACGGGATCGTCATAACACTTGGTATAATTACAGAGACATATTACATGCAAAATCCTCGTGTCATGACGTCGCCCGACACAATGGTGACTTGTGTCGTGGTTAGTCAGTTCCACGACTATCAAAGTCTTAATAATTCTAAAAATCCATATACACAGTGTTCAGATATAACATTAAATGATATACAATACAAATGCAGTCTATTGAAATCCTGGGGGTCTCTGCTAAGGCATCAGCTCTAGCTATCCTCTTTGTTTATGATTACCTGAAAAGATATGCTCAAAAATGGTCAACATAATTGTTGGTGAGTTCCGCAGGTTTAAATTGAAAACATGTAGTTGATGCTGTATAGAATTTGATATGGAATCATACTGTAAGCAAAAACCACATAACATGTGTTTAAGACAACCAAACCTAATGACGGTTATGCATATAAATTCGTCGGAATATATTCACCCATGGCCTGATTGCTGGCAGCTGTAGTCGGTAACTCACAAGTTAAACCGATCTGTCGAGGGTGGGGGTGTCAACCCAGTAGTACTACCAATACCTATCCGTTGGTTCCCAAACCCGGGAATTAATGGTTGTAAGAATCATAGAATAACACCATGTATGTATTAGAATATGAGAATAGTATCACGTCGATTCCAAGTATGAAAATTGTATGTAAGATTTTACAGCATCGAAAACGGGTGAGCATACTTTTCCCCCAAGTTTGAAAACATTGAAACAATTATAAAAGCATAAAAAGGGGCCACGAAACTCACCTTGGATTGATGTAATTAATCACAAACTTCACAGAATATTGCAATGCACGACCCAACACGATCAATACCTATGTATTAATTGTAACTAAGTCTTTAATATGTATTCCACACGAATAGATATATTTAGTCGGATTCGGGTTGGTTCGATTTGACGTGCAACACGCACACAAATAGGTGTATTTATATTACAAGATTAAGTTTAAAATTAACGTTAAATCAAGGATTAGAATTATGAGGTTTTTAATAGGTATTAAATTTACAAAGTATTTATTTTGATTCCATTTGGAGGGTTTCATAAGTGTATTTAAATATTTTTAGAATTAAATATAAAAATGATGTGGTTTAACTATATAATTTATAATTATCCAATAATATTTTCAAATAAGGATAGTCACATTTATAGTATTTTGATTAATAATAAGGTATTAATTTATACCTTTGGTTTAAATATATTTTACAAGAAATAACCCACAATTTCATAAATAATTTGTGAATTTATAATATATATTAATTTGTATTTAAAGATAATAAAGTGTCCTTTTTATAGAAATAATTATTTATAATATTTATAAATAATATTTATATAATTTTCATGATTTTCATGATTAAACTTGATTTAGAATTTATTTTATAAAAATAAGTATTTTTAATATTTTTAAATAATATTTTATAAAAAATCTACTAATGTTTTTAAATAAAATAAATTTACAGAAAATTATTTTGTAAGATTTAAAATAAGGAAAATTAATAAAATTTATTTTATAATTTTTAGAGAATTTTCCATATTTTTAAAGTATTTATAAAGCTTTTAAAAAAAATAAAAACCATAAAAAGGAGGTTGCCGGGTTCGAACCCGGGACCTCACACACACACAACCACATACAAACCAGTGAACCAAAGGCTTATAGCCGCGTTAGTTCTCGGTTCCAAATCCTTTTAAACAAAACCCGATTGAATAATCCCAAATCCAAGAACCCTAATTCTAAAATCGATCAAATCGAGGCCCAAATCGATTTCGTTTGTTTCTGAATTCATGGGGCTATTGTTCCCCATGATGAAACGATTCTATAGACATGTTCAATTACCTGTATGCTCTCGGATTGATGCTATACACCACGAAGAACAAGTCGCGGTTAGGTCAGAATCGTTTCGATGCTTAAATGTTGTTGTTAATCAAATCAACTTTGCAGTTAGCTTCTATCGAACTCCAATATGAATTGCCCTCTGTTTAATTCGAGTTAGAGAGGTCAGAGGGTGGTGTTCGACCCTCTTGCAGGTTCGCGGAGAAGGTGATGATCGAACAGTGGGTTTTAGGTTGTTTTAGATGCAATTGAAATTGATAGTAGTTTAGGAACATTTATAGGGTCGTTTTGGTTTATTTTATTGCATTATTGCAGGCATTTAGTGCTCGAATTTGTGAGTGGGTCGGCCGACAATCTGGTTTAGTGGTTTAGGTAATAGATCGATCGCATTATTCAAATTGGTGCGTGGGTTAGGTTCGATTTTCATCCACGAACGATTTGGTATGATTTTTGCTGTTTAAAATAAACGTTTTTGCGGCTTTTGGAGTCGCCGGAGGGCCGCCGGAGGGCCGCCGGAATAGGGTGCCGGAATCACGGGGACGGTGAGGGGCCGGTTGTGTAATTTTCATAATTACACTTTCGGTCCCTGTGGTTTTGTTTTTATTATTTTATGTTTATAAACTTCATTTAAAGTTTCAAAAATTGCAAAAAAATGCCCCTGAACTTTATTGATATCATTATTTTAATTTTGTAAATAATAGTATTTTCACTATTATTATTATTTTCATTATTAACATTATTATTTTTAATAATAATATTATTATTATTATTATTGTCATTATTTTTATTATTATTATTATTATTATTATTATTATGATTATTATTATTATTATTGTTATTATAATTATTTAACATCAACATATTAAACTTGATTATTTATAAAATTTAACTTTAACTAATAAAAATAATAAAAAATACGGGATGTTACAGTCTCCCCTGCTTTAGGAAATTTCGTCCCGAAATTTTAATCACGAGCAGGCTGAAACAAAAGATTAGGTTACTGAGATTTCATTTGTATGGAATCTTTTACAAAATTCTTGTCATAATGTATGCCAATTTGAACTCTTCCAGAGAATCGCGAGACTCTCTTTGAGATTTGGCATATGGAATGCTAGAACACAATGACGAGTTACCATATGAAATAACCTTAACGCATATCTTGTGAATATGTATTTCTCCTTTGACCAACCTTCGGTCTAAGAATAATACGCTATGCGATGATCTTGAAATGGGTTCTCAATGATGGTTAAGAATATTATTAAAACAGAAAATGAATCAATCATTCAGAATAACGATTGATGTTTTAACGTCATACCACGATGTACGAATATTTAAAACAGATGCAGGTTAATTTCTCGATGTTGTGAGATAATGGGTTTGCTATTACGTGAAGATTACTCTGAACCTTTCCTTGGTGGGTAAACTTGATAGCATTGCTGATCAAGTGGGTGAGAATTCGTCTAATCCGTAAAGCATCACCAATGACCTCCACTAGGACATCACCTCTTCTTGACCTAAATTTTATGGTCTCCAACCTTATAACTCCTGACTCAACTTTGGAAAAGTCGAGGATGTCACTAATAAGTTGAAGGACTAGATCGCCAGAAGACAACATGACACTCAAAAGTTGTTCCTGATTTTTATAAAGTTTTGTTGTTGGTAGCATTTCTGCTATGCTAATGACTCCTGATAATGGAGATCTTATCTCGTGTGACATGGTTGCTAGCATTTGTTTTGCTCTCATCGTTTCCTCTGTAATAAGAACAGTTTTATTAAGTTCCGTCTCTTTGGCCTTCTGTACAGCTATTTCTTCCCTTAGTTTTGCCATCTTTTCTCTCTTTTTCACCTGATCAGTGATTTCCATGCCCATGTAATTAACACAAATTTTCTCTCCATCTTTGCTGAACACGGGTTCAACATATATTAAGAATGTTTTGGCTCCAAATAACTTAGTCTCAAAAGTATTTCCTCTCTTTGCTGGTAACTCTCTTCAGAACTTCTCTTTTAAAGTTTTGTTGTTCAAATTCAAGATAGAATTTTAATGATCTTCAAGGATTCAAAAGCGGTTCAAGGAGTGACGCAAATAATAGGGAAGGTATTTGTAAACATGTTTTGCAAGGTAGCAATATCTAAGTTAGTTTACATACGCAGTTTGACAAACCATTAGTTCAGCTGAGAACATTTACGTGACTAGAAAGTCATGTTTATAAGTTGATAATATCTTCAGCAGAGGGATTGTTTAGGAAGGCTACCATCGCACAATCACGTTTTGATGATAACTCAAATGAAAGTTGATAAGTAAGGAATAAATGTTTCCATATAGCTAGGTCAAAATATGAGGATAAAAGGAGAGAAATCGATTTAAGAATTTTAAGTGCTCCAAGCTTGGAATCAAAATCAACTTAATACGATCGGGTCTCCTTTCAGGTTCAGAGATCGTGCTTTGGCTTGGTAGGTCGAATTACCAACATCGGTTTATCCTTCAGGTTACTTCATCCTTCTCGTTACTTGATTACAACCATGGTAAGTTGAAGACCAAGAGTTGTGTTTTAGTCATCAAGGTATGGAATTCATGCTTATCTTGATAATAACAAGAAAACAATCGAGGGTTGACATTTGTCACCAAAATACGGGTTTCGATCCTATTTTGGTGAGATCATGTCATTTGTGAAATGTAAATTTCAATGAAAATAATTGGAGTCAATCCTCAAGATAAGGAAGTCACCCTAATCCAGAGGATGAAATTTCACAAAACAAACAAATGGAAAACCATTTATCGCAATAGTGATTCATCAAAGTAAGGGGATCTCCCCTGCTTTGATGAGGTATAATCATTTAGGAGATACGTGTGTTCTTAGTCATGGGCTGTCTTGAAAACTCTTGCGTTTCCCACGGTGCAAGCGGTATGAAGTTTAACTTAACGACGAAAGGAAAATTATTATCAATTAGGAATTCGGAAAATTTCAAGTTACATTAGTGTATCAAAGGAAAAATCATGATTACAAGCTTAAGATCGAAGTTCGAGATAGCAGAATTCGTTATGATGGTGTTCAAATTTTGAATAATTTAAATCAGAAAGACGAAATCAAAGACAAGAAATGATTTGATATCACAACGGGATGTGAACATCCGATTCATAATCGAAGGGAATATATGGACTTCTCAGGATAGTACCTCAATGATAAAGCAAAAGTAATAATATTCATTTCATCATTATAAGTACCAAGGTTTCAAGCGCGTAAGTAACACTCCAAATAAGCAAATACTCATAGATGAGTCTAAACATAAAGCACGAAGTAACTAGAGATGACTTTTTCCAGTCGTTATTTCTCCATTAGTGCCCGTGTGACGTCAGTCCTGGTCGTCATCACTGCTGGAGGAACTAGAGAGACTCGGGGGTAGGTCAGGATAGTTGCCCCTTACATTGGTCTCGTCGGCAGGAGGCCAGATCTTAATCCGGTTTGCCGGGAACCTTCTAATTCGAGCCGTCCACCTCACGGCTCCTCCGTTGTTCACTTGTTGGGGTCTTGCCTCGGGGGCATTCCTTGCAACCGTAGATGCTATGGGAACTACAGGTGTAGCAGGGTTAGGTTCCACAGGATTAATCGGTGCAGTGGCGACCGCAGGTAGAGTGTGCACAACAGGGTCTATGGGTTCTTCCTCTTCAAATGAGTCTGGTGCATCAAGCATCACCTCCTCAGGGTTAGATTTTCTACTAGAAGATGTTTGTACTAGGTATGCTAAGAGAATCTTTTCAGGCTTCGATTCGTTTTCAGAAGAAGTAATAGAAGGGTTGATAGATGACATCCTGAAATGTCATTAAGATACTTTATGAGATTTGGGGTAATATGAGCTATACAGCATGAAAATGACAATCAGGGATTTGGCATAAAAACAATGAGCTGTTCTGAGTGTAATCAAAGCGAGTACGTCGACTAATCACAGCATTAAGTCAGCCACAAATTTGTTAAAGACATGCGTTCCAACAAGCAGATACTCATCCCATTCTTCCATCCTTGCATGTACTGGGTGGTAAGGCACAGACTTTGACGAGACTTTGAAAACCACGAATAACGATTCAAAGTTCATATTGAAAATTATTTGATTTAAACACACAATGCATTGACTATGATTTAAGATTTGTGTGTGCCTTGATAGGAATCAGAGTATAAAAAGATTCGCTTATGATTCTATTCATCAAGTTCCAATAACCCATGCTTCGGTCCATCAAGATCATTACGTAGCCTACTTTAAGCATATTCTTAGTATACCGGTGATGTTTATATATAGGGTTCCCCGCAGCGTTCCCACCACATCCACGATATACTTTGAATAATACTTAAACTAGTTACATAACAACTTAATTTTCCTTAGCATCATTCCAAAGTATAACGTAATATAAGTTTAATAAGAGCCACCGCAACTATACTTATGTATAGGTGGTTTTACCAGTTATAAATGGTTACAGTCAAACCTATACATCGGTTCCACACGGGAATTGATGACTGTAGCGAAAACATTTCCAAAGTGTAAATAGTTTATTGTGACGTAGCAATATCCATAAAGCGTACACGTATAGTTTACAGTCAAACCGATCCATGCCTCAGTCAATCGGGATCATCACGTAGCCCAGTTTAAACACATTCTTGGTATACCAAGGATGCTTATATATAGGGTTCCCCGCAGCGTTCCCACCACATCCGTGGCATACCTAGAACGATGCCTAAACCAGTTACGTGACATCCGTTTATCCTTAGCATAATCTTAAAGAATAACGTTTTGTATGTGTAGAGAGTATCATTACTCCTTTACATTTATGTATTCCACTTTCGTTCTAAGCATTAATCAGTAGTTACTGAAACGCTGAGTGGAGTTATTTCTCATAAGGTCAATATTATAATTGGAAATACTATGAAGGCTCTAAGTAGGACAGGACTTGAGTAAGTGTTGATAATGTTTGATTGCCTTCAACAAGGACTTATAATGTTTGATTGCCTTTAACAAGGACTTATAATGTTTGATTGCCTTCAACAAGGACTTATTAGAATTATGACCCTAGCACCCTAGGGTATAGAATAGAAACGTGTGATACTCATGATCGTTATCTCATGGTAAGATTAACCAGACTTCTCATGCATGGTGAATTGCAATTACGTGTGCACCCGTAATGGTAATTTACCTTGCATGGTCACCCTAGCTCCGCTTACCCCAAGTTAACATCATAGTATCATCTAGATTCATCAAGCATAAATAATGTAATGTCCTTATGTCCATGAGCCAGTATTCCAATAATAGCATGTAATAGCAAATAAGCATATAAGCACATAAGCACAATATATTTAAGTGGTAACTGCATATCCGTCATACTTTCAGGATTTCAGTCATAACAATGATAGGGTCGGATTCAATATCCGAGATCGACGCTACGCGTGATCACCGAAGTTCCCTAATAACATGATGTTGTGCGCATACAAGCGTAAAGTTCTTAGTATAAAAGTATCCCATGGAGAAAGACTGAGAGTAATAATGTCTTCCCCAGGATGTTCAGATAACACGTGTACATGTATAAAATTAGGTATGTAGGAACACACTTGTAGATTATTAGGTATATAGGAATATACCTGTATATTAAGTTCATAGACTTAATATATTTGACCCATTTGCCTTGTAGATCTGTGTATTGACCATAGTTTATCACTCATCCCAGAAATCCCCAGGTAAGCATACCAGGTCTCGTAATGAGATATATGCGATATGCTTGCCTTAGCCCGAGGGCCTTTTGCCAGGAAATCCAGAATACAGGTGTCTATGTGTCACACAAATCATGAAAGACATTTAGGTAAAATCAAATGCACAAAATCCCTAGCATGCATTCTATATGAAGGTTCTTAGGTTATAGTCTAGGTCGAGTTCTCCACCTAATTCTCTATAACCAAGGCTCTGATACCAATCTGTCACACCCCCGCTTGTAGCGGAAACACGAGGATGCGACGGACGGGATCGTCATAACACTTGGTATAATTACAGAGACATATTACATGCAAAATCCTCGTGTCATGACGTCGCCCGACACAATGGTGACTTGTGTCGTGGTTAGTCAGTTCCACGACTATCAAAGTCTTAATAATTCTAAAAATCCATATACACAGTGTTCAGATATAACATTAAATGATATACAATACAAATGCAGTCTATTGAAATCCTGGGGGTCTCTGCTAAGGCATCAGCTCTAGCTATCCTCTTTGTTTATGATTACCTGAAAAGATATGCTCAAAAATGGTCAACATAATTGTTGGTGAGTTCCGCAGGTTTAAATTGAAAACATGTAGTTGATGCTGTATAGAATTTGATATGGAATCATACTGTAAGCAAAAACCACATAACATGTGTTTAAGACAACCAAACCTAATGACGGTTATGCATATAAATTCGTCGGAATATATTCACCCATGGCCTGATTGCTGGCAGCTGTAGTCGGTAACTCACAAGTTAAACCGATCTGTCGAGGGTGGGGGTGTCAACCCAGTAGTACTACCAATACCTATCCGTTGGTTCCCAAACCCGGGAATTAATGGTTGTAAGAATCATAGAATAACACCATGTATGTATTAGAATATGAGAATAGTATCACGTCGATTCCAAGTATGAAAATTGTATGTAAGATTTTACAGCATCGAAAACGGGTGAGCATACTTTTCCCCCAAGTTTGAAAACATTGAAACAATTATAAAAGCATAAAAAGGGGCCACGAAACTCACCTTGGATTGATGTAATTAATCACAAACTTCACAGAATATTGCAATGCACGACCCAACACGATCAATACCTATGTATTAATTGTAACTAAGTCTTTAATATGTATTCCACACGAATAGATATATTTAGTCGGATTCGGGTTGGTTCGATTTGACGTGCAACACGCACACAAATAGGTGTATTTATATTACAAGATTAAGTTTAAAATTAACGTTAAATCAAGGATTAGAATTATGAGGTTTTTAATAGGTATTAAATTTACAAAGTATTTATTTTGATTCCATTTGGAGGGTTTCATAAGTGTATTTAAATATTTTTAGAATTAAATATAAAAATGATGTGGTTTAACTATATAATTTATAATTATCCAATAATATTTTCAAATAAGGATAGTCACATTTATAGTATTTTGATTAATAATAAGGTATTAATTTATACCTTTGGTTTAAATATATTTTACAAGAAATAACCCACAATTTCATAAATAATTTGTGAATTTATAATATATATTAATTTGTATTTAAAGATAATAAAGTGTCCTTTTTATAGAAATAATTATTTATAATATTTATAAATAATATTTATATAATTTTCATGATTTTCATGATTAAACTTGATTTAGAATTTATTTTATAAAAATAAGTATTTTTAATATTTTTAAATAATATTTTATAAAAAATCTACTAATGTTTTTAAATAAAATAAATTTACAGAAAATTATTTTGTAAGATTTAAAATAAGGAAAATTAATAAAATTTATTTTATAATTTTTAGAGAATTTTCCATATTTTTAAAGTATTTATAAAGCTTTTAAAAAAAATAAAAACCATAAAAAGGAGGTTGCCGGGTTCGAACCCGGGACCTCACACACACACAACCACATACAAACCAGTGAACCAAAGGCTTATAGCCGCGTTAGTTCTCGGTTCCAAATCCTTTTAAACAAAACCCGATTGAATAATCCCAAATCCAAGAACCCTAATTCTAAAATCGATCAAATCGAGGCCCAAATCGATTTCGTTTGTTTCTGAATTCATGGGGCTATTGTTCCCCATGATGAAACGATTCTATAGACATGTTCAATTACCTGTATGCTCTCGGATTGATGCTATACACCACGAAGAACAAGTCGCGGTTAGGTCAGAATCGTTTCGATGCTTAAATGTTGTTGTTAATCAAATCAACTTTGCAGTTAGCTTCTATCGAACTCCAATATGAATTGCCCTCTGTTTAATTCGAGTTAGAGAGGTCAGAGGGTGGTGTTCGACCCTCTTGCAGGTTCGCGGAGAAGGTGATGATCGAACAGTGGATTTTAGGTTGTTTTAGATGCAATTGAAATTGATAGTAGTTTAGGAACATTTATAGGGTCGTTTTGGTTTATTTTATTGCATTATTGCAGGCATTTAGTGCTCGAATTTGTGAGTGGGTCGGCCGACAATCGGGTTTAGTGGTTTAGGTAATAGATCGATCGCATTATTCAAATTGGTGCGTGGGTTAGGTTCGATTTTCATCCACGAACGATTTGGTATGATTTTTGCTGTTTAAAATAAACGTTTTTGCGGCTTTTGGAGTCGCCGGAGGGCCGCCGGAGGGCCGCCGGAATAGGGTGCCGGAATCACGGGGACGGTGAGGGGCCGGTTGTGTAATTTTCATAATTACACTTTCGGTCCCTGTGGTTTTGTTTTTATTATTTTATGTTTATAAACTTCATTTAAAGTTTCAAAAATTGCAAAAAAATGCCCCTGAACTTTTTTGATATCATTATTTTAATTTTGTAAATAATAGTATTTTCACTATTATTATTATTTTCATTATTAACATTATTATTTTTAATAATAATATTATTATTATTATTATTGTCATTATTTTTATTATTATTATTATTATTATTATTATTATTATTATGATTATTATTATTATTATTGTTATTATAATTATTTAACATCAACATATTAAACTTGATTATTTATAAAATTTAACTTTAACTAATAAAAATAATAAAAAATACGGGATGTTACAGCATACGCTTTATCATCAAGTTCCAACCTCTTGATGTCATCTTCATCCCACAGATGTTCAGGTTTCTGAACCATTTCACCTTTATCATTTTTGTACAATGGAATGTAAGGACCATACTGGATTGATCTCCACATCTTCGGTTCCGTGTAGATAACATATCTCTCGAATCGGAAAGCCCAATCAGAATAATCATCTTCACAGAGAAGCCTCGGTGGCTTGTTACCAGTACCAATCTCAGTGTCTAGATGAAGTGAAGCAGTAAGATGCTTCAAATTCGGTGTAGTTGAAGCCATAATGATCAGAAATTCAACAATCAGGTATTCGTGCGAAATAGGAAATCGTGCGAAATAGGAAATCGTGCGAAAACAGTATTCGCGCGACACAACTTTTCGCGCGAGAGAACACTTCGTGCGAAAATCCAATATACCTACTTATGCGAAATCGCATAAAAAGGTGAAAAACTGTCTGAGCGAAAAAACAGTTTTTCGCACGCGAAAACCTTCAGTTTCACGCGAAAATAGTCAATTTTGTGCAGAAATGAATCTTCAACAGTTCGTTCAAGCGATAACCACTTCCAAATCAATGAACATTTCTGATTGAACCCATTTTAATCCAATTTTAATGAATTTTAAGTCAATTTTAATCAAAATTAAGCTTAAAGTCCACTAATTACGTTCAATTAGGTCCAAATCAGTCCAAATCTTCCACAATCGAGCAGCATAACTTTGCCATCTCAGAATCTAAGGTAATCAATGATGAATTCTTCAAAAATCGAGTAGAACACAATCCAATTCTTCTCCAAATCGTGGTTCAAGAGCCTAATGCTCTGATACCAATTGTAAAACCTCTGAAAATCTCCCAAGAACAGTAACACACGATCTCAATCTTGTGAACGCGGAATATAAACAAGATTGGAATAGAAAAGAGATTGGATTGAACAAGAAATGCTTCTTCGATTAAAACAAACAACTTATTACAGGTCTTGTGCGATTTCGCACAGATAAGTATGATAATGAATGAAAAGCTTAATTACAAAACGAAAACTAGCTATTTATACTAAACACATAGTTCTCGCGCGAGATGCCTTTCGCGCGGCTTTGTCTTTCGCGTGACAGCTGTTCTCGCGTGGAGGCTTGTCTCGCATGGGCTGCTTCTCGCGTGACTTATTCCTGTCGCGTGGATTCTTGCTTTCGCATATGATGTTTTGCCGAGCCTTGATTTGTCTTCTACAGAAACTCTGGTTGATCTTCTTAACGAAGGCTGTTATGGTGATTGTTCGTCTTCAGACCCTGAACTCCCACTGTCAGAAACTTCCATTGTTTCTTCATCATCACCATCTTCAGTCTCTGGTTCTGTGTCATTGTCAGGATCCGCCACTGGTCCTGTAGCAGACTTGTTCCTCTTATTCTCGACACTAAACTCAACTGTTTCCTTTTGAACCTTTGAATTTTCCACCTTTCTGTCTTTGTACAGCTCTGCTTCATTGAATTCTGCATGCTTGCTTCGGACTACCTTTCTGTTTTCAGAATCCCAAAGCCTATAGCCCATCTTATCACCTCCATATCCAATGAAGATGTACTTCTTTGCTTTAGCATCTAACTTGTCACCTTCAGGATTGATATCATAAGCACTACACCCGAAGATTCTCAGGTGATCGTACTCAACTGCTTTACCCTTCCATTCTTCTTGAGGAATCTTGAATTCTAACGGTACTGAGGGTCCACGGTTGATAAGATAGGCTGATGTGTTAATTGCATCAGCCCAGAACATCTTTGGGAGCCCCGCATTCAGCCTCATACTTCTGGCTCTCTCACATAATGTTCTGTTCATCCTCTCTGCAACCCCATTCTGCTGCGGAGTTCCTGGAACTGTGTTTATCATCTTGATCCCTCTATCAGCACAATAATCTGCAAACTCCTTGCTGATGTATTCACCACCGTTGTCAGACTTCAAGCACTTAACCTTCAAATCAGTTTCAAGTTCAACAGCAGATTTCCATTTCTTAAAAGTATCGAAAACTTCAGATTTATGTTTAAGAAAGTAAACCCATACCTTGCGTGTTGAATCATCAATGAAAGTCACAAAGTAACGAGCTCCACCAGGTGAAGCTACTGATGTCGGTCCATACACATCTGAATGAATCAGCTTCAACTTTTGAGTTTTTGGTGCTCTCCCTTTCTTTAGAAAAGTAACCTTCTTTTTCTTCCCGAGAATGCACGGTTCACAGAATTCAGACTCGACATGCTTTAATTCTGGAAGCTTTCCCTTGGCAACAAGCATCTTCATCCCCTTTTCACTCATGTGACCGAGTCTTTGATGCCATAACTTTGACTTACTTGGCTCACTAGACACTGCATTCACCCTGTCCGTTGGTACTTCAACCATGTACAAAGTACCTCTCTTCTTTCCTCTAGCAACAACCATACTGCCTTTGACAACTTTCCATTGTCCTTTACCGAAGTAAACATCGCATCCCTGATCATCAAGTTGACCGATGGATATTAACATCCTCTTCAAACCCGGAATAACCCGAACATCTTTCAGGATCCAGATTGTTCCTAATGACGTCTTCAACTCTATGTCTCCAATCCCTGTAATGTCTAGACTATGATTATTAGCCAAACGAACTTTACCAAAGTTACCTGTTCGTAGATTCTTCATCTTCTTCGTGCTAGACGTAGCATGAAATGATGCTCCTGAATCCATAATCCAGTCTTCAACAGTATTTTCGACACAACAGATAAGAGCATCTTCTGAGTCTGAAGCTGTGGCAGCATTTACCTCCTGTTTATCTCTAAAAGGTTGTGTGCACTGACTTCTGAAATGACCAAATTCCTTACAGTTCCAACACTGTATATCTTTTCTTGGCTTTGCAGGTCTCGACTTGCTTCTTCGTTTAGACTTCGATCTTCCCCGGTTTCCTCCTCTATTGATATTTCTCCCTCTTCCTTCAGTACAAAGCAACGAGCTTGTTTCTCCAGAATTCCTCCTTCTGGAATCCTCATTCAGTATCAAATCCCGAACCTTACTGAATGTGAGTGTCTCAATCGATCCAGTGATTGCTGTGATCGTTCCTGACCAGCTGTCAGGTAATGATGACAATAATAAACAAGCCTGTAATTCATCATCTATTTTAAAATTCACCGACGACAAACGTGTCAAATGAGATTTAAATAGATTAGTATGCTCAATGACAGAACTTCCCTCTTTCATTCGAGTGTTGACTAACTCCCGAATTAAGAACACCTTATTTGCGGGAGACGGCTTTTCGTACATGTTGGTCAAAGCTTCCATAATTCCACGCGCCGTGGTTTGCTCCATAATGTTATACGCAACATTCATGGACAATGCGAGCCGTATCGTTGACATCGCCTTCTTGTCAACGGATGCCCAATTATTCGGTACTGGTGTAGGAGGTGGTTCTAAAGCAGCATCCAACTCCTTCTGTATCAGCAAATCTTTAATTTGCATCTTCCACCATCCAAAATTTTTCCCATCAAATTTATCAATCTTAATTTTACCGTCCTCTTCCATTAATAACAAATTACCAAATAACTACCGACCAAACAGGTTCGTACTGCTAAGTGGTAATTTATGGAAGTAATATACGAAAGCAAGAAACTTATCTTTTTCAAGCTTTGAATGGCGATAAACAACCAAGTTGTGAATGATGGAGACTTTGTAAAAAAGTGCAGGGGTCTCTTTTGTCAATGAGGAAACTTGATTTTTTTTTCCCTTAAAAAAAAAGAAAGGAACGACCTGTTCTTTCCTCCTCCTTGCGCACACACAGAGAGGCGGCGGCAGGTGAGCGGCGAGCAGCAGCGGCTCAGCCGGCGGTGTCTTCTGCGATCTCTGATCAGAACGCTAACTCCGATTTCACTCACCAGGTACCTTCTCTCTTCACCTTTTTCTCTATTCGTGTGAGTCTGTCAAGAGCCTGATGCTCTGATACCAGTTGTTAGGATATCATTAAGTAAGAACACACACGACCACACAAGAATTTAAGTGGTTCGGTCTAAACTGACCTACATCCACTGGGTAACTGGGGAATGTTTATTGAGATGCTTATGAGGGATAATTTGATACAAATACAAGAGACCTATTTATACACTACAACATTGATTTTCAACCATCAATAGTGGAAGAGTTGTGAACCACTACTCAACAATGTTTGCCACTACTAAATTAGTGGCTTCAACCACTCAACAGATCGCTGCTACTTCCCTCGAAATTGCTCCGCTCTGATACCAAATGATGGATATCAGCCCTCAAATATCACACTAAAACTCACGTAAATATGAAACAGAAAATGCTATCTATTTCAACTCTCAAATAAGAAGTAAATGAAATGTATAATATTCAAGAAGATGGAAATGTGCAATAGTAAAGAAAGGAAAAGCTGCTGTGTTTTATTCCATTAACATAGAGGCTATATATAGCCTTTACATAGACTCAAGAAACCAACAGAATACTCAACTTCCACCACAAATAGTGGAGTCAACATAGAATAAATCAACCTAACATGTTTAGAACGTGGACATCCTTTAACGTTCATAACCCCACTAAACTCGGTCAAACTAGACTGACTATTCTACCAACAGAAATATTAAATAAAACATGAAATAAACTATCAAATAAATGCTTTAGTCTTCACTTCCTTCCATGCAAACATCCACGTGAAACTAGTGAAGATAAGCTTATTCCAAACATCCAACTTAAAGACTCATAACCCGTAACCTATGATTCGTAAACAAACCCGATTAAATCCAACAATACAAGCACATGAAACAATCTAACTTTGCCAATTTAAATATTCCAAGAGCCATATTATACATGCACATTTAAACACAATGAATTAGAGAGCCGAGTAAATCATACCATTGCAAGCTCAATTTTCAAGAAGCGCAGTATCCCTTACCATAATCTTCTCTACAGAAACTCTCCATAATGGAACGTTGTTACTTCTCTCACACGGGTAAATCATACCTTCGCGAGCTCAATATGTATTATAATACTTAATTCGCCTTTCTATACAAAGCAAAAATGAAGAAATAAGAAATAACCAATTAATATTTAGCAATAGGGCTGAAGTTTCAAATAAGGGTCTATTACCTTCAACTCCACAAGTCTACTGGATATAGCAAAGAACATTAAGCTTTTATTCTTCACGGCTCGTACAAGGATGGGAGGTTTAGCAAATAAGAGGTTTAGCAAGAATTAATTAGACTTAGCAAATCATATGATTCAAAACAGCACTTAACAAATGTATTAGGATCACTGAACTCCAATTGAACAACATTGCACCATTGATTATGTTCCAAAAAAATATGATTTCTCCGGATTTAGCCTTGCATTTACAAGAGCTTACATCCAAAAAAATACATTATTTGTGACCAAAAATTACTGAAATAATGATCCAGTTAAAAGGTTGTGAAAACGAAGGTATCCTTCCTTCCTCGTACAAGGACTTAACCAAAAATACATTATGTGCATTTTTTTTTCTTTCTTAAGCAATTACACAAGTGATATATAGCAAAAATAAGATATTAATCAAGCAAATATTTAGGAAATCACAATCACGGAAGAGGTTTCAAATTAGGATGGATCACCTTCAACTCTTCAAGGCTTCAAAAAATAAATTAAGAACAAAGAACTCCCATAGAACATAATTGCACCACAGACTAAGTTTTTGTGGCAAATCATAGTGTCCCCAGATCCAATTAGAAAGATACTGATACATGAGAGTTTCAGATGTTATTTATGGTCACAACAATACAAGTCCGATGCAAGAATCACTTTTAGAAACTGAAAATGCAGCGCAAAAAACACATATAGAAGAAGAGGCAAATTAAAAGCATACTTGCTGATTTGTATAACAAGCGCTTCTTGCAATGAAGGATGTTGTAACTCCGTTTAAGTATCAGCAAATATGTTGTCTAAAGCAATGTAAAAACTAACCTCGTGGTGGTCAGGAAATGGTGTAATGGATGCACAAACACCCAAAATGATGATGATAGATTTCACAACGGGTAAATATCATAACAAGATTCCTCTGGATTTACCTTGCCAAGCCTACATCCAACAAAAAAATACATTAAATATGATAAAAAAATTACTAATATAATGATCCAATTAGGAGGTTGTGAAAACAATGTTTTGGTTGCATGTTTAATTTTTCACTAGATTACAGAAATTTTACCCGTTTAACTGTATTACGACCCAGATTGACATGTTTCCACGCTCAGTAGCGCCCCATTAATAACATTGATGGCCATCAAAATCGTAGTAGTCTCTTCTGTTGTTTACCACATGATCAAGCCATCCAACATCTTCTAGAACGTTTCTGTGGAAAGATATACACAAACCAGAAGTTATTACTATAAAGATTGAGTTAAATGTCATGAAGCTGAAATTCTATGAACTACAAAATTTGGAACACCCATTGTTGAAGCTTTTTGGACGTCTTTCTTCTTCATTAAACATCTCTGCTTCTAAACAATGAAACTGCAACAGTGATAATCATCATAAGCTTGAAGTTCTTTCGAATGACTATCTCAAAGACTCGAACAACTCCACCTTCCATGTTCAGGTCAACCTGGAAAGTCAGAAAAGTTTCTATCAAAAGATTTGACGATGACCAAAATATACATAAATCTATATCCAAAATTGATAACATTGTAATACTAAATTACTAATACTCAACCTTCTTAATCTCCTCAAGGTTCTAACCAACATGTCTCGATCACGACGAATACCACCAACACACCATTGACAAATACTTTTGTAACCTGCAGGATGACAGTAGGATAAATTTGCTAAGGCAGGAGTGAAAGTTTACCAAAAGAAATAATCAAAAAGAACTTTTTATTATGTACCATATTCAATTAAAAGTTCCAGAATTGGGTTGATCCAACAATTCTATAAACCACCAAGGCAAGGTTTTTCACCAGCCCACAGTGCTGGGACTACAATCATGGTGCATCAATCCACAAGCCGAACAATAACCTACTTTCAAACAAGCATTCCAAGTTAACATGTTATCTCCATCCTAACATTCTACATAATCAATCCATGCAGAAAAATAGGGATACACAAGAGTTTCACTAGTTGGAAAAATGGCAATAGGCAATAGGAACATCCAAACCAGAGTAATTACCTGATCGTGTGACTGAAGTTACCTGATCGTGTGACTGAAGCAACCTGAAATATATATCCCGGGAACTAAAATTTGACAAAAAACCGCTCGGATGAAATTCAAGTGAGAATCAATCGAATATAATCTTTACCTTAAGTGGGAGCAACAAGACCTCCAAAAGCATGAGAATTTAGATGACCTGCCACAATATCATGGCAGCGACCATCTTCAGAAAAGCTTCCTACTTTAGTGTTGGGAAAGCATAAATGTTCTTGTGTAACAATCAATTCTTCAATGGCAACTTCTTGGTCTCCTTTAACAGCTTCTACTCTTTCAACATTATTAACAAAATTATTAAAGACTGTAGTAAATAAACACTAACATCTTTCTCTAGACTTCAATGATAAACATTCATACAAATTTAGTAAACAATGCCAGTAATGACTTAGATGTATTCTATTCAAAAAAGCAAAAACAAACGTGAAACACTCCCTTTTGAGGTCTGTCGAGAATGAAAGCCAACAAATTCAAGTATTGTGGGACTAGACTCCAAGTCTCCAACAATGACCTACACATGGTGTAAATTCAAGCATTAGTAAACTAAACCACTCATGATAAGATGCATCGTATATAGCGTATCATAAACAAAAATAACTCCCTTTTATAGTCTGTCAAGAACGAACACCTAACAACTTTCTAGCATAAATGTGGTGTGTCAAGACCGGAACGATGGCCGCGCACGCACACAACAGCAGCACAAGAAGTGGACCCACAAGATTAACCCTCTTTTTGCCATAATTTATCCTGAGAATCCTTGTTATTCGGTCCTCCAATCATGAGCACATAACAAAAGTGGTAACTGAAAGTTATAAAGATAGCATCATAGTCTGTGTTTTCCAATATATAATATTGTTATTTAACAAATTTATATGTAGTGGTGTACACGATCTTTAATTACTTACCTTTCGAAAACAACTAACCTCACAATAACGTTCAATCGAATCCTCCCATGGCCAAGAGACGAAAGCCCTGTTGAATCCGCAACCGCTTTCTTGCTTAAACCTCACGCCAACAACGTTAGAAATGGATCGAGTACGATAGATTTGTTAAAACTTCATTAAATACAAACAAAGAAACAAACAAAAACTGATGAAAACGAAAATGACAAACCTCATTCGCAACGTCAATGTGTTGTTTGAGTAATCTATCCTCCCATGGCAACTTCTTTACCTCCTTCACGTCTTCTCCTCTTCCGATCGACATCAAACAACAAGAAAACACCACGATGGATCAATGTTAAACCCGAAGGATCGAAAAAAAAAAAACCGCTAATAATTGGTCGAAAATGACAAACCTCATTCGCAACGTCAATGTGTTGTTTGAGTAATCTATCCTCCCACGGCAACTTCTTCGCCTCCTTCAAGTCTTCTCCTCTCCCGATCGACATCAAACAACAAGAAAACACCACAATGGATCAATGTTAAACCCGAAGGATCGAAAAAAAAACGCTAATAATTGGTCGAAAATGACAAACCTCATTCGCAACGTCAATGTGTTTGAGTAATCTATCCTCCCATGGCAACTTCTTCGCCTCCTTCACGTCTTCTCCTCTCCCGATCGACATCAAACAACAAGAAAACACCACAATGGATGAATGTTGAACCCGAAGGATCGAAAAGACCAAAAACGCTAATAATTGGTCGAAAATGACTAACCTCATTTGCAACGTCAATGTGTTCATTGAGTAATCGATCCTCCCATGGCAGCTTCTTCGCCTCCTTCACGTCTTCTCCTCTCCCGATCGACATCAAACAACAACAAAACACCACGTACAATGGATCAATGTTAAACCCAAAAAAGCCCTAATATATAATTAGTCGAAATTGACTGACCTGATTCACAGATGGAGTCGGAAACGTCAGTGTTCTAATCAATCGAACACTTAATCGATTAGTATCAAATGCTTAATGGAAGTACGTTGTTACTTCTCTCACACGGGTAAATCGTACCTTCACGAGCTCAATATGTACTATAATACTTAATTCGCGTTTCTATACAAAGCAAAAAAGGAGAAATAAGCAATAACCAAGTAATATTAGCAATAGGGCTGAAGTTTCAAATAAGGGTCTATTACCTTCAACTCCACAAGTCTACCGGATATAGCAAAGAACATTAAGCTTTTATTCTTCGCGGCTCGTACAAGGATGGGAGGTTTAGCAAATAAGAGGTTAAATGCAAGAATTAATTAGATTTAGCAAATCATATGATTCAAAACAGCACTTAACAAATGTATTAGGACCACTGAACTCCAATTGAACAACACTGCACCATTGATTATGTTCCAAAGAAATATCAGGGTGTCCCCTAATCCACTTAGAAAAATAAGGGATACACAAGAGTTTCACTATATGAACAAATGACAATAAGAATATCTAAACCAGAATGATCATGTGACCCAAGCAAACTGAAAATTTTATATCTCATGAACTAAAATTTGACCAAAAAAACACTTGGATGAAATTTCCAAGAGAATCACCTGATAATGAGTGTTACCTCAGGGAGGGAGCAACATGAACCTCCAAATCACAGTCATCAGATTTAGTATGTTGTTGTAGGGCAATCGTGTTGTGTTTTGTCCAAACAGCTAGTTGATTTTCAAGAGAGAATTAACATAAAATATGTGACAGAAACTCAAAAAAGAACACATCAAGTTAAACAACTACTACCTCTGCTAATTCTCCGGTCGGCAAAAGCATGAGAATTGTAAGTGACCCGCCACAAGATATTTCCAGCAACCAGCTTCATGGTTTCCTGTGAAAAGATAGAAACAAACAACACGAAGTTTAACTTTTCAGACAAAAGATTCATTTGTGAACTGTTGGTTACTTGTTATCAACACCAAAAACGAAATAAAGTGACTGTGAAACCATCCAACATCAATGTTGGGGAAACTTCGATTTGTATAACAAATGCTTCTTGCAATGAATGATGCCGTAACTCCATCATTTGAGTAAGTATCAGCAAAATCATGACATATGTGGTCTAAAGCAATGTAAAAACTAACCTCATGATGGTCAGGAAATGGTACAATGGATGCAAATACACCTGAATTGATGATGGATGGATTTCACGATGGGTATAAATATCATAATAAGATTTCTCCGGATTTAGCCTTGCATTTACAAGAGCTTACATCCAAAAAAAATACATTTTTGTGACTAAAAAATACTGAAATAATGATCCAGTTAAAAGGTTGTGAAAACGAAGGTATCCTTCCTTCCTCGTACAAGGACTTGACAAAAAATACATTAAGTGCATTTTTTTTTTCTTTCTTAAGCAATTACACAAGTGATATATAGCAAAAAAAGATATTAATCAAGCAAATATTTAGGAAATCACAATTACGGAAGAGGTTTCAAATTAGGATGGATCACCTTCAACTCTTCAAGGCTTCAAAAAATAAAGAACAAAGAACTCCCATAGAACATAATTGCACGACAGACTAAGTTTTAGAGGCAAATCATAGTGTCCCCTGATCCAATTAGAAAGATATGGATACATGAGAGTTTCAGATGTTGTTTATGGTCACAACAATATGAGTCTGCTGCAAGAATCAGTTTTAGAAACTGAAAATGCAGCACAAAAAACACATATAGAAGAAGAGGCAAATTAAAAGCATACTTGCTGATTTGTATAACAAACGCTTCTTGCAATGAAGGATGTATAACTCCGTTTAAGTATCAGCAAAATCATAACATATGTTGTCTAAAGCAATGTAAAAACTAACCTCGCGGTGGTCAGGAAATGGTATAATGGATGCACAAACACCCAAAATGATGATGGATAGATTTCACAATGGATAAATATCATAACAAGATTCCACTGGATTTACCTTGCCAAGCCTACATCCAACAAAAAAAATACATTAAATGTGATAAAAGAAATTACTAATATAATGATCCAATTAGGAGGTTGTGAAAATAATGTTTTGGTTGCATGTTTAATTTTTCACTAGATTATAGAAATCTTACCCGTTTGACTGTATTACGACCCAGGTTGACATGTTTTGCACGCTCAATAGCGCCCCATTAATTACATTGATGGTCATGGAAATCATAGTAGTCTCTTCTGTTGTTTTCCACATGATCAAGCCATCCACCATCTTCTAGTATGTTTCTGTGGAAAGATAGACACAAACCAGAAGTTATTACTATAAAGATTGAGTTAAATGTCATGAAGCTGAAATTCTATGAACTACAAAATTTGGAACACCAATTGTTGAAGCTTTTTGGATGTCTTTCTTCTTCATTAAACATCTCTGCTTCTAAACAATGAAACTGCGACAGTGATAATCATCATAAGCTTGAAGTTCTTTCAAATGACTATCTCGAAGTTTCTATCAAAAGATTTGATGTTCACCAAAATATACATAAATCTTTATCCAAAATTAATAACATTATAATACTAAATTACTAATACTCAACCTTCTTAGTCTTCTCAAGGTTCTAACCAACATCTCTCGATCACGATGAATGCCACTAACACACCATTGACAAATACTTTTGTAACCTGCAGGACGACAGTAGGATAGATTGGCTAAGGCAGGAGTGAAAGTTTACCAAAAGAACTAATCAAAAAGATCTTTTTATTATGTACCATATTCAATTAAAAGATCCAGAATTGGGTTGATCCAACAATTCCATAAACCACCAAGGCAAGGTTTTTCACCAGCCCACAGTGCTGGGACTACAATCATGGTGCGTCAATCCACAAACCGAACAATAACCTACTTTCAAACAAGCATTCCAAGTTAACATGTTATCTCCATCCTAACATTATACATACACAAAATCAATCCACGCAGAAAAATAGGGATACACAAGAGTTTCACTAGTTGGAAAAATGGCAATAGGCAATAGGAACATCCAAACCAGAGTAATTACCTGATCATGTGACTGAAGCAACCTGAAAATTATATATCCCGGGAACTAAAATTTGACAAAAAAACGCTCGGATGAGATTCAAGAGAGAATTAATCGAATATAATCTTTACCTTAAGAGGAAGCAACAAGACCTCCAAAAGCGTGAGAATTGTAGGTGACCTGCTACAAGATCATGGCAGCGACCATCTTCTTTAAAGCTTCCTACGTTAGTGTTGGGAAAACATAAATGTTCTTGTGTAACAATCAATTCTCCAATGGCAACTTCATGGTCTCCTTTAACAGCTTCTACTCTTTGAACATTATTAACAAACTTATTAAAGACTGTAGTAAATAAACACTAACATCTTTCTCTAGACTCCAATGATAAACATTCATACAAATTTAGTAAACAAAACCAGTAATGACTTAGATGTATTCTATTCAAAAAGCAAAAAACAAACAAGAAACACTCCCTTTTGAGGTCTGTCGAGAATGAAAGCCAACAAATTCAAGTATTGTGGGACTAGACTCCAAGTCTCCAACAATGACCTGCACATGGTGTAAATTCAAGCATTAGTAAACTAAACCACTCATGATAAGATGCATCGTATATAGAATATCATAAAAAAAATAACTCCCTGTTAAAGTCTGTCAAGAACGAACACCTAACAACTTTCTAGCATAAATGTGGTGTGTCAAGACCGGAACAATGGCCGCACACGAACACAACAGCAGCACAAGAAGTGGACCCACAAGATTAATCCTCTTTTTGCCATAATTTATCCTGAGAATCCTCGTTATTCGGTCCTCCAACCATGAGCACATAACAAAAGTGGTAACTGAAAGTTATGAAGATAGCATCATAGTATGTGTATTCCAGTATATAATAAATTTATATGTAGTAGTGTACACGATCTTTAATTACTTACCTTTCGAAAACAACTAACCTTACAATAACGTTCAATCGAATCCTCCCATGGCCAAGAGACGAAGGCCCTGTTGAATCCGCAACCGCGTTCTTGCTTAAACCTCACGCAAAGTTCAACAACGTTAGAAATGGATCGGGAACTATAGATTTGTTAAAACTTCATTAAATACAAACAAACAAACAAAAACTGATGAAAACGAAAATGACGAACCTCATTCGCAACGTCAATGTGTTGTTTGAGTAATCTATCCTCCCATGGCAACTTCTTCACCTCCTTCACGCCTTCTCCTCTCCCGATCGACATCAAACAACAAGAAAACACCACAATGGATGAATGTTAAACCCGAAGGATCGGAAAAAAAACGCTAATAATTGGTCGAAAATGACAAAACCTCATTTGCAACGTCAGTGTGTTGTTTGAGTAATCGATCCTCCCATGGCAACTTCTTCGCCTCCTTCAAGTCTTCTCCTCTCCAGATCGACATCAAACAACAAGAAAACACCACAATGGATGAATGTTAAACCCAAATGATCGGAAAAAAAAAACGCTAATAATTGGTCGAAAAATGACTAACCTCATTTGCAACGTCAATGTGTTGTTTGAGTAATCGATCCTCCCATGGCAGCTTCTTCGCCTCCTTCACGTCTTCTCCTCTCCCGATCGACATCAAACAACAACAAAACACCAACAATGGATCAATGTTAAACCCAAAAAAGCCCTAATATATAATTAGTCGAAATTGACTGACCTGATTCACAGATGGAGTCGGAAACGTCAGTGTTCTAATCAATCGAACACTTAATCGATTAGTATCGACGCAAACGTTTAAACGAACGACGATCAAATCACCGAAGACTGTAACTTCTGCTGTGTGTTTGTGTTTGTGTGTGTGTTTGTGTTTGAGTGAGGAAGAAGAGATTTTGGGGGGAATGTTGAGGTTTATGATTCGCGGGGTGTGTATTTGTGGGACCAGGCAGATCCGCAAATCGTATCGTCAAGATACGTAATCATTTTCCTTTTTTTATTTAATAACCGTTGTGGGCTATTAATTCACATTAACCTTTCATGCACGTTTCGTTTATACAAACGTCTGACAATGTTGGAGGATACCTCCATATAGTGGTCATGGGTCCGTGAACTTATATTTACATTTTTTACTCTTTTTGAGAATAAGTGTTTTTCAATCGTGCTCATTTAATCCATTATTAAGAAAAAATTTTGGCTCAATTTTGAAAATTTTACTAAAAGTGAGACTTGAACTTATAAACTTACATTATTTATATGTTATGGGTATCTCACCTAAAATAGTTGTGCTAAGTATCATTGGTGCAACTTATATTTACATACTAGAAAATCTAACTCAATAAATTGTTTTAATATTAAATATATAAGTTAAACATTAAGCCGTTAAGTGATAATCTTTGACGCGGATTGCTTTTCGTAAAGAATATTATGCTAGGAAACTTTATTAAATAATAACACCAATGATGTTATGTAAATTTCTAAGTTATTAAATAATAACACCAATGATATTATGTAAATTTCTTCGAGACTAAAGGTAGTTTTTAATGAATTAAAAAATTGAATTTCTATAAATATAACTTCTAAAAGAAACAATTGTATATATTATAAGAAACTTTATTAAAACATAAAAATTTTTAAAATACGAATTATTTTAAAATCTATGGTTTAAAAAATAGAATATTTATAAACCAAAATATTAACTAAATTAAGCTCAAGATATTGTTTAACTAAATCAATTATTTATCTATGTTGTGTATGGTTATTTTGTTAAAACCTAATATCATGCAAGTTCTAACCTTTTCCATCTAGCACCTTTTGCAATCTTAATAAATTGGTTTTTGCCTAAAATTTTACTTTTCATACTCAAAAGGATTACTTTGCATGACACAACAGGGGTTCGAAATCCACACGAGAATCGTATACTTTCTACCGTGAAGTCCAAGACTCAAAGCACGTAATAACTTGAGTTACATAAAATATTAAGAGCATTCATAATGGATTCCCTATTAATTTCATTTCACATCCTTAAATTATAAGTAAATATATAAATCTTCATTTCCACTCATACATCATTCGTTATCCCCATCCCCGTCCTTATTTTTAAGGAAATTTAAAGTGAATCCCTAAATTTAGGGACACAATATTGTTCCCCATAATTATTTTTATATATTTATTTGTGAATGTCTGAGTGAAAGAAAAAAAAATAGTTATAAACAAATAAGCAAATATTACTGTATTATATTAGGGATAAATATGGGGAATGGGTTGTGGGGCATTTTTTTGAAAATAACTAAATTTTAAGGATAAATGTAAATTTAACTTAAATTACAAGGATGAGAAGGATGAGGATAGAAAAATTATTGTGAATGCTTTAAATTGAAGATAAATAAATAGAAAAAGGAAAATGATGGTCACTCAATAAATTTACATCCAACTATTTTTATTAATACTAAACGAGTCAATATTAAAAGTCAAACTAAAGCATTAGGATTCGCTTGCGTTGTGCGATAGAAATATGGTAAACCTTATGCGCGTTGAAAAGAACATTAAAGATTTATGCTTACAATATCCAATTGAAACATACATGTCTGCAATCATAGCTCTAGTATAACGTTTGTTGGTTATAGTTAGAGTTAAAACCAAATTCATTAAAGTATCAAACGTTCGATAATGATAATTATAAATAATAGAAATGTTAAATGTGATAATTATAAATGATTCGATAACCAAATATATTAAAGTATCAAAGTTAAAAATATATATATTGAGATTACTTTTAGGTCGCCCTAAAAATGTGCTTAGCATCGTCTATGTCAATCTATAAATTGTTAAATAATATATAATATTTATTATATGTGATCGTCTTATAAATTTTTATTTCAACATAACTAAAAAGTAGTACTTTTAGATTATATCGAAGGTGTAATTCTTTTACAGCTTTTTGGACGTTGTCGCGTGTTGCAATGATAACATTGACGTGATTGTAAGCACGTAAAAAGAAAAAAAATGAAGTTTGGAGAATGTCTTTGTAAAATATGACATTAAGAAATACGAAAGCAGGTTTAAAATAAAAAACAAGTAAAATATATCATGTTAAAAGTTATATCACAACTTAAATAAAAAATTACTAAATCGTAAAGATATATGCGAAACTTATGAAAATATTATATAGTTATATTAGTTACATTTTACAAAAAGCCAATATATAATTAACAATAATCCACATATTTTTATTATAATACATGTTATTATTTTTATATTCATTGTAGAATAACTTGAATTGTAAATAATAGTATGTTGTCATCATTTTTCTTAATCAATATGTAGATGCATGTAGGGTTTGACGCATGCCCCCGTCAGGCAACATATACCGTGTTATTGTCGTTCTCAACATGGCACTACATGTATTACACGATACTAGAAAACTCATTATCAATGATGGACGGTTAGTGATATCGACGGTCTGTTCAACGACAAATCTCATAAAAAGTAAAAAAAATAGAAAAATTATAAATGTTTATCAGTTACTCAATGAAGATACCTAACAAACAGTGACATGACCTAAACCAGAGGAAGAAGAAAGACTTTCATCACAAAATGTTTACCAAGAAAAAAAAATTAGGGTACTTTAAAGCGTATTATATGTGGTAATCTGAAGATAAGATTTAATAGGATTACATGTATGAACATTAATACTTTGCTACTCCATCTGTGGTATTACCCTATATATGAAATTTGCAAGTTCATAAGCAGTTGGTTTCCGTTTGCTCATGGTTTGGCCATGAAGGTTTTGAGGGTTTTTCATTTTACCCTCTCCCCCAAATTGAAAAGATTATAAGGGGTATTTGTCTTGGTGTTGGCCGGTGTTTGTGTTGGCCGATGTGTCTCGGCTGTTGTTGCCGGTGGAGGCGATGACGCCACCAACGTTTCTACATGCCGCTCTGTTTGCGGCGGCGAACGCCGATAATCCGGCCACTCCTTCTACCGCCTATGCGAGAAGGGTTTTGGGCTGTCGAGGAGGGAGAGGGGAGCCGCCACCGCCGCCGCCGCCACCGCCGCCGTCGGCCGTCGCAGGGATTGTCGGTGTGCCAACCGGCCTCCGTGTGGCTGCTGTCAGTAATGGTTGTACCGTAGTCGCAGTGGGTGCGCGGTCGTAGTTAGGGTTTGTGCCGCAGTGTGTGGGCGGTTGTTGTTAGGGTTTGTTTGGAGAAGGGGAACCCTAGGCTCCATCATACCGGTGTACCGGTGACGGCCCTGCCAACACAGTGTCTGCATGGTGGTGGTTGAGGTTTGTTTAACCAAATCGAGCGGTGGTCGCTTGGTGTTCCCTTTCCATGACCCGACTTATGGCGGTGGTTCTCTGTTGTTAAGGTGACCGGAGCAGCGGGGGCAAGTAGGCTGAACTATTTCCCATCCACATCATTTATCAATAATACACCATGTTTCGGTGTTCATAAGTCGATGATGATGGTGACCCGCCATCTGAGACCCGTATACCTCTGTTACTTTTGGTTCATTGTTCGACATTGTTGGGGTCTTACTTTTGTATGCTTCTAGTTTGTTGATGATCGTTGTTATGATACGTTGATAACAGTGTCCATTCGTTGGCTCTAAATGACTGCACTCTATTATGATTCTTGAATTCATTTGCTACAACCATGGCTATGATGACTTTGGCTGAGTGGTTGATTGGCGTGGCATACTTGGTGACGGCAAGTGTGGTGTTCTGCACTTGCAACCTGTGTTGCAGCCATGGTAACCGAATACCCAGATCTGAGCCAAAAAATTTGTTTTTTGGGAACCGAAACGTTAACTTGAGATCAATAATCACGTTCGTTTATGTCTATTGTTTAGAACAATTCAGCTTCGTTTAAAAAAAGGCTGTGATGGTAAAAACAATATACATTTATCTGAGCCTTAGATCGTTTTTCTCCGTTTTAAAGACGCGCAACGCGCTTCGGGGCATCATGCCTAGTTAATTTAAATTATAAAAAAATGCTATGAATTTTTAGATGCATTCTATTGTTTATTGGAGATGGTTGTTTTAGAAATAAAATCAAACATATATATTACTATACACTTAATTTTGAAGGTCGGTGGCATTTTGCCACCGGCCAAAATCAACCCTTTAAGTTTCTTTAATTGATGTTTTAACCCCCTAAATTTTTGGTAAAGCTTTAGAAAAACGTCACTTTGACCCCTCGAGTTTCTAAATCCCGCGGGTTTATCCATTATATATTTTTACATATGAAAACTAATTTCCTACATTTTTATTTTTATGTATGTGTCGGTGCAAATTCAAGTTTATCTACATTTTAACGTAAATTTTGTTTGGACGCGAAGTAGATCAAATATTAATCTGTAATCGCTTTTGTTCTAATTTTTATACACGCCTTTAGTTGGTCTATGTTTAAACTTATATTTTATTTGAAACGAGGTAATATATAATATGTTTTCTTTCGGTGATATAAATTCAAGTAACTCTAAGTTTTGACATAAATTTAATCCGAAAACGAGTCTGGATAATTGAAGTCTATAATTTATCACGTCACTTACGTCACCACTGCATCACACAGGTACATTTAGTAGTTAGAGCTTAGTTGACAAGAGTCTTACATCTAGATCATCAGACACACCGTCTAATTTTATTTAAACAATATCAGCAAAGAAAATGAGAAAACACATAAAAATATAAAAAAGAAGAGAAATATATGGAATACACAACAAAATAATATAGCAAAAATGATTTACTAAATAATGAGAAAAAATAAAACGGAAAAATATAATAAATCAAAAACAGTAAAAAAAAGTAAAAGACAACAAAAATAAAAGAGAAGGGAGTTGGTTTCAAGTTTGTTTTTCTTGTGCGGAAGAAAAGGCGTTGAACCATCTGGCTAAAAAAAATTAAAAAACCTTAAACGTATCGTTATGCAAAATAAAGTATTGATTACTAAAATTTCGAATTCTTAAATCAAGTTTGATTAATTTTATAAAATTTAAACATCAAAGATATTAAAAGACCATTTGTGTCTCTGAAAACATCCCACAAAATGTGATTTTGTGTTTCCTATGTGGGTATAGAGCGTGAGAGGCTGTTGCCCCTTGTAATATGAGTTTGGTAACGCGTTGTCGTAGGCTCAGCTTGAAACCACTAAAAACTTCTGATGTGGGCTTAGGGGCTTACCCTAAACCTGGGGCGTGAATTGTAACATAGCCTTAGAAAGTTCGGGCTTATGACAAAACAACTATACAACAAAACGTGTAGTATATTTTGTCACAGTTGCACGGGTGATGATAAGCCCATTGAGATTATTGAGTTTACAAGGATTTTTATTAAATACCTCAAAAAAAAGAGCTAAACATACCAAGGGCATTCAACAAATCAAGCATTAGAATTGTACATTACACAGGTATTGAATGATTAAAAACAAAACCCTCTCAAAGTTGGATTCAAATACTCGAAAAAATTACATAAGCCCGGGTGGGGTCTTTTGGTGGTGATGGGGTGGGGTGGTGGTGGAGTGGGGTGGGGGTGGGGGTGGGGTGGGGGTGGGGGTGGGGGTGGGGGTGGGGGTGGGGGGTTGTTTCGTGTTTTATCACCTCAGCAAACCAAACTAATTATTTATTATATACTATAATTGTTAACATAATATTATAAACAAATCATCTGAGATTATTAAGCCCAAAGTATGAGTTCTAATGCTTGAGGCTAGCAAAAATTACGCCTATATAGCCTAAAGCCCATCAAACATGAGGTCCACAAAGCATAAGCATACAAGCTACCCTAGCCCTAAACCCTAAAGAAGACTAAAGAAAACTACAAACTAAAGTCAAAATCCTTGCACTTGAGGCTCATAAACCTTGATACATATGATGCACCGGGCCCATAAAGCATATGACTTGAAGCCTAAAGCCGAACAAATAATACCAATATAGCCGGATGCTAATAAAGGCTCATGCCCATAAATCATGAGGCCTAAAGCCTAAAAGGCCTTAAAGACAACCTAACACGTATAGCCCAAAACACTTCACCTAAAACCTACGACTAAGGCCCATAAGCGTGGCCTATAAACTCAAGAATTTTACACCCATAAAGTGATAGGCTTTTGAACATAGCCTACATCATGACTCATTTATAAGATATAAAATATACATGTTTTTCACAATATGGCTTCACACATTAGAACCTAAGACTTAGGCCGTAGACTTATAGACTTCTGAAGCCCTATGCCTCATTTTAAGAGCACCAGACTTCATAGAATTCAATCATTACAGGTGCCTTAGGTTCTATGAGTCTTATCTTAAGACCTTACAAGGTAGACATAAAGCTTTAGGCTTAGAGGTTCTCTATTTGGCCTCATATTTTATCAACCCTATGTGCTAGGCCTTAGGCTTTCATAATTAAGCTTAACGCTTCACAATGTACACTTTACCCACTACCTAATTATAATGCTTTTTAAGTCTATTGGGATTTAGACCTCGTGCTTTATTGGCACATTTGCGGGCATCACATTTTACGACGTTCCTGCTTATGGATCTCATGAGTTAGGTTTTATAGCGCCTTTAAAATTTAAGCTTTACATTATAATCTCCTTTAGCCTATAAAGCCTTTCAGGATTAATTCTCTGTGTCCAATCTTAAAGGCACGTTCATAGTAGACGTGCAGTGATCAATACAGGATTATGTGATGTTGAAGGCTTTTACGAAGCGAGCAGGCTTCTTCCTTGTTAAAAAATGGGCTTTTAGTTCGGGATACATATTCATCTTTCTCTGTGTGTTTTTCTATCTCAAGCAATTACACAATCAATATATAGCAAAAACCAAGAAATAAGGCATATATCAAGCAAGCATTTAGCAAAGAACAATCAAAGCACAAGTTTCAGAGTACACCTTCAATAAATAGTGAAGAAATTTAGCTTTAACTCTTCACGCCTCCTACAATGATGCGAGATTTAGCAATTCGACTTTGATTGAAACCAGGTTCAAATAAGATAAATGCAAGCACAAAATTGACTAATCCAAATATTCTAATCACGTGATAGTATAGCACCTGCCAAATAGAGTAGGATTTACTAAACTCCCATTGAACAATACTATGTCACTAATTAAGTTTTAAGGGAAAATCACGGTGTTACCTAATCCACTCTGAAAAATAGGGATACAGAGTGCTACCAACCTCATTTGTCAAGCATGAAAAATCCCCATTTGTAAGCAAGCAACAGGGGTCACATAATCTTGATGTTAAAAATTAAGCTAGTTGGTTGGCATAAAACATCAATTTAATATTACACATCTTTTCTAAAACAAGCAACAAAAGTTGGTGTAAGCAACCACTAATTCAGAAATTAAACTAACATCCAAGATTTTATTATGTTGGCATCATGTTATCTCTGTTTTCTGTTCGATAATGCAAACCAAACAAATCACAAAAGAACATGAAAATCTACTTAAGAAATCAATTAAAAAGTTAAGGGAAAGCGTTCATAACCCCAAGGTGGTGTCTAACAAATCACACAAGAATATCAAACAATCAATACTTTGCAAACTCAAGCTTCCAAGAATCAATAAGAAAGTTGAATGAATAGTACCTCTGAATCTCAATATCCCACTCACCTTCCTTCCATGTGCAAGGACATACCAAATGGTTGGGTAGGGTCGGTCGTTATTCGGCTTCGTTTTAGAAAACGTTCTTTTGGTTCAGGATACATAATTCACTTTTCTATGTGCATTTTTTTTCCTTAAGCAATTGCACAAGCGATATATTGCAAAAATAAGATAAAAATCAATCGAAAATATGTGACAAAAACTCAAGTAAAATCACATCAAGTTAATCAAGTACCTCCTTTGCTAATTCTGCTGTCGGAAAAAGCATGAGAATCCAAGGTAACCTGCCACGAGATCATTTCAGCGACCATCTTGGCGTCTTCATGAATTCCTGTGAAAATATAGAGACAAACAACAAGTTTAACTTTTCGGACAATATTATACTTCAGACAAATGCTTCGTATGGAAAAAACCAAAGAAGAAATTAATTGACTGAAACCTTCCAACATCAATGTTGGGGAAACGTCAATGTTCTCGTGTAACCATCAATCCTGCCAAGGCAGCCACCTTCAACAGCTTCTCCTCTCTGAACATTATTATAAAATTTATAAATGAATGAGTATACGATCAAATCAAATTCTGTAACTTCTAGTGTGTGTTTGTTTGCGTGACGAAGACCCGGAAAGAAACACTTTAAAAAACAAGTGGAGAGAGGACGATCCGGGGCATGTGTTTGTGTTAGGTTAAGAAAAAAGAACTGTTTGAAAACGAAAACAGACACAAAAAGTCTTCCATTTGAAGACTGTAATACATGAATCTGAAAATCTTTCAAGTGTTGTGGGTCTACACTCCAATGTTAAACGTGAATACAAATTAAAATGAAACAACATGATGTATTCTATTCAGAAAAGCAAAAACAAAGAAGAAACACTCCCTTTTTGAAGGTCCTCGAGAATGAAAGCCAACAATTTCGAGTATTGTGGGTCTAGACTCAAACGATGACCTGCACATGATGTAAATGCAAGCATTAGTAAACTGGACCACTCATGATAAGATGTATTCTATTTAGAAAAGCTAAAAGAAAAATGACTCACTTGTAAAGTTTGTCAACAACAAACACCTAACAACCTTCTAGCATAAGTGGGTGTGTCAAGACCCAAACGGTGACCATATAGCAACACAAGCTTCTAGCATAGTAGCATAAGTGGGTGTGTCAAGACCCAATAGCATAGTAGCATTAGTGGGTGTGTAAAGTTTCCCCACATTGTTGCGGTTTGTCTAGTTGGGCCCATGGTTTGGCTTTCATAAGAACTCCAATTAACGAACTAGCAAATTTTAGACCCAATCTGAAAATCAGAAATCTAATTTTAACAAATTACACATTGACAAATCTATAACAATAATATGCTATAGGAAAACTACTAATATTGTAACGTTGAATGTAATACAGGCAAGTTGCCTCGCTTCTCATTACCTTCTGATAATCTCTAAGAAGCATATAAAAGTATTTTATAAGACTAAAGTATAAAAAATTAAGCAAATGTTGTTTGAAGATTACACACCTATGTGCTTGTTCGCTCAAGGCAATGAGATCCATGCCATAACATTTGTCTAAGATCATATCTAAGAGTTGGCTCCAACAAAAGAAGACTAAAGAAGTTTTTTGAGAATTAATTAAAAGAACTAAAAAGACATGCATCGGTTGTTCTCTAATCTATCTCCAAACGAGCTTTACACCGCTCTCGTGATACACCTTCGCCTGCTACATGTGTAGAAAATAGGAAAGGAAAAGAGAAATTTCATATGAATATAAGAAAAGAAAGACATTTATAGGAATACCAAACTCCCATCGAACCAGGTAACCTGAAAAATATAAATCTCAGAAACAAAAATTTGACAAATAAACACTCAGATGAATGTGAAAACATATCAATATAAAAGTACCTGCTTTGCTTAATTCTCCGTGGGCAAAAATCACGAGAACTCTAGGTGGCATGCCAGTATGCCACTTGATGCTTTCTTAGGTTCATTGGTTAAGGACTCTAATATAGGTAAAACGAAAGCTAATGTTTTGCCCTGTGCTGTTAGAAGGGCAAAAAAAGGCTCTAGCCAGAATGAACTTTAAAACAAAACAAAGTAATCATGTTGTGCATGTTTTATGTAAAACCAAAAATCACTCCGTTTAGTATGTTTTTCACTACCGGCCAATTTGAAATTTTCCATTCTAAGTAACATGGTCGTAGAGCGAATAAAAGTATCAATTTTTAAGGTATGATCTACTATGCAGATGGTATAAAGATTTATAATAATCTAATTTCACAATGAAACTTCGCTTTGTAGGTGTGCTCTTTCATATTCCTGATGAGAAAGATAATTGTGACTTGGTTTGCAACCATATGATGCCTTCTTCCCCAAAAGAAGCTTAAATGTTCTTACTCGTTGAATCACCCAAGTACTAAAGAACAGCCAACATCAGATAGAACAAAACTGGGAAAGTAAGACAGACCCAAACATGCCTCAAAACATATACAAGAGCTAAGAATTCTAACGAATTTTAACAATTCAATTAGTATAATATATAGGATTACACTAGTATTTAACTATAAAGTAAATCCTGTGAAAGTCAGATTCAATTACTCATGGAATTTACTAAAACTGATTAAGAACATTGGAGGAAAAGGCCACAATCCTAACGTAACATAAAACAATGTAAACATGTCAAAAAATATTAACAACCTAAAGCAGGATTCATAACAATAAACTAAAATCAATGACACAGCACATGTAATGAGCTAACCCTATTGTAAGTTGGTGTTTAATATCTCAATTACCAAAGAACTTTGAAAATCAAGACAAGAAAGTAGGTATTTATACAAGACCATGAAACAATCAAACTTTGCCAATTTAAATATTCCAAGAGCCATATTATACATGCACATTTAAACACAATGAATTAAAGAGTCGAGTAAATCATACCTTCGCAAGCTCAATTTTCAAGAAGCGCAGTATCCCCTACCATAATCTTCTCTACAGAAGCTCCATAATGGAAGTTGTTACTTCTCTCACACGGGTAAATCGTACCTTCGCGAGCTCAATTTGTGAACTGTTGTTAAATTGTTATCAACACCAAAAACGAAATAAAGTGACTGTGAAACCATCCAACATCAATGTTGGGGAAACTTCAATTTGTGTAACAAATGCTTCTTGCAATGAATGATGCCGTAGCTCCATCGTTCGAGTAAGTATCAGCAAAATCATGACATATGTGGTCTAAAGCAATGTAAAAACTAACCTCATGATGGTCAGGAAATGGTACAATGGATGCAAAAACACCTGAATTGATGATGGATGGATTTCACGATGGGTATAAGTATCATAATAAGATTTCTCCGAATTTAGCCTAGCATTTACAAGAGCTTACATCCAAAAAAATACATTATTTGTGACCAAAAAATACTGAAATAATGATCCAGTTAAAAGGTTGTGAAAACGAAGGTATCCTTCCTTCCTCGTACAAGGACTTAACAAAAAATACATTAAGTTCATTTTTTTTTCTTTCTTAAGCAATTACACAAGTGATATATAGCAAAAATAAGATATTAATCAAGCAAATAATTAGGAAATCACAATTACGGAAGAGGTATCAAATTAGGATGGATCACCTTCAACTCTTCAAGGCTTCAAAAAATAAAGAACAAAGAACTCCCATAGAACATAATTGCACCACAGACTAAGTTTTAGAGGCAAATCATAGTGTCCCCTAATCCAATTAGAAAGATATATGGATACATGAGAGTTTCACGTGTTATTTATGGTCACAACAATACGAGTCTGCTGCAAGAATCACTTTTAGAAACTGAAAATGCAGCATAAAAACACATATAGAAGAAGAGGCAAATTAAAAGCATACTTGCTGATTTGTATAACAAGCGCTTCTTGCAATGAAGTATGTGTAACTCCGTTTAAGTATCAGCAAAATCATAACATATGTTGTCTAAAGCAATGTAAAAACTCGTGGTGGTCAGGAAATGGTATAATGGATGCACAAACACCCAAAATGATGATGGATAGATTTCACAATGGATAAATATCATAACAAGATTCCACTGGATTTACCTTGCCAAGCCTACATCCAACAAAAAAAATACATTAAATGTGATAAAAAAATTTACTAATATAATGATCCAATTAGGAGGTTGTGAAAACAATGTTTTGGTTGCATGTTCAATTTTTCACTAGATTATAGAAATTTTACCCGTTTGACTGTATTAAGACCCGGATTGACATGTTTCCACGCTCAGTAGCGCCCCATTAATTACATTGATGGTCATGGAAATCATAGAAGTCTCTTCTGTTGTTTTCCACATGATCAAGCCATCCACCATCTTCTAGTACGTTTCTGTGGAAAAATAGACAAACCAGAAGTTATTACTATAAAGATTGAGTTAAATGTCATGAAGCTGAAATTCTATGAACTACAAAATTTGGAACACCCATTGGTGAAGCTTTTTGGATGTCTTTCTTCTTCATTAAACATCTCTGCTTCTAAACAATAAAACTGCAATGGAGATAATCATCATAAGCTTGAAGTTCTATCAAATGACTATCTCGAAGACTCGAACAACTCCACCTTCGATGTTCAGGTCAACCTGGAATGTCAGAGAAGTTTCTATCAAAAGATTTGACGTTGACCAAAATATACATAAATCTTTTTCCAAAAATGATAACATTATAATACTAAACTACTAATACTCAACGTTCTTAATTGTGACACCCCGTAATTTCAGGCTAACACTATTCAAAACGTTGTCGTTATCATTGCCACATACACGTTAATACACAAAACGTATACAAACACCGCCACCGACATCGTTAAATAAATTATAATAAAATACTAACACGGGTGTTTGCAGAGGATTCACATAAACGTGATTTCCTAAAGAATCCTCTTAATTAACATAGCTCGCCCATCTACGTCGTTATTAACTGAAACGAATTTGGGAACTCGGTACCTAAGTGCAGGGGCTAAACTTGTCAATTGGCAAACTGGGGCTGGGTATAAATACCCACCCACCAGCCCAAACACCCTCACACCCTGCTCTTTCTCTCTTACGCTCTCTTCCTCTCCGTGTCTTCATCCTAGCACCAAAACCACCCCGATTGAGCCCGTTTTCGCCGGCTAAACCACGCAACAGCTGAGAAATCACGTTCCCAGCAGGTAGGCGACCTCATTCATCCGTTTTATTGCTCGTTTCACTGCTGCAAGTATGGGGTTCGGGTGTTAGGGTTCAACCCGAATGCATGTGGTCGTGGGGGTGCGTGTGAGGTCAATCAGCGTGTGCTTTCCACTTAGACATGTTAGGAAAGTGTTCCTGGAAGTCCTAATTGTGTAAAAATCGAGCACGGGACAGCCGAAGGCTGTTCAGCCCGTCCAGCAGTCGCGACCTGCTGTAGTACGCGACTGGGCCAGCCATGCGACTGAACCATGCGACTGGGTCCATCGTACGACTAAGCGGTGCGACTGGGTTGGATCGTGCGATTGAGTCCATACGTATGTGTGTGACGTGCGAATGAATGCATGCGATTGAGAGTCTGTGCGACTGAGTCAACCGAATGAATGTGTGCGACTGAGTCAACCGAATGAATGTATGCGACTGAGTAACACCCGACTGAAGGTCCAATCGTACGAATGAAGGTCCAGTCGTACGATTGGTTGTTGAGTCGGGTGAATTGGTGATGTGTGGTACGATTGAATGCTAAGTCGTACGAATGAGGGTTCAATCGTACGAATGAGATTGATTCGTACGATTGAAGGCCCATTCGTGCGAATGAAGTGTCCAGTCGTGCGTCTAGCCTCGTTATGCGATTTGAGTCATCGTTAGCGAATTCCTCTGGTGTGCGAGGTGTCTATCGTGTGATGATAAGTTAACATCAATAAAATGTCATTTCTTGACCACAAAGATTAAGGTCAACGCAATCAACAAGCACATACTTTTACGACCTAAAACAACCTAACTGTTTACAACTAACGACACCCTGTTTGGGAACTACATAAGGTCCGATACGTGTATGCCTGCTTGTGTGTGTGTGTCACCCACGACCGAGCCCATGCGACCCGACCCGACTAAACATGCCTATTAACGCTGAACACAACATTAACGCTTAACATGACTGTCAATAGGTGTTTGACAGCGCATTGTAAACAACACTTGGGAGACCTTCATCCTACATATTTATTACATCATCTGTGAGTTTCACGGCCCCTATTTTACTCTCTTTCCTTTTGGGGGAGAAAACATGCAAAACAGATTTACTTAAATGGTTGTAGTATTATTGATATCGCTTGTTACGTAGTGCAAACACACAACATGTCCTGACACACTCGAACCGTTAGTAATGGGATTAGCGAGGTAATTTTGAGTAGTACTACTGGGTCTGACAAACCCTGCCCGGGCTAGTCGAGCTAGCTTGATTGGAGGTCAAACGGGTGCTTGATTGACCTAACACATTTGTCACGGTCTTGTGAGACGTGACGGGATACAACAAACACATATAGGACGTAAACAGTCAGCTTCGGTTCGAAACGCTAAGTAACAAGAACATAGGCTAGCTACCTAACGATATGCTCTATATACTAAACCATTGAAACGCAAACTACCGAACGCTTACGAACACATTTATTGTTGAATAAACCTGTGAACTCACCAACTTTATGTTGACACATTTTAGCATGTTTTCTCAGGTCACAGGAATGCATAAGCTCAAGATGCACGCTAAGGAAACGCACTCAGGACATGCATTCATCTATTATATTTTCAGCATTGAACATTTTGTCTAAACATGACTATTGTAACTGTATTGTAATGGATTTACAAATTATGTACTCGCTTCCGCACTATTGTACGCTTTGTTTATGTTCTTTTGAATGAAGTCAAATGTTTATTCTAAATTCATATAGTGTCGTTCGATATGACTGTGTCTGAGATCCTGGTATGTCACACGCCTAACGGTAAAACCCCGTTCGTGGAAACTGAGGGTGTGACAGATTGGTATCAGAGCCACAGGTTATAGAGAACTAGGATTGCATTGCATCTAGACTATAGCCTTAGACACAACACTAGTATTGCACAGACACTTTTACATGGTTACCACTGTTGTGCAAACAACCTTCCGGTGTACTGACAGTACGCTGCTGAGCAAACGTAACATTATGGGTATGACATGTGTGTCATTACCGGCTGACAGAGGGGTGGAGAATCCCACTCGCTCACTACTAACATTTACACTTGATCCTTCACTCTCGGAGTGGAAGCAACAACGAATTGAACCAAACATTTCCACGATTGGAACACGAAACTCTTTCCTAGCACACACGATAAGCTTAACGATGACAAACAAAAAGAACAATACCTTACTCTACCAACACTCTCACTCTTGTCTTGGTTCCCGTTGTTATCTTAACCAAATCTCTTGTACAACCTTAGTACAACACTAGTTATTCGACTCATGGTATGACAAATACATCTTTGATACTTCTATCATTGATAACACCCGGTACTGGACCAGGTACGCTATCTCGAATAGGGGGAAACATGTGTGACCATGCAAAGCAAATTAGAATCACGGGTGCACACGTAATTGTAATTTGTCGTGCATGAGAATTCTGGGAAACTCTATTTGGTGATAACGGTTATGGTCAGTACAAATCCTCAATTTCATATATGGAGGCATAAGGCCTCGGATCCTCATATAGCTTCACTATCGATATGCAGACAAACCCTTCATTCTTACTAGCATGATACAATTTATTATTGTCAATAATTATTATCCGGTTATTGATTAATATGTGTTGTGAATTGAAGAAATCATGTCTGGAAGAAGAGCGGGACGCGGGGGTGGACGAGGAAATATCACCCTGACTCAAGCCGAGTTGAATGCTATCATCAATGAGCGCGTGGCTGGTGCGCTGGCAGCCTATGAGCAGGCCCGGAATCAGGACCAGAACAACCAGAATCCGAATCAAGGAGGTCCCACAGTCTGTACCTTCAAGATGTTTATGGATTGCAAGCCTCATTCTTTCAGCGGCTCAGAGGGTGCTGTCACATTACTACGCTGGCTGGAGAAGCTCGAGTCAGTGTTTGCCATGTGCAACTGTCCTGGTGGAAATCGCGTCAAGTACGCCTCCGGCATAATAGAGGGACCAGCCCTGACGTGGTGGAACTCACAAGTCCAAACCTTGGGGCTTGGTGCTGCTAATGGTATGCCATGGGATGACTTCAAGGTTCTGATGAAAGAAGAGTACTGTCCCAGGAGCGAAGTCCAGAAACTGGAGGCAGAATTTTGGAATCTAAAGATGGTTGGTTCTGACATTGAGGAGTACACGACTCGTTCGCACGAGTTGGCTGCATTATGTCCTCAGATGGTGACTCCGGCCTACAAACGGATTGAAAAATACATTGATGGTCTAGCTCCTCAGATCCAGGCTAGTGTGATGGCTGCTGATCCTGTCACTATTCAGCAGGCCATCCGACTGGCTCATAAACTCACCGACCAGGCAGTGGCACAGGGCACCTTGCCCAAACGTGGCGCTGCTTCTGGTTCTTCTGATCATAAAAGGAAATGGGACGGCAATAACAACAACAAGTCTTCAAGCTCCAACAACACCCAACAACAACAGACCAAAAAGTTTGACCCTTCAAGAAGCTTCAACAATCAGAACAACAACAACTATGGCCAGGGATCGAGTAGTTACGCGGGCAAGAATCCTAAGTGTAACCGGTGCAACTTCCATCATCATAGCCCGTGTGATCGACTCCGTTGCCAGAGATGTGGAAAGATGGGTCACGCAGCCAAAGACTGCAGGGGTGAAATAATGACTCAGCAACAACAACCACAACAACAACGCCAGGGTGGAGTGACTAGAGCCTGTTATGAATGTGGAATGGAGGGTCACTACAGGAAGGATTGCCCACAGCTGAAGGGTGGAAACAAGGGTAATAATGGGGGCAATGCCAAGGGTCGTGCATTCGTGATCGGTTCCGGCGAGGCAAGGGATGACCAGAATGTGGTTACTGGTACGTTTCCCCTGAATGGTTGTTTCGCTTCTATACTATTTGATACTGGAGCTGATAGGAGCTTTGTTTCCAACCAGTTCATTAAGTTCTTAGATGTAACCCTAGCTGTCATGGAACCTAGTTATGTTGTAGAATTAGCTGACGGAAAACTAATTGAGGCGACTCATATCGTTAAGGGGTGCAGTCTAGGATTATGTGGTCATGAGATGTATATTGATCTGATGCCTGTCACACTTGGTAGTTTCGACGTAGTGGTGGGTATGGACTGGCTATCCAAGAATCAAGCTGAGATCATCTGTGGAGAGAAAATTGTTCGCATACCACTTCCTAGTGGTGAAATTCTATCAGTTCAGGGCGAAAGGAGTGGCATGGTCTCTGGAATCATCTCCTACATGAAAGCTCAGAAGTGTTTGCGTAAGGGTCACACCGCTTTCCTAGCCATGGTCACTGAAAAAGAAACCGAGGAAAAGAAAATTGAAGACATCCCTGTCGTACGCGATTATCCTGAGGTTTTCCCTGAAGACCTACCCGGTCTCCCACCGCATCGCCAAGTTGAATTCCAAATCGATATGGTACCGGGAGCTGCCCCTATCGCGAGAGCACCATACAGATTAGCTCCAAGGGAACTACAAGAGCTGTCTACGCAATTGCAGGAACTATTGGATAAGGGTTTTATCAGACCTAGCTCATCACCGTGGGGAGCCCCACTCCTGTTTGTCAAGAAGAAGGACAGAACTTTCCGCACGTGTATCGACTACAGGGAATTGAACAAGGCAACAGTAAAGAATCGTTATCCTCTCCCGCGCATTGATGATCTGTTCGATCAACTACAAGGGTCGAGTTACTATTCCAAGATAGACCTAAGATCGGGTTATCATCAACTAAGGATACGAGAAGAAGACATTTCAAAGACTGCCTTCAGAACGAGGTATGGCCACTACGAGTTCTTGGTTATGCCGTTCGGGTTGACCAATGCACCAGCGGTTTTCATGGACCTAATGAACCGAGTGTGCAAACCCTATCTAGACAAGTTCGTCATTGTCTTCATCGATGACATCCTTATTTACTCAAGGAATAAGGAAGAACACGAAGCACACCTTAGACTGATTCTGGAGCTGTTGAGACGAGAATAGTTGTATGCAAAATTTTCAAAGTGCGACTTCTGGATACGAGAGGTCCATTTCTTGGGCCATGTGGTCAATGAGAATGGGATACAAGTTGACCCGGCAAAGATAGGAGCTATCAAGAACTGGGCTACGCCTAAGACACCGACCGAGTTACGACAGTTTCTTGGGTTGGCTGGCTATTATCGACGGTTCATCGAAGGGTTCTCGAAGATTGCACAACCTCTCACCGCATTGACTCATAAAGGCACTACGTACGATTGGGGTGATAAACAAGAATCTGCATTCCAGATTCTGAAGCAGAGACTTTGTACAGCACCGATTCTATCCCTGCCTGAGGGAACCGATGATTTTGTTGTTTACTGTGATGCTTCTATACAAGGCCTCGGTTGCGTACTAATGCAACGCAATAAGGTGATTGCCTATGCATCACGACAATTGAAGATACATGAGAAAAACTACACGACACACGACCTAGAGCTTGGAGCAGTCGTGTTTGCACTCAAGATATGGAGACATTACTTGTACGGTACCAAGTGCACCATTTACACCGATCACAAGAGTCTCCGGCACATCTTCGAACAGAAGGAGCTAAATATGAGACAATGTCGTTGGGTCGAGTTGTTAAACGGCTATGACTGTACGATCAAGTATCATCCGGGCAAGGCCAACGTAGTAGCGGACGCATGCGATTGAGAGTCTGTGCGACTATGACTGGGTTGGATCGTGCGATTGAGTCCATACGTATGTGTGTGACGTGCGAATGAATGCATGCGATTGAGAGTCTGTGCGACTGGGTCAACCGAATGAATGTTTGCGACTGAGTCAACCGAATGAATGTGTGCGACTGAGTAACACCCGACTGAAGGTCCAATCGTACGAATGAAGGTCCAGTCGTACGATTGGCTGTTAAGTCGGGTGAATTGGTGATGTGTGGTACGATTGAATGCTAAGTCGTACGAATGAGGGTTCAATCGTACGAATGAGATTGATTCGTACGATTGAAGGCCCATTCGTGCGAATGAAGTGTCCAGCCGTGCGTCTAGCCTCGTTATGCGATTTGAGTCATCGTTAGCGAATTCCTCTGGTGTGCGAGGTGTCTATCGTGTGATGATAAGTTAACATCAATAAAATGTCATTTCTTGACCACAAATATTAAGGTCAACGCAATCAACAAGCACATACTTTTACGATCTAAAACAACCTAACTGTTTACAACTAACGACAACCTGTTTGGGAACTACATAAGGTCCGATACGTGTATGCCTGCTTGTGTGTGTGTGTCACCCACGACCGAGCCCATGCGACCCGACCCGACTAAACATGCCTATTAACGCTGAACACAACATTAACGCTTAACATGACTGTCAATAGGTGTTTGACAGCGCATTGTAAACAACACTTGGGAGACCTTCATCCTACATATTTATTACATCATCTGTGAGTTTCACGGCCCCTATTTTACTCTCTTTCCTTTTGGGGGAGAAAACATGCAAAACAGATTTACTTAAATGGTTGTAGTATTATTGATATCGCTTGTTACGTAGTGCAAACACACAACATGTCCTGACACACTCGAACCGTTAGTAATGGGATTAGCGAGGTAATTTTGAGTAGTACTACTGGGTCTGACAAACCCTGCCCGGGCTAGTCGCGCTATCTTGATTGGAGGTCAAACGGGTGCTTGATTGACCTAACACATTTGTCACGGTCTTGCGAGACGTGACGGGATACAACAAACACATATAGGACGTAAACAGTCAGCTTCGGTTCGAAACGCTAAGTAACAAGAACATAGGCTAGCTACCTAACGATATGCTCTATATACTAAACCATTGAAACGCAAACTACCGAACGCTTACGAACACATTTATTGTTGAATAAACCTGTGAACTCACCAACTTTATGTTGACACATTTTAGCATGTTTTCTCAGGTCACAGGAATGCATAAGCTCAAGATGCACGCTAAGGAAACGCACTCAGGACATGCATTCATCTATTATATTTTCAGCATTGAACATTTTGTCTAAACATGACTATTGTAACTGTATTGTAATGGATTTACAAATTATGTACTCGCTTCCGCACTATTGTACGCTTTGTTTATGTTCTTTTGAATGAAGTCAAATGTTTATTCTAAATTCATATAGTGTCGTTCGATATGACTGTGTCTGAGATCCTGGTATGTCACACGCCTAACGGTAAAACCCCGTTCGTGGAAATTGAGGGTGTGACATTAATCTTCTCAAGGTTCTAACCAACATGTCTCGATCACGATGAATAGCACCAACACACCATTGACAAATACTTTTGTAACCTGCAGGGTGACAGTAGGATAGATTTGCTAAGGCAGGAGTGAAAGTTTACCAAAAGAAATAATCAAAAAGATCTTTTCATTAGTACCATATTCAATTAAAAGTTCCAAAATTGGGTTGATCCAACAATTCTATAAACCACCAAGGCAAGGGTTTTCACCGGCCCACAGTGCTAGGACTACAATCTTGGTGCGTCAATCCACAAGCCGAACAATAACCTACTTTCAAACAAGCATTATCAATCATGTTGTGCATGTTTTATGTAAAACCAAAAATAACTCCGTTTAGTATGTTTTTCACTACCGGCAAATTTGAAATTTTCCATTCTAATTAACACAGTCATAAAGCGAATAAAAGTATCGATTTTTAAGGTATGATCTACTATGCAGATGGTACAAAGATTTATAATAATCTAATTTCACAGTGGCTTCGCTTTGTAGGTATGCTCTTTCATATTCCTGATGAGAAAGATAATTGTGACTAGGTTTGCAACCATATGATGCTTTCTTCCCCAAAAGAAGCTTAAATGTTCTTACTCGTTGAATCAACCAAGTACTAAAAAACAGCCAAAATCAGACAGAACAAAACTGGGAAAGTAAGACAGACCCAAACATGCCTCAAAACATATACAAGAGCTAAAAATTCTAACGACTTTTAACAATTCAATTAGTATAATATATAGGATTACACTAGTATTTAACTATAAAGTAAATCCTGTGAAAGTCAGATTCAATTACTCATGGAATTTACTAAAACTGATTAAGAACATTGGAGGAAAAGGCCATAATCCTAACGTAACATAAAACAACGTAAACATGTCAACAAATATTAACAAACTAAAGCAGGATTCATAACAATAATCTAAAATCAATGACACAGCACATGTAATGATCTAACCCTAATGTAAGTTGGTGTTTAATATCTCAATTACCAAAGAACTTTGAAAATCAAGACAAGAAAGTAGGTATTTATACAAGAACATGAAACAATCAAACTTTGCCAATTTAAATGTTCCAAGGGCCATATTATACATGCACATTTAAACACAATGAATTAAAGAGCCAAGTAAATCATACCTTCGCAAGCTCAATTTTCAAGAAGCACAGTATCCCCTACCATAATCTTCTCTACAGAAAGTCCATAATGGAAGTTGTTACTTCTCTCACACGGGTAAATCATACCTTCGCGAGCTCAATATATTATAATACTTAATTCTGCTTTCTATACAAAGCAAAAAAGAAGAAATAAGCAATAACCAAGTAATATTTAGCAATAGGGCTGAAGTTTTAAATAAAGGTCTATTACCTTCAACTCCACAAGTCTACTGGATATAGCAAATAACATTAAGCTTTATTCTTCGCGGCTCGTACAAGGATGGGAGGTTTAGCAAATAAGAGGTTAAAATGCAAGAATTAATTAGACTTGGCAAATCATATGATTCAAAACAGCACTTAACAAATGTATTAGGATCACTGAACTCCAATTGAACAACATTGCACCATTGATTATGTTCCAAAGAAATATCAGGGTGTCCCCTAATCCACTTAGAAAAATAAGGGATACACAAGAGTTTCACTATATGAACAAATGACAATAAGAATATCTAAACCAGAATAATCATGTGACCCAATCAAACTGAAAATTTTATATCTCATGAACTAAAATTTGACAAAAAAAACACTTGGATGAAATTTCTTAGAGAATCACCTGATTATAAATGTTACCTCAGGGAGGGAGCAACGGGAACCTCTAAATCACAGTCATCAGATTTAGCATGTTGTTGTAGGGCAATTGTGTTGTGTTTTGTCCAAACAGCTAGCTGATTTTCAAGTGAGAATTAACATAAAATATGTGACAGAAACTCAAAAAAGAACACATCAAGTTAAACAAGTACCACCTTTGCTAATTTTCCGGTCAGCAAAAGCATGAGAATTGTAAGTGACCTGCCACAAGATCTTTCCAGCGACCAGCTTCATGGTTTCCTGTGAAAAGATAAAAACAAACAACACGAAGTTTAACTTTTCAGACAAAAGATTCATTTGTGAACTGTTGTTAACTTGTTATCAACACCAAAAACGAAATAAAGTGACTGTGAAACCATCCAACATCAATGTTGGGGAAACTTGTAAGAACCAGAAAATCCGATCGATCTCACTTCGTTTGATGGTTGCACTTGATAATACGCGAGGACGGGTGAACAATCTACTATAAAGCAATCTAGATAACAAGGTGTTTTCAATGTTTACAACAAACTCATTGTAATTGAAATGTGTATTCAAGGTCGAACGATTACAATGATAATCGATACGAGATCGATCTCACCCTAGGGTGGAAATCACATACTGTGATCTGCTCAACATGAGCGAATAAACAAAGAAAACACAAACTATCTAGACTAATTTTAGTAAATTGAAGCACACCTAAAACTGAATTCGCATGCGAATATATATATACAAGTCTGCGAGTTTTCGCATGCATGCGATTCGCATTACCATCATGCGATTCGCATCACCATTTCGCATGGCTGTGCGACTCGCCTGCCTTCGCGTGCATATGCGACTCGCCTGCATGCCTTTCGCATGCATACATTTTCGCATGCATGCGAATCTGCTTTCTGTCGCATGCATGCATGCAGCTTCCTCGTGCAAGCTTTGTGTCGAACTTGCAGGTAATCGCACGTATTCCAAATTGTTCATCTCTTACCAGTTATAACTATAGTGTAATCCAAAATGTTTGATCCTTACAATCTCCCCCTTGGATTATGCTATAGTTTGAATTCTTCAATCTTCAACAAAACCTTTCGAATGAAGGTTCTCGCATCAGCGGATAGATGAAACAATTGTTGAATAAACCTTACTCAATGAAGGTTCTCGCACACTCGAAAATTGACTTTGATGCAGCAACTTTAGAGCTTCAAATCTTCATAAAATCATGCAACAAAGTCACTTGAGCATTTTCACAAACACTTGGTGTGCGGACTGTTGAGCTTGTTTAACGTCCTCGAACGGAAGATCGCGGAATAATAATCCGTTGTATCAAGAGCAACACCTTGCTCTGATACCAAATGTAAGAACCAGAAAATCCGATCGATCTCACTTCGTTTGATGGTTGCACTTAATAATACGCGAGGACGGGTGAACAATCTACTGTAAAGCAATCTAGATAACAAGGTGTTTTCAATGTTTACAACAAACTCATTGTAATTGAAATGTGTATTCAAGGTCGAACGATTACAATGATAATCGATACGAGATCGATCTCACCCTAGGGTGGAAATCACATACTGTGATCTGCTCAACATGAGCGAATAAACAAAGAAAACACAAACTATCTAGACTAATTTTAGTAAATTGAAGCACACCTAAAACTGAATTCGCATGCGAATATATATACAAGTCTGCGAGTTTTCGCATGCATGCGATTCGCATTACCATCATGCGATTCGCATCACCATTTCGCATGGCTGTGCGACTCGCCTGCCTTCGCGTGCATATGCGACTCGCCTGCATGCCTTTCGCATGCATACATTTTCGCATGCATGCGAATCTGCTTTCTGTCGCATGCATGCATGCAGCTTCCTCGTGCAAGCTTTGTGTCGAACTTGCAGGTAATCGCACGTATTCCAAATTGTTCATCTCTTACCAGTTATAACTATAGTGTAATCCAAAATGTTTGATCCTTACAGTTTCTAAACCACCGAACAGGTACAGTCCCTCTCGTACCGAACCTTCTGTCAACTATATTCTCTTGACAGAAAATGGTGAACCAGAAAGTTATTCTGAAGCTGTCAAGTTAAAGGACTCGTTCCAGTGGGAGCGAGCTATGAAGGATGAAATGAATTCACTAGAGAAGAACAAGACTTGGGTTCTTGTTAAGCTTCCACATGACAAGAAAGCTCTTCATAATAAATGGGTTTTCAGGGTCAAGGATGAACAAGATGGATCTAAACAGTATAAAGCCCGTTTAGTGGTCAAGGGTTTTCAACAGAAGAAGAGGGTTGATTTTGATGAAATCTTCTCTCCAGTGGTGAAGATGACCACCATCAGATTAGTTCTAAGCATTGTAGCAGCAGAAAACTTACATCTAGAGCAGCTAGATGTAAAGACAGCGTTTCTACATGGTAACCTTAATGAAGACATTTATATGGCACAACCTGAGGGGTTTCAGGTAGTTGGAAAAGAGAATTGGGTTTGCAAGCTGAAGAAGAGTTTATATGGTCTTAAACAAGCACCAAGGCAGTGGTATTTGAAGTTTGATGATTTCATGGTGAGAACCGGTTACAAGAGATGTGAAGCCGACCACTGCTGTTATCTGAAGAAATTCAAGGGTTCGTATATCATTCTACTGCTTTATGTAGATGATATGTTGATTGCACGATCAGACATGAACGAGATCAGCAAGTTAAAGAAGCAAATGTCCAAAGAATTCGAGATGAAGGATTTGGGTGTAGCTAAACAGATACTCGGGATGAGTATCACCAGGAGCAAGAAAGATGGATCTCTAACACTAGCCCAGGAAAAGTACATCGGGAAAGTGTTAGAGAAATTCGATATTAATAATGAGAAGACCAAGCCAAGAAACACACCCTTGGGGAGTCACCTCAAGCTTACCAAAGATCAGTGTCCCAGCACAGAAAAAGAAAAAGCTGACATGGCTAGAGTCCTGTATGCATCTGCAGTGGGTAGTTTGATGTACGCTATGGTGTGCACAAGACCCGACATAGCACACGCAGTCGGAGTTGTCAGTCGGTTTATGTCGAATCCGGGAAGAGAACATTGGGAAGCAGTAAAGTGGGTGCTTCGTTATTTGAAAGGAACTTCAAAGATGGGGCTATGTTTCAAAGGAAATGATTCAGTTCTCAGAGGTTATACAGATGCTGACCTGGGTGGCTGCAAGGAGACATTTAAAAGCACCACAGGTTTCATTTTTACAGTGGGAGGGACTACAGTCAGTTGGATGTCCAGGCTCCAGAAAAGTGTAGCTTTGTCCATAACAGAAGCAGAATACATGGCTATAGCTGAAGCCAGTAAAGAGCTTGTATGGTTGAAGGCTTTTCTGGAAGAGTTAGGGAAGAAGCAGACTGAGTACATACTGCACTGTGATAATGAAAGTGCAGTGAAACTTGCTAAGAATCCTGTGTATCATAAGAAGACGAAGCACATTGGGATAAGGTATCACTTCGTGAGAGGATTGATTGCTGATGGAACAATCAACTTGAAGAATATCTCAGGTGCTAGGAATCCAGCGGACATGTTCACCAAATGTGTAACGTTGGATAAGCTGAAGCTATGCGTGGCTTCAGTTGGTCTCCAGGAATAATGTTGAGGAGACAGGGTAACTGGAGGAGCATTGAAGATACTAAAGTTTTCTTACAGAGATACAAATGCACAGTTGAAGCACAGGTGAAGATTGTTCCGTGGCTTCAAGTGGGAGATTGTTGAGTGGTTGAAGCCACTAATTTAGTAGTGGCAAACATTGTTGAGTAGTGGTTCACAACTCTTCCACTATTGATGGTTCAAAATCAATGTTGTAGTGTATAAATAGGTCTCTTGTATTTGTATCAAATTATCCCTCATAAGCATCTCAATAAACATTCCCCAGTTACCCAGTGGATGTAGGTCAGTTTAGACCGAACCACTTAAATTCTTGTGTGCTCGTGTGTGTTCTTACTTAATGATATCCTAACACGATCGAAAGTTACCGATCTGCAGTGATCTGAGATGTTTAGATCAGCAGTGATCGGAGAGGCTTAGGTGGTCGCAGGTTAGCAATTTGAAGGTTTCAGTTCTAGCGGGTCAAAAGGGTAGCGGAGACGAGTCGTGATTTAGGCCAAATCAGCGGGCTTGTTAACCCAGTTTGTTGATCGAAGAACGAAGAAGGGATTAGGCAACCGGAAGGTAATAATCTAGGGGTGTAAAACAGCAGAAGAAAGGTAGCAAAAGGCGTTTGCAGGTAATACTTTCAGCAGAGTTTTAGTTTGATTATTAATCTGTGGTAGAGCAGTTCACAACAATGGTTGATTCGGAGAATCAAGCCTTGGTTACGGTTAAGGAGAACAACACAGTGTCCCTTCAATGCCCGGTGTTGTCATCCACGAATTACACGGTATGGGCAATGAGGATGAGGGCTATCTTCAATGTTCACGGGGTGTGGGAGAAAATCGAACCGGGAACCATATTGGATCGTAAGAAGAATAATGTCGCCATCGCACTTTTGTTTCAGTCTATACCCGAGAAACAAGTCTTGCAAATCGGGAATCTTACAACCGCGAAGGAAATGTGGGGTGTTCTTAAAACCCGTCATTTGGGTGCGGACCGAATCCGGGAGGCGAGACTCCAAACTCTCACGGGAGAGTTTGAGAATTTGAAGATGAAGGATCAAGAAGTTATAGATGACTTCGCTAACAAGTTGTCGGAATATGCTTCGAAAGCCGCCTCACTAGGTTCGGAAATAGAAGAAACAAAGTTAGTGAAGAAATTTCTTAACGGGCTACCAAAACGTTTCATTCATATGGTGGCTTCTATTGAACAAGTTGTCGACTTGAAAACGATTGGTTATGACGATGTTGTGGGGTCGGTTGAAAGCTTATGAAGAAAGGATCAAAGTTGAGGAGACCCAAGATGATCATCAAAACCAACTCTTGCTTGCAGGTTAGGATGAGAAGGCAAAAGAGAAGGAGAAGAAGTGTGAGTCTTGTAGTTGTAGAAACTCGAGTCGGGATGACTATGGACGTGGCCGTGGTGGAGGTCGGGGGTCCGGGAGAGGTCGAGTACAACATGACAAGAGCCACGTGAAGTGTTACAAGTGCAACGAGTTCGGGCACTATATATCGGAGTGTCCGAAATGGAAAAAGAAAGAAGAGGCGAATTTGACCGATGATGAAGAGCCGATGCTAGGGTGAAGTAAGCGGTCCGAACAAACACCAATTAAGGGGTGATTGTTGGATTTAATCGGGTTTGTTTACGAATCATAGGTTACGGGTTATGAGTCTTTAAGTTGGATGTTTGGAATAAGCTTATCTTCACTAGTTTCACGTGGATGTTTGCATGGAAGGAAGTGAAGACTAAAGCGTTTATTTGATAGTTTATTTCATGTTTTATTTAATATTTCTGTTGGTAGAATAGTCAGTCTAGTTTGACCGAGTTTAGTGGGGTTATGAACGTTAAAGGATGTCCACGTTCTAAACATGTTAGGTTGATTTATTCTATGTTGACTCCACTATTTGTGGTGGAAGTTGAGTATTCTGTTGGTTTCTTGAGTCTATGTAAAGGCTATATATAGCCTCTATGTTAATGGAATAAAACACAGCAGCTTTTCCTTTCTTTACTATTGCACATTTCCATCTTCTTGAATATTATACATTTCATTTACTTCTTATTTGAGAGTTGAAATAGATAGCATTTTCTGTTTCATATTTACGTGAGTTTTAGTGTGATATTTGAGGGCTGATATCCATCATGTATAAATACCTACTTTCTTGTCTTGATTTTCAAAGTTCTTTGGTAATTGAGATATTAAACACCAACTTACATTAGGGTTAGCTCATTACATGTGCTGTGTCATTGATTTTAGATTATTGTTGTGAATCCTGCTTTAATTGTTAATATTTGTTGACATGTTTACATTGTTTTATGTTACGTTAGGATCATGGCCTTTTCCTCCAATGTTCTTAATCAGTTTTAGTAAATTCCATGAGTAATTGAATCTGACTTTCACAGGATTTACATTATAGTTAAATACTAGTGTAATCCTATATATTATACTAATTGATTTGTTAAAAGTCATTAGAATTCTTAGCTCTTGTATATGTTTTGAGGCATGTTTGGGTCTGTCTTACTTTCCCAGTTTTGTTCTATCTGATTTTGGTTGTTCTTTAGTACTTGGGTGATCAACGAGTAAGAACATTTAAGCTTCTTTTGGGAAAGAAAGCATCATATGGTTGCAAACCAAGTCACAGTTATCTTTCTCATCAGGAATATGAAAGTGCATACCTACAAAGCGAAGCCACTGTGAAATTAGATTATTATAAATCTTTGTACCATCTGCATAGTAGATCATACCTTAAATTCATACTTTTGTTCGCTCTATGACCGTGTTAATTAGAATGGAAAATTTCAAATTGGCCGGTAGTGAAAAACATACTAAACGGAGTGATTTTTGGTTTTACATAAAACATGCACAACATGATTGCTTTGTTTTGTTTTAAAGTTCATTCTGGCTAGAGCCTTTTTTCCCCTTCTAACAGCACTGGGCAGGATATTAGCTTTCGTTTTACCTATATTAGAGTCCTTAACCAATGAACCTAATAAAGCATCAAGTGGCATGCCACCTAGAGTTCTCGTGGTTTCTGCCCACAGAGTTTTTGTCACATATTTTCGATTGATTTTTATCTTACTTTTGCAATATATGACTTGTGCAATTGCTTAAGGAAAAAAAAATGCACATAGAAAAGTGAATTATGTATCCTGAACCTTTGGTATGCCCTTGCACATGGAAGGAAGGTGACTGGGATATTGAGATTCAAAGGTACGATTCATTCAACTTTCTTATTGATTCTTGGAAGCTTGAGTTTGCAAAGTATTGATTTTTTGATGTTCTTGTGTGATTTGTTAGACACCACCTTGGGGGTTATGAACGCTTTCCCTTAACTTTTTAATTGATTTCTTAAGTAGATTTTCATGTTCTTTAGTGATTTGTTTGATTTGCATTATCGAACAGAAAACACAGAGATAACATGATGCCAACATAATAAAATCTTGGATGTTAGTTTAATTTCTGAATTGGTGTTTGCTTACAACAACTTTTGTTGCTTGTTTTAGAAAAGATGTGTAATATTAAATTGTTGTTTTATGCCAACCAACTAGCTTAATTTTTAACTTCAAGATTATGTGACCCCTGTTGCTTGCTTACAAATGGGGATTTTTCATGCTTGACAAATGAGGTTGGTAGCACTCTGTATCCCTATTTTTCTGAGTGGATCAGGTAACCCCGTGATTTTCTCTTAAAACTTAATTAGTGGCACAATATTCTTCAATGGGAGTTTAGTAATCCTACTCCATTTGGCAGGTGCTATACTCAATCACATGGTTAGAATATTTGGATTAGTCAATTTTGTGCTTGTATTTATCTTATTTGAACCTGGTTTCAATCAAAGTTGAATTGCTAAATCTCGTATTATTGTAGGAGGCATAAAGAGTTAAAGCTAAATGTCTTCACTATTTCTTGAAGCCGTGAAGAGACGCAGGTAATCAGCCTACTCTGAATCTTGTGCTTTAATTGTTCTTTGCTAAATACTTGCTTGATATATGTCTTATTTCTTGGTTTTTGCTATATGTTAATTGTGTAATTGCTTGAGATAGAAAAACACACAGAGAAAGATGAATATGTATCCCGAACTAAAAGACCATTTTTCAGTAAGGCAGAAGCCTGCCCGATTTGTAAAACAGTAGACTTAAATCCTGGAAGGTTTTATAGGCTAAAGAAGACTATAATGTAAAGCCTAAATTTTAAAGGCGCTATAAAACCCAACTCATGAGATCCATAAGCATGAAGCTCGTAAAATGTGATGCCCGCAAATGTGCCAATAAAGCACGAGGTCTAAAGCCCAATAGACCTAAAAGCCTAATAAGCAGGTAGTGAGTAAAGTGTACATTATGAAGTGTTACGCTTAATTATGAAAGCCTAAGGCCGAGCACACGAGGTTGATAAAATACGAGGTCCAAGGGAGAACCTCTAAGCCTGAAGCTTTATGTCTACCTTGTAAGGTCTAAAGATAAGACTCATAGAACCTAAGGCACCTTTAATGATTGAATTCTATGAAGCCTGGTGCTCTTAAAATAAGGCCTAGAGCTTAAGAACTCTAGAAGTCTAAGGCCTAAGTCTTAGGTCCTAATGTGTGAAGCCATATTGTGGAAAACATGTATATTTTATATCTTATAAATGAGTCCTAATTTAGGCTATGTTCAAAAGCCTATCATTTTATGGGTGTAAAATTCTTGAGTTTATGCGCATCCAAACGTTATGAGTCTAACTCTTATGGGCCTTAGTCGTAGGTTTTAGGTGAAGTGTTTTGAACTATACGTGTTAGGTTGTCTTTAAGCCTTTTTAGTCTTTAGGCCTCATGATTTATGGGCATGAGCCTTTATTAGCATCTGGCTATATTGATATTAATTGTTAGGCTTTAGGCTTCAAGCCATATGCTTTATGGGCCTGGGCCTGGTGCATCATATGTATCAAGCTTTATGGGCTTCAAGTGTAAGGATTTGACTTTAATTTGTAGTCTTTCATTTGGATTTAGGGCTAGGTCTTGTACGCTTATGCTTTGTGAACCTTATGTTTGATGGCCTTAGGCTATATAGGCTTTATTTTTTGCTAGCCTCAAGCATTAGAACTCATACTTTGGGCTTAAGAATCTCAGATGATTTGTTTATAATAGTATGTTAACAATTGTAGTATATAATAAATGATTAGTTTGGTTTGCTGAGATGATAAAACACGAAACAACCCCCCCCCCACCCCACCCCACCCCACCCCACCCCACCCCCCTACCAAAAGACACCCCGGCTGATATAATTTTTTGAGTATTTGAATCCACCTTTGATAGGGTTTTGTTTTTTAGCATTCAATACTGGCGTAATATATAATTATAATACTTGATTTGTTGAATGCCCTTGGTATGTTTAGCTCTTGTTTTTTTTGTTTTTGAGGTATTTAATAAAAATCTTTGTAAACTCAATAATCTCAATGGGTTTATCATCACCCGTGCAACTGTGACAAAATATACTACACATTTTGTTGTATAATTGATTTGTCACAAGCCCGAAGTACGTTGTTCTATTTAGTCATACATGAACATTGGATTTTAATATTGTACACCTCAATTTGTTCGAAGTAATAATCTCAACCTTTTTTTGTATTCTTTGTAACGTGAAAAACTAATATGAACTTTCTAAGGATGTGTTACAATTCACGCCCTATGTGACAACCCTAAATAAATAGACAATTTTATTTATATTACGACTAAATAAATTATATTATTATGTCCAGCATATATATATATGGAATGTACGTATGCATGTTTGCATGCATACATATATATTAGAAAATTTACGTATGCATACATGTATGTATATTAGAAATTCACATAGGCATATATATTGCGAACAACTTACGTGTGCATGCATATATATATTAGGAACTCACGTATGCATGCATATATATGGAGATTTCATATGCTTGTATGCATGTATAAAATTCAAGTATGTATGTTTTGTACATATATATATATTTATGCAAAGCCATAAATACATGTTTGCAAAAGCTTATTTATGCATGTATTAATACACATCTATAATACATCCATATATATATACATATTAAGAGGATTAAAACCAAAACAAACACAACCAAATCAAACCCTCAAACACTAACTAAAAAAAACTAAGACTAACACTAAACTAAAGCACCAAACCACCCTCCCAAACCACTCGGTTAGCTCTTCCAAACCACCACTCTAGGTCCATGTGCATTAACAACCATAGCCATTGACTTTTTTCTCAAATTGCCACATTGTGTTCCTAGCTCATTAGTCATCAACCTACCATCATTGCAACATAGATGTGGCAATCCCTTGGAGGTCCTCGGCCACCTTCAAAACACCAAGCAACACTAATTGCCACCTAAGTTACCTATAGCCAACTAACCAAAGCTATACTAGCTTAGTCACCACCGTATGGACCTAAGCTATATTAAATTCCCTATATATGCAAGCAATCGGTCGAGGGGTCCTTGCAACCTCCATACAATCGATTACTTCAAACACAAAACAAAAATCAATCGCAACCACCACCCTTGTTCTTTTCTCTCGGGATTTCTTTGAAACATCACCACCTTTTAACCACAACCCTCGAACACCACCACCTTTACTCCACCCTCTCTCGGCTCATACCCAAACAACCAACAACCACCATCACCATCTTTAAACATCACCACCCGTAACCATAACCATCACCACTTTAACACCACCTTCTACACCACCATCAACCACGATCATCACCACCCTCACGACCTTTCTCTCAGTTTTTAAAGCAGCCAACACCATCCAAAAGCTTTAGTTTCCTTACTCTCTTATATACCTTAAAATCAAAAGTTACATATATGTTATAAACACATATGTAACTAGTCTTGGTACTAATACACCAAGACTAACTTCAAATGATTTTAAAATCCTCTAAGCATAGTAATGAATTACTAAAAATTCAAGAAAAATTTGTGATAAATGGATATTTTGGATATATAAAGATTAAATCTTGAATTATTAAGAAAAATTTAGTAAAAATACTAAACAAATGAGATTGTAGGAATAAACATTGAAAAACCTTTATTTAGATACTGAAACATTATTCTATAAATTTTTACAAAATTATGATAAATAAAACAATTTATACAAATTGTTTTAAATAAGAAATAAAGAAGATACTCAAAAATATAAAATAATTTGAGAAAATTCTGATAAATTCACAGAATGATACTTTTGAAGTATAAAGGTCTCTGGAATTATTTTAGAATTTATCTCTTTATTATAATTGAGATATGAATTTTTATGTGTTCTGTAATAGGAAATTCTACGAGTTATATAACTAAATTCTGAGAAAATCATGGATGCAATAGTAAATCTGAATCTGCAAAATATATAAATTTCATAATTTTCTGAGTTATATAATTAATTTTGCTAAATATTGTGATTATCGTAAAAACTACAGAAACAAATCTGCTACGAGTCAGATTTTGATATATTTATATGATCTATTTCATATATGAAACTTTCTGTAAAATTTTAGAAATTTATGGACTGCAGAAGCTATTTTAAATGAATTTTGGAAATACTATAGAAATTACAGAAAACAATCTGTTAGGAATTAAATGTTATAAAATTTATGAGATGTTAAAAATTGTTGAAATAACATTCTGTAAATTTTTGGTGATTTTTGGATAACCGTAGCTAATTTTGATGATTTATGGAGACTTTGGACTAATTATAAGTATTTATGTATAGTAAAATAAACGTTGAAAAATTTATGATAACAACATTTGACTATTTTACAGTTGAACTTTCAAAAATTAATTAAATCTGAGGTTCTGAAAATTTTAAAGAAATTAATGTCTAATTCTGTGAATTATTTTATAGGTTCCACTTTAGAGATACAATGAGATTCATAGCCCTATTTTTGACCCTTTTGGTATTTGTGAAGTTTTTGGGGGAAAAAAGCATACTGGTTACGTTAATGTATTAATTTAAAAATATTTTGATACTTACTGTCATTTGCGATACAACCATTAGTTCGAATGAGGAACCATCCTATAATATTAGTAGCGCTACTTAGGAGAATATTTGCTGTGATAACCCGAAATTTTTTTTTTACGATTTATTAAAATTTTTATGTGAATTTACAATTTATTTTTATATTTTTATTATTATTTAATAATAATATTAATAATAATAAAAATAATGATAACAATAACAATAATAATGATATTATTAAAAATAATGATGCTAATAATGATAATAATAATAATAATGAAAATATTATAATAATAATTTACAGAATTTATTAAACTTAATAATAATAAAGTCAAGGGGTCAATTTGCCATTTTTGGAAACTTTAAAAGAAGTTAAAAGCATAAAATAATAAAAATAAAACCGCAGGGACCATTTGTGTAATTTACAAAATTACACAACCAACCCCCCCGCCCATTTCCCCTTCGTTTTTCCGGCACCGAAGTCCGGCGAGTCTCCGGCGTACTCCGGCGAAGCCAAAAACACTCAAATTAATCAATTTCGAATCGCACAACCGGACCAAATCATGCCGTGGATCCAATTCGAACTGGAATCCACTCCTAAACCACGTTTAATCATTCGAACGACAGCTCACAATTCCATTTTAAATTCGAGTGCGATCCCAACTCAGGAATACACTCAAATGACAATTATTAAACAAATTGATGCTACCTAATCCAACCTCTATTTAAACTCGATCGAATACAGCTTCGAATTGCAAATAAAACACACACAAACACCCCATTCGATCATCACCTCTGTTTCGACCTGCAACTCTACCAAAATCCATACTCCGAGCGATATTCACTGAAATTAACATAGGGCTTTTGATCATTACCATCATTAGAAGCTGTCTGTACAATTAATTTGATTATCATCAAGGTTTGATCGACTTTCGAATTCAAATTGAACCACGACCTGTTCTTTATTGTTCCTATCATCAAATCAACTCGAATCAGGTAATTAAACACATCCATATATTCGTTTTATCATGGGGAAACAAAGCCCCAACATTAATTTTATTATCAACATCGAATTCATGTTCAATTTGATGGATTTCAAATTAGGGTTCTTCGGGATTTGGGGGAATTCTGGAAACAGTGTTTAAAAGAAATCGAACCCGTGATTAATCGCGGTTGTGTGCTTGGTTCACTGGTTTGTTCCGTGTGTGTGTGTGCTTGAGGTCCCGGGTTCGACCCGGGCAGGCTCTTTTTATTTGTTTTATATTTTTTAAGCTTTTTAAAATACTTTAAAAATATGGAAAAATTCCTAAAAATTATAAAAATAAATTTTATAAATTTCCCTTATTTTAAATCTTACAAAACAGTTTCCTGTAAATTTATTTTATTTAAAAACTTTAATAGAATTTTATAAAATATTATTTAAAAGTATTAAAAATACTTATTTTTGTAAAATAAATTCTAAATCGTGTATAACTATGCAATAATCACAAAAATCATCGAAATTATACATAAATTATTTATAAATATTATAAATAGTAATTTCTATAAAATAAACACTATATTTAAATATAGATTCATATATTTTATTCACAAAATTATTTACAAATGAAATTATGGGTTATTTCTCGTAAAATATAAGGTATAGATTAACACCTTATTAATTAATCAAAATACTATAAATGTGATTATCCTTATTTGTAAATATTCTTGGATAATTATAAATTATATAATTAAACCATATCATTTTTATATTTAATTCTAAAAACATTTAAATACATATATGAAACCCTTTTAATTGAATCAAAATGTAAATAATTATTAGTAAATTTAATACTTATTGATAATTATTTATACAAATATAAATCTATAAAAACATTGTAAAATATATACATCTAATTGTGTGTGTCACGTGTTAAACCGAATCAACCCAAACTTTACCAAATATATTCATTCGAAATATATTAAAGACTCAATTCGAATCAAATCAGGTATTGAACGTGTTTGATCGTGCTTTGGCTAATTCTTTGAAGTTCTTGTTCATATACATTACATTGATCCAAGGTGAGTTTACAGCCCCACTTTTACTTTATACTATTTTTGGGGGAGAGAAACATGCTGTTTTAATAAACGTTACATTACATTAGATTGTTGTGATACTGCATATACATGATACTATGTTCGTATACTTTGCTCTTCGGTCCGTTACTACGAAAGTAGAAACGTGGAAACAATTTCATTTTCATTGATCAGTATTATTGTAATATCACCTGTTTACTAGTGTGATACCACTAAAGTCCTCACTCTCGAACCGTTAATGTATGTAGTATAGCGAGGCAATTCTGAGTAGATCTACTGGGTTTGACAAACCCCACCCGGGCTAGTCGCGCTAGCACAACGTTCGTCAAACGGGTGTTTAATTGACCTAAGTTCTGTTGTTGTGACCTGGTATTCACAGCCGAGGCGTTCAGTTTCGATTGTCAGCTTCGGTTTCGAACTTCATACACTGAGTAACTGGTTTAGTAGACTAGCTACCTACTGATATTACTTTGTTTACTGTATCGGTTTACTTTATGTTCTGTTTATCAAAACCTGTGAACTCACCAACCTTGTGTTGACACTTTAGCATGTTTCTTTCAGGTTCACAAGACGCGCACGATTAGGAGCATTCATTCATGCATTTACTATCTCACGTGGCTTATTTAATATTTTTCAGTAACTTTCATTTATTCGGTTTGCGGGTGTTGCGCATTTAAACAATTAAGATTTATTATGCTTCCGCAACTTCTGTTATGTTTACTTTAAAAACTTAGTGTTTGGTAATATCAAACTTCAAAAATGAATTATGTTTTACAATTAACGTGTCGTTTGGTGTAACTAGTGGCTGAGATCCTGGAAGTCACACGCCTAACGGTAATACACCGTTTGTGGAAATTGAGGGTGTGACAGATTGGTATCAGAGCCATTGGTTATAGCGAACTAAATTGACATTGCATCTCATTTGCATTGCATTTAGACTATAGCCGTTGCCTTAGTTACACGCATATAGACACGTTTAGTTTTGTTAGTTGGTTTTGTTTGCATGCCTTGCTGGTTTTTACCTGCTCAAGAACTGTTTGCTTTGGCGTCTTGCTGTAAGTGTTCGTCTACAGGGAGGGTGACTCCGAGTTGGTGTGAGTCACGGGAAGGGTTACTTACGAGTAACCTGAAAACTTTTGCTTTAACATATTCCTGTGATCTTACGACTACAGGAATGGTGACTCCGAGTTGCTGTGAGTCACGGGAAAAGGGTTACTTACGAGTTTTCCCAAACTTTTGATTACCTGAAAACACTTGCTTTAACATATCCCTGTGACACATAGACACCTGTATTCTGGATTTCCTGGCAAAAGGTCTTCGGGCTAAGGCAAGCATATCGTATAAATCTCATAGTGAGACCAGTTATGCTTACCTGGGGATTTCTGGGATGAGTGATAAACTATGGTCACTACACAAGTCCCTAAGGCAAATGAGTCAAACTACCTTGGCGTGTCAACGATTCCTGAACCCTACTGATCCTTTCGTATACTTGATTGATAGACCCCGATATAATAGGTACTCCTATCGTTGATGACCACTGACAAGATATGTTAACCTGACAGGAGGAACCGGAGTGATCATGCAAAGCAAACTACCGTTACGGGTGCACACGTAATTGTAATTTGTCGTGCATGCTAAGTCCGGTGAATTTGGTCGGGTGGTAACGTTGTAGTCAGTATAAGTCATCATATCTACACCGTGAGCAAGAAATTCTCGATTTTCATAGAACATAGATACTAATGTGAAAACTATCCTTCAATTCTACTTGTATGAATGCTCACTCTTACCACGAATTCGGATGAAATTCAAACCGTGACGTGTGTCTTAATCCCTCATATACGAACTGATCCTTTAGTTTATCTGTTACTTTAAATTCCTGGACTTCTTTTTCCTTCTCATCCCAAAACAAAGGGGTTAATTACCTGCGACTGATAGCTTTGAATTCTGATATCTGGTTGGATATTTATTTACTTATATATATGGTAATTTAAGAATGTCTGGACGTGGGCGTGGACGCGGTCGAGGTTCCATCAGTATGACTCCAGCGGAGTTGGCAACCCTCATAAATCAGCGTGTGGCTGATGCGCTAGCAAACCACAACCCCAACCCCCAGCCCGCTCCTATTGGTCAAGCAGTCTGTACTTTTAAGAATTTATGGACTGCAAACCAAATCCATTCACGGGAGTAGAAGGAGCCATGGGACTCTTGCAGTGGTTCGAGGAGCTCGAATCCGCGTTTGAATTGTGCAACTGCCCTGTGGCAAATCGGGTCAAGTACGCTACTGGCACCCTGGGCGGAGCTGCCCTATCTTGGTGGAATGCTCAAGTACAAATGCTCGGTATAGAGACTGCCAATCAGACAACATGGAAAGATTTTAAAACCTTGATGAAAGAGGAATACTGTCCTCGCAATGAAGTGTAAAAATTGGAGATGGAATTCTGGAATCTTAAGATGACGGGTTCTGAGATCGAGACGTATACTACTCGTTCTCATGAGCTCGCCACCCTACAACGGGCTGCAATAGATAACAATACAGCACTAGTAGCATCAATTAGCAGGTTTGTGCAAGTCGCAGCAAGTAGCGATGACCCAAACCAACCCAACAGAGAAGATCAAGAAAACTCAGAACTAACTAGAGCTCGATCCAACAGATGAACGAGCAACAAAAGCTAACCTGATTAAACATCATTAAAATCCGTTTACCTAATTGTTAATATTTATCTACCCTAAATCTAATCTGAGCACTTTCAATGGAATGAAAACTTATTCATGGTCTCAACTTTGGCTTAAGCTTTGTGAGGTAGAAGAAAAGAAATTGGTTGGAGGATGGTATAAAAGAACAGAAGCATCATAAGTAACATTTAAATTGTTTAAAGCTTCAGGATAATTAGAATTTATAGTTTAGTTCCAATTTGATGAAGGAAAAAGAACCTTACCTGCACAATTATTTGTTATTGTTTCATGATGTTTATACAATTGATTAAAAATAACTTCTCTATCTAGATTACTTGTGTAGATTAAGAACATAACAACAGTGAGTTTCTAGTGATTACCTTAAGTGCTCGCGAGCGTTTTAGTTCAGATTGATGACCCGCTATCAGGTTCTTCAAACCAAGGTTGTAACACAATTGCGCGAACCCTATTTGTGAGGAGATTTGGGAGTAATAAGAGTGGAACCAAAACAGAAAACATCACAGGACAAACAATGGTATCGGTTTACCTTAGTTGCGAACACGATTACTAGATGTAATGGACTCCAAATCGAAGATCAAGTGCCTGCAATTTTGGTAACCCCAAACAGGGAGATTGAACGAGACGAGAGGAAGCTGTTGGTGATGTTTATGTGAGTATGGCTTAGAGTTGGGTTCCATATATTATGGTCACAATTGTATGGGGATGAGACTTGAAATCCCATGATTATCGGTTGTTTGTTGTTGTAGATAAGGGGGGAGGAAGAAGAGGTTGAAGATGAGTAAGCCAGGTCAAACAACTCACGTTTCCCTTTTCCTTTGTGTGGTATTACTTTATTATTATTATTTTATATATTCCATCTACTATTTTATGTTTTCTTATTTATTGTTTATTTATTTATTTATTTATTATTATTTTTTTTGGTTATTTCATCACTACCTCGTTAATTTAATTTCGTCCTCGAAATTCTAAAAACATGATCTAGTGGTGAAACTCAATGGTTTATTCTAAGCATCTAAGTTTCTAACTAAAATGCTTATGAAACGCTAGTATTCTAGCATATTATTTTAACTAAAATAACGGGTTATTATAACACATACCACTAAAAATGATTTCGTCCCCGAAATCAATAATATATAGCACGTACCTTTACTTAAAAAGATGCGGGTACCGATCCCGAATAGAGTCCTCAAGTTCCCATGTTGCTTCTCTTTCTGAATGATTCTTCCACAAGACTTTCACAAATGATATGGTTTTCTTTTGCATGATTCTTTCCTCGCGCCCTAGGATTGCCTCTGCTTCTTCTTCACATGAAAGGTCTTCTTGAATCTTATGGAACGGGTATTGCACGACATGAATCGGGTGATAACGATAACCTCGTAGTGTAGACACGTGAAACACATTATGCACATGAGATAGTGCCGGAGGTAAAGCTATACGGTACGCCACCTCTCCTACTCTTTCCAACACTTCAAAAGGGCCGATGAATCTAGGATCGAGCTTTCCTTTAAGACCAAAGCGACGAACACCCTTCCATGGAGAGACTTTAATAAAAACATGTTCACCTGGTACAAATTCTACTTCTCTTTGATGCTGATCAGCATAGCTTTTCTGACGAGAGCGGGCATCCTTCAATTTCTGCTTTGCTATTTCCACCTTCTCATTAGTAATTCTGACCAACTTGGGTCCTTCAATAACTTTCTCACCTACCTCGTTCCAACAAATCGGAGCTCGACATTTCCTCCCATATAACAACTCAAATGGCACCATATCAATACTTGCATGCCAACTATTGTTGTATGCAAACTCCACCAAACATATATAATCATCCCAATTCCTATTCCATTCTAAAGCACATGCCCTCAACATGTCTTCTAACGTTTGGATTGTCCTTTCAGACTGGCCGTCCGTCTGAGGGTGAAAGGCAGTGCTATACTTCAACTTTGTACCAAAAGCTCTCTGAAATCCCTTCCAAAACTATGACGTGAATCATGGGTCCCGATCTGAAAGAATTGACACTGGTGTGCCATGAAGTCTAACAATCTCTTTCTGAAATATTTTTGCCAATCGACTAGCAGAGAACTTCTTTTGAATAGGTAGAAAATGAGCTGATTTTGTAAGTCGATCAACTACTACCCATACTGCATCATTCTTTCTCAACGTCTTAGGGAGTCCAGTAACCAGATCCATAGTAATATCGTCCCACTTCCAAACAGGAATTTCAAGTTGTTGTAGAAGACCACTAGCCCTTTGATGTTCTATTTTTACCTGTTGGCAAGTAAGACACTTTGCCACAAATTCAGCAATATCTTTCTTCATTCCACCCCACCAGAAGTTTTTCTTCAAATCGTTATACATCTTCGTTGAACCCCGGTGAATAGAGAATTGGGAGCTATGAGCCTCTTTCATTACTGTTTCTCGAATATTAGGATCTGCTGGAACACACAATCTATCACCCTGCCACACCACATCGTCGTCATCAAGTCGAAATTCTTGTTGCTTGCCTTCCGTTGTATTTTGTATAATAGCCCATAATTCACCATCTTCCTGTTGAGCTTCTTTAATACGCGCCACCAAGGTAGGTTCAACTCTTAGGTGAGCTATGCTACCATCTGCTTCTTTGGTGTGAACCTCCACCTCAAGACGAGCCAAATCTGAAATAATTTCAAGTTGAGTATAAGACATGATAGACTACCCGAACTTTTTCTACTAAGAGCATCTGCAACCACGTTTGCTTTCCCAGGATGGTATTGAATCTTAGCATCATAATCTTTTAGAAGCTCTAACCATCTTCTTTGTCTCATGTTGAGTTCTTTTTGCGTGAAAATATATTTTAGGCTCTTGTGATCCGTAAAGATATCACAAGTCTCGCCATACAAATAGTGACGCCATATTTTTAAAGCGAACACAACTGCTGCAAGTTCTAGGTCGTGTGTGGGGTAATTTACCTCATAAGGTTTAAGTTGTCTAGAAGCATATGCGATCACCTTCCCATGTTGCATAAGGACGCAACCTAAACCCATTTTTGAAGCATCACTGTATATCTGAAATCCCCCAGTTCCTTCAGGTACAACAAGAATAGGAGCTGTCACCAATCGTTTCTTTAACTCCTCAAAGCACTTTTCACGTTCATCATTCCATTCAAATTTAACCCCTTTCCTTACCAATTGGGTTAAGGGTAATGCCAAAGATGAGAAACCTTCCACAAAACGCCTGTAATACCCTGCCAAACCCAAGAAACTTCTTACTTCAGAAACTATGCTAGGTCTTGGCCAATTAGTGACAGCCTCAACCTTAGCTGGGTCTACTTCAATTCCTTTCGCCGACACCACATGACCAAGCAATGTGACTCGTTCCAACCAAAACTCACATTTAGAAAGTTTAGCGAATAACTTCTTTTCATGCAAGATTTCCAAGACAACTCGTAGATCCTCTTCATGTTGTTCTTTGGATTTAGAGTATACCAAAATATCATCTATGAAGACCACCACACACCTGTCAAGGTAATCATGGAAAACACGATTCATTAAATCCATAAAGACTGCCGGAGCATTCGTTAACCCAAATGGCATAACGAGGAACTCGTAGTGGCCATATCGAGTGCGAAATGCAGTCTTAGGAATGTCTTCAGATCTCACACGCAACTGATGGTATCCAGACCGCAAGTCGATCTTTGAAAAATATTTTGCTCCATGGAGCTGGTCGAATAGGTCGTCGATTCGGGGCAAAGGATATTTGTTTCTGATGGTGACACGGTTGAGCTCCCTATAGTCGATGCATAGCCTCATGGATCCATCCTTCTTTTTCACGAATAATACTGGCGCACCCCATGGAGATACGCTCGGTCTAATAAATCCACGATCAATTAACTCTTGTAGTTGCTCCTTTAGTTCTTGCAGTTCTAACGGTGCCATTCGATATGGTGCCTTAGAAATGGGTTCTGCACTCGGAACAAGTTCAATAGTAAATTCCACTTCTCTTTCAGGTGGTAAACCTGGAAGTTCTTCCGGGAAAACATCTGGAAAGTCTCTCACAATTGAAATTTCCCCAAGTTGATGCTCTTCCTTTGAGGTATCCCGTATAGCTGCCAAATATCCCTCACAACCACTGCTGATTAATTTTCTAGCCTTCAACGCTGAAATCACTTTAACTAGCCCGTTAGGAGAAGATCCTTGATACACGCACTTTGGTTTTTCTACATCTCCATAAGTAACTCGTCTAGCTTGGCAATCAATGGTGGCTTGGTGTGAGATTAGCCAGTCCATTCCCAAATAATATCGAAGTCATGCATGGTCATAGGAAGTAACTCGGCCATAAAAACATCATCTCCGATCAATATTGGGCATTCGCAAAACACATCAGTAATAGTTATTGAGTTCCCCATTGGTGTAGCAATAGACATAGGTGGGTGTAGTAAGGAAGGAGATAGGCCGACACGTTGCGCAAAAGATAGAGAAATAATTGAATGCGTAGAGCCCGTATCAAATAATACGGATGCTTTAGTAGCATTTAAAATAAGAGTTCCTGATACAGTACCTAAAGTATAAAACAAAATAATTGAATGCTAGGGCACATAGGAAATTAAAAAAAATCAATTGAAATCACGGAATTTTTTATATTACTATTTAAATTAAGAGTTTCTTATACGCTACCTGGAGCCTCAGCCGCCTGATGAGCAGTCATAGCAAACACCCTACCTCCTGTGGTACGTTGATTATTACCACCGTTATGCTGATTCGTATTACCCTTCATAGTGCAGTCCTTAGCTTTATGACCTGTCTGACCACAAGTGAAGCATGCTCCAGTCTCTCGATAACATGGCCTACCCAGATGATTACCTCCACATTTAGCGCATGGTGTGATAGGAATTCTGTTTGGATTACCTCCTCCATTCCTTCCTTGATTCCCATAATTGTTGCCTCTATTCTGGTACGTTCTCTGGCCCTGCCACTGAACGTGACCATTATTACCCCATTACGATATGATCCTTGACCTTGCCATCCTCTCGATTGAGTGCCACGAGAACGATCGCCAAAACCACGTTGATTGCCAGAATGAAATTTTCCTCGGCGATCTGAGTTTGCCCCATCTTCATCATCTCTGCCTCTTTTCCTACTACCATCAGACCTGAAAGAGTTAAAGTCAGCTCTTTCCAATTCCAGATTTCTAGCTGCATTCGCGACCTCTGCTACAGTGGAAATTTTATCATTAATGAGAGGTCGTCTGTACTCGAATAATAACAACCACTTGCATTGTTCGGCCTGATCAGCTGCTGACCCTATCACAGCACCAGCAATTCCAGCTACTCGAATATAACGAATCATGTAGACAGTGATAGTCTCATTAGGCTTCTGTCGCATACTAAAATACTCTCGACGATATGCATCTCTTTCGGACTCAGGAAAATACTGCTCATAAAACACATCCAAAAAGTCACGCCATGCGAGAGCCTCCACATATCCCTCTCCTTGAGCATTTTTCAGAGCCTTCCACCACCTATGAGCATCTCCTTCCATTTTATAAGCTGCTAAACGTACTTTCTGATTATTAGTAGTCTTCAGAACATCAAAGATTTTCTCCAGATGTGCAATCCAATTCTCCGCATCTATAGGTGTTGGAGCATCAAGAAAAGAATCTGGTTTCTGCTTTTGGAATCTTTCAAGTAACACCGGAGTAAGAGCAGCATTAGCATTGGCGCCACCATCCCCATAGCCATCAGCATTACCATCAGTATTACCATTACCATTATTCTGAGCCGGATTATTCTGAAGGGCAGTAGCAATAGCTTGAGGAACACTTTGAGCAACTGCGTTTGCAACGGCCTGATTAAGTGCTGCTAGGAAAACTGGATCAATATTTCTAGCATTTTCATTGTTGTTAGTCGTACGTCTTCCACGGGTGCCCCTAGTCGAAGGTCGTGCCATCTAAATAAAGTGTATACGGAAAAGTAATTGAATGTTAGAATCGAAAGAAATACGGAAGAGTACAAAATAAAAGATGAAAAATCCTATCGGATGTTCTACCCAATCCTAGATTATGTTCTACCCAAACTCACAGGTCAAGCTTATGCTTACTACAGAATCGAGCCTAAGCTCTGATACCATTCTCTGTAACACCCCCGCCCCAACGTGGAATAGAAGATCACTTCAAATGTTAACAGAACATTCTAAGTCCAAAAGAATACTTAAATTACGAATGTCAAATCAAAACATCAACTTATAAAATCTAAAACATCCACCAAAATAAATACTAATTCGTCTTATGAAATAAAAGAAATAAGTCTCCAAGCATGTGTTCCAAACTTCTACTAGCTCTCATCACACAGCCCCGATCAACCTTGATTACCCGCCGCGAAAACAAGAAAGCGGCTGAGCTACAAGCTCAGTGCGAGAATGTAGATCACAATAGACAAAAATAATATATATATCAAAGCATGATGTCAGAGAATAAGAAAATAAACCAAAATCTTAAGTTTAAAACATCTCCATCGAATACCACATTCGCACCAGAATAAACGAAAGAATAAAGGCTGAAGCAACGAAGGGTTAGGGTTATTGATACCGAGTAGCCTACAACCAAATATACAAAAATGCACATCCATAGTGCCAACATATCATATCTCATATCATATATCATAATCATAATGGTACACTGATCGCGACTCGAGTACACCCTAATCGGAAGGTATGCATGGCACTACACAACTCAACCGTGAACTAAACATATCATCAAAATCCTAGGATGCATCCATACGCCTCCCAAAATAATCCATAAGCTCTTCCACGAGCATAATCATATAAACAAACTGGAGATGCCGTGAACTAATCACACCGTCACGGATAGTGTCAAGTCGTCGGTAGCCACAACAACAAGCCTATGGTACCTCCATAGGTAGTTGACTCGGTATCCCTATCTCCTGACTACAAATCTAGGGTTCTATGGCCGCATGAGTGAACAATAATCCAACCGCCATCAAATATATTCATCATGAGTAAAGATCCTAATTTGAATGAAATCAAGCAATGGCACACAAACGATACGTTCACAAGCATATCATAAAATATATTTTTCTCAATAGTGTTAAAAAATAGCTCAATATCACACATCAGAGTAGCTCGACAAAAGGAAGCACATCATAATAGCGAGTCATAGATCAGCGGAGTAATTTCAAAAGTAGCATGATTTATAGTAAGGCACATAAAAATAGCAAAGAACACCCGTACCTCAATAAGTGTATAATTTCTCTTAATGTCTCAAAGTTCAGCCGACGTGTTCACGAACCTATCACGAGTGAATTTAACCTCTAAATCAAAATCATTTCATATTAATCCCATTCATTATCTTCTAAAAACCCAACCACTTTACCATTTATTATTCCCTGGGTGCTATTCTTATTAATAGTATAATTATTGTTATTATTCTTACTGTAGTTTGTTTTGCTAATTAATAGGATATTAGAACATGACATGTTCTTAAGGGAAATGGATAGTTTTAACTTAAGACGTTGTAGGTAGATTAGACCAAATAAAATTACAGGATGAATTTCTTTACAACATGGGGAGCTACTGCCCAAAAGTACATATTGAGTGGCTGGAAATGTTGAACCAAAGGTAAAAAATAATAATAATAATAGAATAAAATAAATATAAAAAAAAGATCAATAAGAGGCTATGGCTTTTCAGTTTATACAGAGGGTCAGGAAACACAACATAACAAGGAGAACCCACGGTGTGGTAAACCAGTAACTACAACGGGCTGCAACAGATAACAATACAGCACTAGTAGCATCAATTAGCAGGTTTGTGCAAGTCGCAGCAAGTAGCGATGACCCAAACCAACCCAACAGAGAAGATCAAGAAAACTCAGAACTAACTAGAGCTCGACCCAACAGATGAACGAGCAACAAAAGCTAACCTGATTAAACATCATTAAAATCCGTTTACCTAATTGTTAATATTTATCTACCCTAAATCTAATCTGAGCACTTTCAGTGGAATGAAAACTTATTCATGGTCTCAACTTTGGCTTAAGCTTTGTGAGGTAGAAGAAAAGAAATTGGTTGGAGGATGGTATAAAAGAACAGAAGCATCATAAGTAACATTTAAATTGATTAAAGCTTCAGGATAATTAGAATTTATAGTTTAGTTCCAATTTGATGAAGGAAAAAGAACCTTACCTGCACAATTATTTGTTATTGTTTCATGATGTTTATACAATTGATTAAAAATAACTTCTCTATCTAGATTACTTGTGTAGATTAAGAACATAACAACAGTGAGTTTCTAGTGATTACCTTAAGTGCTCGCGAGCGTTTTAGTTCAGATTGATGACCCGCTATCAGGTTCTTCAAACCAAGGTTGTAACACAATTGCGAGAACCCTATTTGTGAGGAGATTTGGGAGTAATAAGAGTGGAACCAAAACAGAAAACATCACAGGACAAACAACGGTATCGGTTTACCTTAGTTGCGAACACGATTACTAGATGTAATGGACTCCAAATCGAAGATCAAGTGCCTGCGATTTTGGTAACCCCAAACAGGGAGATCGAACGAGACGAGAGGAAGCTGTTGGTGATGTTTACGTGAGTATGGCTTAGAGTTGGGTTCCATATATTACGGTCACAATTGTATGGGGATGAGACTTGAAATCCCATGATTATCGGTTGTTTGTTGTTGCAGATAAGGGGGAGGAAGAAGAGGTTGAAGATGAGTAAGCCAAGTCAAACAACTCACGTTTCCCTTTTCCTTTGTGTGGTATTACTTTATTATTATTATTTAATATATTCCATCTATTATTTTATGTTTTCTTATTTATTGTTTATTTATTTATTTATTTATTATTATTATTTTTTTGGGTTATTTCGTCACTACCTCGTTAATTTAATTTCGTCCTCGAAATTCTAAAAACATGATCTAGCGGTGAAACTCAATGGTTTATTCTAAACATCTAAGTTTCTAACTAAAATGCTTATGAAACGCTAGTATTCTAGCATATTATTTTAACTAAAATAACGGGTTATTATAATAAGAGTAAGCCCCTAAGCCCACATCGGAAGTTTTTAGTGGTTTCAAGCTCAAGCCTACGGCAACGCGTTACCAAACTCACATTACAAGGGGCAACAGCCTCTCACGCTCTTACCCACGTCTTTATAGGAGTATAACACAGCCTGAATCACTAATATTATTTAAGTTTACAAAATCAAGTCAAATGATGCTTAAAGTAAATAAGTTACATCTTAGATTTAAATTTCACTATCGCAAATGGTTGACTTTTGAGAATAGTCGATCGTAATTCGAAAACAATTAGACGCACTCAAATTGTAATGTTACGAAAATGGCCTCGTCGCTATAACATTGCCATGTTGGATTTAGCAGTGTAGACAAACTTGTAAATGTATGTTTATATAATGACATAGGAAACACAAAATCACGTGGGATGTTTTCAGAGACACAAATGGTGTCTCTAATTCTTTGATGTTTAAATTTTTTTAAATTAAACTAACTTGATTTAAGAATTAGAAATTTTAGTAATCAATACTTTATTTTGCATAATGATACCTTTAAGGATTTTTAAATTTTTCTTAGCCAAATGGTTCAACGCCTTTTCTTCCGCACAAGAAAAACAAAACAAACTTGAAACCAACTCCCTCATGTTTTATTTTTGTTGTTTTTTACTTTTTTTCACTGTTTTTGATTTATTATATTTTTCCTTTTTATTTTTTCTCATTATTTAGTAAATCATTTTTGCTTTATTATTTTGTTTTGTTTATTCCATATATTTCTCTTCTTTTTTATATTTTTATATGTTTTCTCAAATTTTTACTGATATTATTTAAATAAAATAGGACGGTGTGCCTGATGATGTAGAGATCCTCATTGTAAAACTCTTGTCAATTAAGCTCTAACTAGTAAAAGTACCTGCGTGATGCGGTGGTGACGTATGCAACGTGATAAAGTATAGGCTTGAATCATCCAGAATCGTTTTCGAACTAAATTTATGTCAATACTTAGAGTTACTTAAATTTATATCACCGAAATAAAACATATTATATATTACCTCATTCGTTTCAAATAAAATATACTTTTAAACATATACCAACTAAAAGCGTACATAAAAATTAATACAAAAGCGATTATACATTAATATTTGATCTAGTTCGCGTCCAAACAAACTTTACGGCAAAATGTAGATAAACATGAACTTGCACCGACACATACATAAAAATAGGAACGTAGGAAATTAGTTTTCATATGTAAAAATATAGAATGGATAAACCTGCGAGCTTTAAAAACTTGAGGGGTCAAATTGACATTTTTCTAAAGCTTTACAAAAAATTTTGGGGGTTAAAACATCAATTGAAGAAACTTAAAGGGTTGATTTTGGCATGTTGCAAAATGCCACCGACCTTCAAAATTAATTGTTTAGTAATATATCCTTGATTTTATTTCTAAAACCACCAATTCCAATAAAACAATAGAATGCATCTAAAATTTCATAGCATTGTTTTATATTTTAAATCAATATCACAGATGGAATACCAAAGTATTAGCGTTCATATAATCACGTCAATGTTATCAGTGCAACACGTGACAACGTCCAATAGCTGTAAAAGAATTACACTTTTGATATAATCTAAAAGTATAAGAACAAACAATGACTACTTTTTAGTTATGTGAAATAAAAATTTATTAGACAACCACATATAACGAATATTTATATATTTTCTAACAATTTATAGATTGATATAGGCTATGCTTAACACATTTTAAGGGCGACCTAAAAGTAATCTCAACATATATAACTTTAACTTTGATACTTTAATGAATTTGGTTATCGAATCATTTACAATTATCACATTTAACATTTCTATCATTTATAATTATCATTATCGAACGTTTGATACTTTAATGAATTTGGTTTTAACTCTAACTATAACCAACAAACGTTAGATTAGAGTTACGATCGTAGGCATGTATTTTCAATTGGATATTGTAAGCATAAATCTTTAATGTTCTTTTCAACGCGCATAAGGTTTACCATATTTCTATCGCACAACGCAAGAGAATCCTAATGCTTTAGTTTGACTTTTATTATTGACTCGTTTAGTATTAATAAAAAAATAGGTGGTTGTAAATTTATTGATTGACCATCATTTTGATTTTTCTATTTATTTATCCTCAGTTTAAAGCTTTCACAATGACTTTTCTATCCTCATCTTTGTAATTTAAGTTAAATTTACATTTATCCTTAAAGTTTTGTTATTTTTCAAAAATGTCCCACAACCCATTCCCCATATTTATCTCTAATATAATACAATAATACTTGCTTATTTATTTATAACTATTTTTTCTTTTTCTTCCACTCATAGACATTCACAAATAAATATATAAAAACAATTATCGGGAATAATATGTGTCCCTAAATTTAAGGATTCGCTTTAGATTTCCTTAAAAATAAGGACGGGGAATAGGGATAACGAATGAGATGTATGAGTGGAAATGAAGATTTATATATTTACTTCTTATAATTTAAGGATGTGAAATGAAATGGGGAATCCATTATGAATGCTCTTAGTATGTTTTATGTAACTCAAGTTATTACATGCTTTGAGTCTTGGGCTTTACGGTAGAAAGTATACCATTCTCGTGTGTCATGCAAAGTAATCCTTTTGAATATGAAAAGTACAATTTTAGACAAAAAAACAATTTATTAAGAATACAAAAGGTGCCAGATGAAAAAGTTTAGAACTTGCATTATATTAGGTTTTAACAAAATAACCATACACAACATAGACAAATAATTGATTCAGTTAAACAATATCCTGAGCTTAATTAGGTTTTAACAAAATAACCATACACAACATAGACAAATAATTGATTCAGTTAAACAATATCCTGAGCTTAATTTAGAACCAAGTACCGGTTTTATAGAATGAATATCCGAGTAATGCGTGACAACAAATATGTAAGATAATACATTTGAAGTTTATCGTTACTCGTGTATGTATTAAATACGCACGCTATTCATAATATAGCGTCCTAAGTGTGAAGAGTAGTAATGTCTCACATGACCCATGTTGACAGATTATTTGTTTAAAGCGTCATGGTTTTGATTTTTTATAATTTATAAATGTTAACTAAACAAAGGTTGATTGTTGTTATGTAATAAATTATATATATATTAAAGATATAAGGTTTAGCTACAGTAAGGCCCGACACCCCCCTTTCCCCCCCTGTTCTCTTCGAATCCGGCCAATCCCGGCCACCTGCGCGGGTATCCGGCGAGCCCCCTTCCCCCTCTCGACTCCTCTCTACCAATCGGAAGCAATGGAGGCTTCAATTCCTCTTAAATCGTAACGTAACAGCGCGAATCGAAGGCAAGGACGGCGGTTGCAGATCGATTTGGAGGCTGTGGTTGCGCGATGGTGATGATTTGGAGGCTGTGGTTGCGTGACGGTGGTGTGCGCTCGCGATGGTGGTGTCGCGATGGTCGTGTCCCGAGGGTGTGCGGTCGCGACGGCTGTGATGGTGACTGTGGTTGTCGCGATGGCGATGGTGGTGGTGCAATTCGGGGGCCGACGAGGCCGATGGCGATGATGGTGGTCGATGGTGGTGGCGATGTGGTGTTGGTGGTGCAGGGCCGCAACAGGTACGTTCGCGACGAGACTCCGCCGATTACGAAAGCGGATCATAGACCCTGTTGTCTACTGATAATGTGGAACTGATATTACTCTGCCGCCAATTTCATTCCCCTATGCAAACAATCGCGTGATTTCACTATTTGATCTGTAAGTCAACTGATTTCATCTTGTAGGCTTCTTGTGCAGGCTTAAATCTTGTGTCCAATCATGTTTTAGGGGATGTTTTGATGTGGGTTTTTGAGATTGATTCAGGATTAGATGTAATAGAACATGGTGAAATCATAGAAGTAGTAATATTTGGATGTGCTTCTGCCCTCCCTTTTGAAGTTGCATTGATTACTTCAAATGGTGGTTATATTATAAGGACTGATTATTAGTTTATTATGCTTTGATAATGCAGTATCTTACACCTAATGCCAACTTATTATTCAAGACTAAATATTTGGGATATCTTTGTTCAGGTGTAGGGGGAATTCAGTGAAATAGTGTAAGAAAAGTTCACTTTTGAGGTGTCATAGTGAAGTTTATATCATGGGTTTAGACTCATTGATTTGGTTTTGCCGGCCGGAGGAAAATGGCATTTGGGCAAAGACCACAGGTAGTGCTCTCGGTGCTTATACGCCATGTGGCATTGAATCTGTTGTGGCTTGTATATCAAATGTGGTTTTGATGGGCTTGTGCTTATATAGAACATGGCTGCTCATGAAAGACTTTAAACTCCAGAGGTTTTCCTTGCGGTCGAAGTTCTACAATTATATGTTGGCCTTTTCAGCTGGTTATTGTGCTGCAGAGTCGTTGTTCAGATTACTTTTTAATGTTTCAATGTATGACTTTAGCGCACAAAGTAGCCTTCCTCCATTTGAGGTATTATTCTTGTTGTAGCTGTGACATCCATACATTCAATATTTGTTCACAACTAAAAGGGAAAATTGCTCAAAAAGCTAACCATTTTTGGTCTAATCTCTTTTTCCTCTAACCTCTTTCTTTATTTTTACTAGAAAAATACCTTAAAAAATCCAGTATTTTTTATTCAAGGTAATCTTTAACCTTATCAGCACTTGATTTCTCAGTGCTAAAGTAAAAAAAAAGTCAACATGGTCAAGTTCACTAATGCAAAAAGGGTTTTTTATTTTTATTATTATTATTTTTTTTATTTTTTTATTATCAATATTTGTAACTTTAATGGTTTGCCTTACCTGAAATAGAAATGGGATAAAGTTGGTTACCTTTTTATGCAATTACCCTTAATGAAAAGCCTAACAGTTGCTGCCCTGCAATATGCTCTCTTTAGACAAATTAAGTTCATATGCAAATATGTTAAGATGAAAGAAAAATGTAGTAGGGTAGGTTTCTGATGCTTAGCACTATGTCTTCATGCAGGTACTTTCACTAGTGATCGAGACCCTTTGTTGGAGCTCTTTGATGATCATGACACTTTTGGAAACTAAAGTGTATATTAGAGAGTTTCGCTGGTATGTCCGATTTGGTGTACTTTATGTCTTGGTTGGGGATGCTGTGAAACTTAGTGCCATTCTTTCAATAAAAGATTTATATCCAAGGTTTGTATCCTCTTATTTTATTGTTTTGAGTAAATTTGCACTTTTGCAGTTCTAAATTGGTATATAAACTTTCATATTATGTTAAAACTGCAATTATTGTGCATGATAACTTAATTCCGGAGTACTAGTAGATTTGAAACTGATGCCCCTTCTTCTCACTATTCACCACTATTTATAATTACATCATGAATTGGTAAATGGCAGAAAATACCCTATACTAATCAATATGAACAGATACAAGTACAAGTATGTAATAAGTACATTGCAGTTTTATGTGTGCATGTGAAGTTATGTATTTAAGGATAAGTTAGATAAATGGAATGATGATGATGCTCATAGCATGATGAATTGAAATTCTGAATAGAAGCATATCATAGTAGCTTTCATGTATTTGATAGGGGTTCTCCATTGAACTAGAATATTCAATTTGTTAGATTATAAATCTAGGGGTGGAAAATTGGAGGGTTGGATGGGTTAGATCATAGGCCAAAGCAGGTCATCTTTTGGTATGGGTTAAAAACCGGAAGGTAGTTTTTTCGTATGAATTAAAACTGGTTGGGTCACTGGTTGACCCAAACATTCTTCGTCCAAAATTAATTTTTGTATAAAATCATTACGATTTCAAATATGATTTACCAAATTGGCAAATTTTTATTAATATAAGTACAAATCTAATGTTTTGGAAAAAATGATTTGGGTTGTTCTATGCATTAACATACATTGTGGGTAACTTCCTACCTGTTTGACCCGTTTGACGACGGCTGTGATGGTGACTGTGGTTGTCGCGATGGCGATGGTGGTGGTGCAATTCGGGGGCCGACGAGGCCGATGGCGATGATGGTGGTCGATGGTGGTGGCGATGTGGTGTTGGTGGTGCAGGGCCGCAACAGGTACGTTCGCGACGAGACTCCGCCGATTACGAAAGCGGATCATAGACCCTGTTGTCTACTGATCATTTCTTGGTTTATTTTGGAAGTGTTTAAGTTGACTGAATTGAGTGTCGTTGCAGAATCAAATACTGCAATTGATGAAGAAGATGATGATGATGAGCACGAAGAAGAGGATTTTGATGAAGACCCAGATCCTCAGGACCTTGAATATGTCTCCCAAATCAAAAGAGTGAGGTTTCATTACTCAAAATCCCCAATTTTATGATTGTTCGGTTTAGGTTTTATTATGGTTTCATGGATAAATAGATAATGCTTTGGTAGTGTAGGTTTTGGAGCTTTTGAAGAAGAACAGAGATATGCTTTTTAGTGAGGTAACCACTTTATATAAAATTAGGGTTAGTGTCTTGATCTTTAGATAAATATTAGTACATTTATAATACTTATTTAAAAAAACTTAAAGAAACTTGGTGTATATTTTTTAACAAAAACGATATCAATTTCCACACTTGTGTGTCTTTAACCCATTATTGAGGTTTACATAATCTGTAAGAAAGAGTAATTCAGGTGAATGAAGGGAAAATCCCACGAGACCGTGTTGCTCTTCAAATGCTGCCAGAAGAAATGGTTCAATGGCCTAATTTAGAGGTAACTATTGGTATATATATGAAAAACTTGTAATCACTGGGACAGATGTTATATGTTCTGACATGTTATGTTATGTATGTATTGTGAAAAAGGTCGAAGCAACAAAAAAAGGGCCACGGAAATCATTATACGCTACAAAGATTATTTAGGATTGTTGAAGCTATAGTCAATATATAGTTCTTAGAGTTTTGATATGGTTTATTGATTAGTGGAGTAAGTTCATATGGTTTTTAATTTCTCAAATTTGGAAAAATTGAAGATTTGGGCGCAGGGTAATTTAGGTGGTGGTCTTGGAGGCAACATGACAAGATATACAACATACAACCATTGACAGTCATGCATTTTCAACCGGGTTAGTTTGTTATTGTGTAGTTTTTATATTTAGTTCTGTTTAGTACAGTGGTTTAGCCAAGTTGTAGTAGCTTTCTTTCACTATTAATTTCATTATGTTGGATTAATAGAGTTGTTAATTTTGAATATACAAACAACAAATCCCGCGGCATCGCGCGGGTATGTTTGCTAGTTATGATTTATAAATATAAAAATAAAAGACATCGATAGTTTACATGTATAGGTAAAATAATATTAAAAAAATGAGCTTCATTTTGAAAGGGGAAAAACCAAGAGTGCATGTACATGCTTGTAATGTAAGTTAGAAACTACATATTTAAAACGTCTTTTGAAGTTAAAAAATTAAGAAAGAAAGAAACATGTGAGAAAGAAGGAAAAATTACGCGTGAGAAATATAAATTTAGTAAAACTCTACCGTTATTTCAGAATTTATAGAAATATATGTTATTAAAACAAATACCAATAATCATTTACATACTATGACACCGTGTATTACACGTGATGAATAAATAAAATATTAAATAGTTAGTAACAAAAATTAATTAATTATAAAATAATACTTGTAGGTAAAATATGATTTTAATTATGTACGAGTAAGGACAATTACTAATAAAATAATGCTATCATTTTTTAAAAACTTTTATTGCATTTTTTTAAAATAAAAAATTTAAACATTTTATTCGAAAGCAACCAGTTTAAAAATATATCATTTATAAATATTTTCTTATTGTAACTCTGAAATTTAATATTTTGGTATATAAATATTCTAGTTTTTAAACCATAGATTTAAAATAATTAGTATTTTAAAATTTTTGATGTTTTAATAAAGTTTCTTATAATATATTTTAGAAGTAATATTTATAGAAGGCCTATTTTTCAATTCATTAGAAACTACTTTTAATCTCGAAGAAATTTACATAATATCATTGGTGTTATTATTTAATAAGATAGAAATTTACATAATTGGTGTTATTATTTAATAAAGTTTCCTAGCATAATCTTATTTAAGAAAGGCAATCCGGGTCAAAGATTATCACTTGACGGTTTAATGTTTTACTTATAGATTTAATATTAAAAAATCTTATTGAGTTAGATTTTTTAATATGTAAATATAAGTTGTACCAATGATACTTAGCTCAACTGGTTAAGGTGAGATACCTATTACATACAAATAATGTGAGTTCATGAGTTCAAGTCTCACTCTGAGTAAAATGCTTAGAGTTGAGCCAGATGATTTCTCAGTAATAGGTCAAGTGAGCACGATTAATAACACTTATCATTCGAAGCTGGGTAAAAAATGTAAATATAAGTTGTATCAACGAAACTTGCATCAAAAGTTAATGTGAATTAATAGTCCACAACGGTTATTAAATAAAAAAAGGAAATGATTACGTATCTTGACGATACGATTTGCGGATCTGCCTGGTCCCACAAATACACACCCCGCGAATCATAAACCTCAACATTCCCCCCCAAAATCTCTTCTTCCTCACACAAACACAAACACAAACACAAACACAAACACAAACACAAACACAAACACACACACAAACACAAACACACATAGATAAATAATTTATTAAGATTGCAAAAGGTGCTAGATGGAAAAGGTTAGAACTTGCATGATATTAGGTTTTAACAAAATAACCATACACAACATAGATAAATAATTGATTTAGTTAAACAATATCTTGAGCTTAATTTAGTTAATATTTTGGTTTATAAATATTCTATTTTTTAAACCATAGATTTTAAAATAATTCGTATTTTAAAAATTTTTATGTTTTAATAAAGTTTCTTATAATATATACAATTGTTTCTTTTAGAAGTTATATTTATAGAAATTCAATTTTTTAATTCATTAAAAACTACCTTTAGTCTCGAAGAAATTTACATAATATCATTGGTGTTATTATTTAATAACTTAGAAATTTACATAACATCATTGGTGTTATTATTTAATAAAGTTTCCTAGCATAATATTCTTTACGAAAAGCAATCCGCGTCAAAGATTATCACTTAACGGCTTAATGTTTAACTTATATATTTAATATTAAAACAATTTATTGAGTTAGATTTTCTAGTATGTAAATATAAGTTGCACCAATGATACTTAGCACAACTATTTTAGGTGAGATACCTATAACATATAAATAATGTAAGTTTATAAGTTCAAGTCTCACTTTTAGTAAAATTTTCAAAATTGAGCCAAAATTTTTCTTAATAATGGATTAAATGAGCACGATTGAAAAACACTTATTCTCAAAAAGAGTAAAAAATGTAAATATAAGTTCACGGACCCATGACCACTATATGGAGGTATCCTCCAACATTGTCAGACGTTTGTATAAACGAAACGTGCATGAAAGGTTAATGTGAATTAATAGCCCACAACGGTTATTAAATAAAAAAAGGAAAATGATTACGTATCTTGACGATACGATTTGCGGATCTGCCTGGTCCCACAAATACACACCCCGCGAATCATAAACCTCAACATTCCCCCCAAAATCTCTTCTTCCTCACTCAAACACAAACACACACACAAACACAAACACACAGCAGAAGTTACAGTCTTCGGTGATTTGATCGTCGTTCGTTTAAACGTTTGCGTCGATACTAATCGATTAAGTGTTCGATTGATTAGAACACTGACGTTTCCGACTCCATCTGTGAATCAGGTCAGTCAATTTCGACTAATTATATATTAGGGCTTTTTTGGGTTTAACATTGATCCATTGTTGGTGTTTTGTTGTTGTTTGATGTCGATCGGGAGAGGAGAAGACGTGAAGGAGGCGAAGAAGCTGCCATGGGAGGATCGATTACTCAAACAACACATTGACGTTGCAAATGAGGTTAGTCATTTTTCGACCAATTATTAGCGTTTTTTTTTCCGATCATTTGGGTTTAACATTCATCCATTGTGGTGTTTTCTTGTTGTTTGATGTCGATCTGGAGAGGAGAAGACTTGAAGGAGGCGAAGAAGTTGCCATGGGAGGATCGATTACTCAAACAACACACTGACGTTGCAAATGAGGTTTTGTCATTTTCGACCAATTATTAGCGTTTTTTTTCCGATCCTTCGGGTTTAACATTCATCCATTGTGGTGTTTTCTTGTTGTTTGATGTCGATCGGGAGAGGAGAAGGCGTGAAGGAGGTGAAGAAGTTGCCATGGGAGGATAGATTACTCAAACAACACATTGACGTTGCGAATGAGGTTCGTCATTTTCGTTTTCATCAGTTTTTGTTTGTTTGTTTGTATTTAATGAAGTTTTAACAAATCTATAGTTCCCGATCCATTTCTAACGTTGTTGAACTTTGCGTGAGGTTTAAGCAAGAACGCGGTTGCGGATTCAACAGGGCCTTCGTCTCTTGGCCATGGGAGGATTCGATTGAACGTTATTGTAAGGTTAGTTGTTTTCGAAAGGTAAGTAATTAAAGATCGTGTACACTACTACATATAAATTTATTATATACTGGAATACACATACTATGATGCTATCTTCATAACTTTCAGTTACCACTTTTGTTATGTGCTCATGGTTGGAGGACCGAATAACGAGGATTCTCAGGATAAATTATGGCAAAAAGAGGATTAATCTTGTGGGTCCACTTCTTGTGCTGCTGTTGTGTTCGTGTGCGGCCATTGTTCCGGTCTTGACACACCACATTTATGCTAGAAAGTTGTTAGGTGTTCGTTCTTGACAGACTTTAACAGGGAGTTATTTTTTTTTTATGATATTCTATATACGATGCATCTTATCATGAGTGGTTTAGTTTACTAATGCTTGAATTTACACCATGTGCAGGTCATTGTTGGAGACTTGGAGTCTAGTCCCACAATACTTGAATTTGTTGGCTTTCATTCTCGACAGACCTCAAAAGGGAGTGTTTCTTGTTTGTTTTTTGCTTTTTGAATAGAATACATCTAAGTCATTACTGGTTTTGTTTACTAAATTTGTATGAATGTTTATCATTGGAGTCTAGAGAAAGATGTTAGTGTTTATTTACTACAGTCTTTAATAAGTTTGTTAATAATGTTCAAAGAGTAGAAGCTGTTAAAGGAGACCATGAAGTTGCCATTGGAGAATTGATTGTTACACAAGAACATTTATGTTTTCCCAACACTAACGTAGGAAGCTTTAAAGAAGATGGTCGCTGCCATGATCTTGTAGCAGGTCACCTACAATTCTCACGCTTTTGGAGGTCTTGTTGCTTCCTCTTAAGGTAAAGATTATATTCGATTAATTCTCTCTTGAATCTCATCCGAGCGTTTTTTTGTCAAATTTTAGTTCCCGGGATATATAATTTTCAGGTTGCTTCAGTCACATGATCAGGTAATTACTCTGGTTTGGATGTTCCTATTGCCTATTGCCATTTTTCCAACTAGTGAAACTCTTGTGTATCCCTATTTTTCTGCGTGGATTGATTTTGTGTATGTATAATGTTAGGATGGAGATAACATGTTAACTTGGAATGCTTGTTTGAAAGTAGGTTATTGTTCGGTTTGTGGATTGACGCACCATGATTGTAGTCCCAGCACTGTGGGCTGGTGAAAAACCTTGCCTTGGTGGTTTATGGAATTGTTGGATCAACCCAATTCTGGATCTTTAATTGAATATGGTACATAATAAAAAGATCTTTTTGATTAGTTCTTTTGGTAAACTTTCACTCCTGCCTTAGCCAATCTATCCTACTGTCGTCCTGCAGGTTACAAAAGTATTTGTCAATGGTGTGTTAGTGGCATTCATCGTGATCGAGAGATGTTGGTTAGAACCTTGAGAAGACTAAGAAGGTTGAGTATTAGTAATTTAGTATTATAATGTTATTAATTTTGGATAAAGATTTATGTATATTTTGGTGAACATCAAATCTTTTGATAGAAACTTCAAGATAGTCATTTGAAAGAACTTCAAGCTTATGATGATTATCACTGTCGCAGTTTCATTGTTTAGAAGCAGAGATGTTTAATGAAGAAGAAAGACATCCAAAAAGCTTCAACAATTGGTGTTCCAAATTTTGTAGTTCATAGAATTTCAGCTTCATGACATTTAACTCAATCTTTATAGTAATAACTTCTGGTTTGTGTCTATCTTTCCACAGAAACATACTAGAAGATGGTGGATGGCTTGATCATGTGGAAAACAACAGAAGAGACTACTATGATTTCCATGACCATCAATGTAATTAATGGGGCGCTATTGAGCGTGCAAAACATGTCAACCTGGGTCGTAATACAGTCAAACGGGTAAGATTTCTATAATCTAGTGAAAAATTAAACATGCAACCAAAACATTATTTTCACAACCTCCTAATTGGATCATTATATTAGTAATTTCTTTTATCACATTTAATGTATTTTTTTTGTTGGATGTAGGCTTGGCAAGGTAAATCCAGTGGAATCTTGTTATGATATTTATCCATTGTGAAATCTATCCATCATCATTTTGGGTGTTTGTGCATCCATTATACCATTTCCTGACCACCGCGAGGTTAGTTTTTACATTGCTTTAGACAACATATGTTATGATTTTGCTGATACTTAAACGGAGTTATACATCCTTCATTGCAAGAAGCGTTTGTTATACAAATCAGCAAGTATGCTTTTAATTTGCCTCTTCTTCTATATGTGTTTTTTGTGCTGCATTTTCAGTTTCTAAAACTGATTCTTGCAGCAGACTCATATTGTTGTGACCATAAACAACATCTGAAACTCTCATGTATCCATATCTTTCTAATTGGATCAGGGGACACTATGATTTGCCTCTAAAACTTAGTCTGTCGTGCAATTATGTTCTATGGGAGTTCTTTGTTCTTTATTTTTTGAAGCCTTGAAGAGTTGAAGGTGATCCATCCTAATTTGAAACCTCTTCCGTAATTGTGATTTCCTAAATATTTGCTTGATTAATATCTTTTTTTGCTATATATCACTTGTGTAATTGCTTAAGAAAGAAAAAAAAATGCACTTAATGTATTTTTTGTTAAGTCCTTGTACGAGGAAGGAAGGATACCTTCGTTTTCACAACCTTTTAACTGGATCATTATTTCAGTATTTTTTAGTCACAAAAATGTATTTTTTTTGGATGTAAGCTCTTGTAAATGCAAGGCTAAATCCGGAGAAATCTTATTATGATATTTATACCCATCGTGAAATCCATCCATCATCAATTCAGGTGTATTTGCATCCATTGTACCATTTCCTGACCATCATGAGGTTAGTTTTTACATTGCTTTAGACCACATATGTCATGATTTTGCTGATACTTACTCAAATGATGGAGTTACGGCATCATTCATTGCAAGAAGCATTTGTTATACAAATCGAAGTTTCCCCAACATTGATGTTGGATGGTTTCACAGTCACTTTATTTCGTTTTTGGTGTTGATAACAAGTAACCAACAGTTCACAAATGAATCTTTTGTCTGAAAAGTTAAACTTCGTGTTGTTTGTTTCTATCTTTTCACAGGAAACCATGAAGCTGGTTGCTGGAAATATCTTGTGGCGGGTCACTTACAATTCTCATGCTTTTGCCGACCGGAGAATTAGCAGAGGTAGTAGTTGTTTAACTTGATGTGTTCTTTTTTGAGTTTCTGTCACATATTTTATGTTAATTCTCTCTTGAAAATCAACTAGCTGTTTGGACAAAACACAACACGATTGCCCTACAACAACATACTAAATCTGATGACTGTGATTTGGAGGTTCATGTTGCTCCCTCCCTGAGGTAACACTCATTATCAGGTGATTCTCTTAGAAATTTCATCCAAGTGTTTTTTTGGTCAAATTTTAGTTCATGAGATATAAAATTTTCAGTTTGCTTGGGTCACATGATCATTCTGGTTTAGATATTCTTATTGTCATTTGTTCATATAGTGAAACTCTTGTGTATCCCTTATTTTTCTAAGTGGATTAGGGGACACCCTGATATTTCTTTGGAACATAATCAATGGTGCAGTGTTGTTCAATTGGAGTTCAGTGGTCCTAATACATTTGTTAAGTGCTGTTTTGAATCATATGATTTGCTAAATCTAATTAATTCTTGCATTTAACCTCTTATTTGCTAAACCTCCCATCCTTGTACGAGCCGCGAAGAATAAAAGCTTAATGTTCTTTGCTATATCCAGTAGACTTGTGGAGTTGAAGGTAATAGACCCTTATTTGAAACTTCAGCCCTATTGCTAATATTACTTGGTTATTGCTTATTTCTTCTTTTTTGCTTTGTATAGAAACGCGAATTAAGTATTATAGTACATATTGAGCTCGTGAAGGTACGATTTACCCGTGTGAGAGAAGTAACAACGTACTTCCATTATGGAGAGTTTCTGTAGAGAAGATCTAGGTAGGGGATACTGCGCTTCTTGAAAATTGAGCTTGCAAAGGTATGATTTACCCGGCTCTCTAATTCATTGTGTTTAACTGTGCATGTATAATATGGCTCTTGGAATATTAAAATTGGCAAAGTTTGATTGTTTCATGTTCTTGTATAAATACCTACTGTCTTGTCTTGATTTTCAAAGTTCTTTGGTAATTGAGATATTAAACACCAACTTAATTTAGGGTTAGCTCATTACATGTGCTGTGTCATTGATTTCAATAATTGAATCCTGCTTTAGTTTGTTAATATTTGTTGACATGTTTACATTGTTTTATGTTACGTTAGGATTATGGCCTTTTCCTCCAATGTTCTTAATCAGTTTTAAGTAAATTCCATGAGTAATTGAATCTGACTTTCACAGGATTTACTTTATAGTTAAATAATAGTGTAATCCTATATGTTATACTAATTGATCATTTGTTAAAAGTCGTTAGAATTCTTAGCTCATGTATATGTTTTGACGCATGTTTGGGTCTGTCTTGCTTTCCCAGTTTTGTTCTATCTGATTTTGTCTGTTCTTTAGTACCTGGGTGATTCAACGAGTAAGAACATTTACGCTTATTTTGGGGAAGAAAGCATCATATGGTTGCAAACCAAGTCACAATTATCTTTTTCATCAGGAATATGAAAGAGCATACCTACAAAGCGAAGCCACTGTGAAATTAGATTATTATAGATCTTTGTACCATCTGCAAAGTAGATCATACCTTAAAAATTGATACTTTTATTCGCTCTATGACTGTGTTAATTAGAATGGAAAATTTGAAATTGGCCGGTAGTGGAAAACATACTAAACGGAGTGAATGACGAGAGCGGTGTAAAGCTCGTTTGGAGAGAGATTAGAGAACAACCGATGCATGTCTTTTTAGTTCTTTTATTTAATTTTCAAAAAACTTCTTTAGTCTTCTTTTGTTGGAGCCAACTCTTAGATATGATCTTGACAGGTGTGTAATCTTCAACTAGTGGAATGATTTAGGAAACCATTCAACATTTGCTTAATTTTTTATACTTTAGTCTTATAAAATACTTTTATATGCTTCTTAGAGATTACCAGAATGTAATGGAAAGCGAGGCAACTTGCCTGTATTACATTCAACGTTACAATATTTGTAGTTTTCTTATAGCATGTTATTGTTATAGATTTGTCAATGTGTAATTTGTTAATATTAGATTTCTGATTTCAGATTCTTCGGTCTAACAGTTGCTAGTTCGTTAATTGGAGTTCTTATGAAAGCCAATTCATGGGCCCAACAAGACAAACCGCAACAATGTGGGGCAACCATCCAACAAAAGTACATCCATGAAAAGGTTTTTGATCTTGTCAAGGTTTGTCACTACCACCCTCGTGCTTTTGGTTATTAATTTTCTAATCAACTTCAGTACTAAACCACAGGGCCGACTATTGTCAGTTAGGACGGTTAATGGTTCGGTTCGGCTGTTATGAATAAAATTTTGGGCTGAAGCGCTAATTATGGTTTCGGGAAATGACAAACAAAACTGGTGGGATTAGGTGGGCTGACAAGAGATTTTAACTGTTCAAACCGTTTTATTTTCCCAAAGTCAGTAGTTTGTATTAGAGTTATTTAAAATGATAAAGATTTATAAACATAATACATATATCATATTTCAACCAGGGCCGGCTCTATAGTGTAAGTTGTGACGCAATAAGCTTGAGGCCCCAAAAAAATAAGAGTCCCGTTTATAGAAAAATATTATATTGAGTTTTGGTATTATATGACTTAGGGGCTGTTTGTTTTCGGCTGACCCGCTGACTCGGTCAGCTGGTCAGCCGGTTTGATGTTACTGATATGGTGTCTGACCGGGTCGTGGTCGGCTGACCCGGACCTAGGTTTCAAAAGCTCTAACTGGCTGACCCATCCCTTCGCCTCACTTCGACCGCTCCACCTGCGACCGCTCCACCGGCTGACCCATCCCTTCGCCTCACTCCTCGGTGACCGTCACCTCCACCGGCGACCCTCTCTCTTTTCAGGAGTCTTTACATTTCTTTTGGGTGGTCGACGGCGGTGGAGATGGTGGTCGACGGCTGCGGAGATGGTGGTCGACGGCGGCGGTGGAGATGGTGGTCGACGGCTGCGGTGAAGATGGTGGTCGACGGCGTCGGTGGAGATGGTGGTCGACGGCGTCGGTGGTGGTTCCGATCAATTCCATTTTGGGTGTGTGGAAGATAAAGGGAAAGTAATAAACAAAGCTGCTGAGTCTTCTCTCTTTTTTCAAGAGTCTCCATTTACATCCCTTAATGAGATTTTAAAGCAGGAATAATACTTGATAGTTAAGTATCAATGAAATTTTTGATGATTTGATAGCTTCTTGAAGAAATACGGTTACACAATTCACAAAGCAAACGACCATTGCTAAGTTCCTTCTTCTTCGATTGATTTGATCGACTTCGTCTAGCCATTTTTTATTAAAAGAAATCATCTATCAAGGACTTAAGATGGTATGCAAAATTTTCTTTGATTTGTTGCTTTTGTTCGAAGAAATTTAATTAGATTACTTTTGTTTAGATTGCGATTTTCAAAAGAGCCTCATTTTTTTAGTTCGATTGGGGCCCCAAAAAATGTTGAGCCAGCCCTGATTTCAACGAATGAATAAATAAAAAACAAAGAAGGTTGAACCAACGGGTTCCATTTACATGACTAGTTCCAAGTTCCAACGAATGATAGAGTTCCAACTGCTTCTTGAACTATTGGTTGCTCTTTAGTACTTGGGTGATTCAACAGGTAAAAGCATGTGAGCTTTTTTTTGGGAAGAAATCATCACATGGTTCTACTATTTCCTTATCGAAGCTTCTGTCTAATTATGTGGTGGGAGGTAAAGTTAATTATTTTCTTTACCTTATGGTAGTTGTATATTCAATTGTTACTTTACTATGTCAATGTTTGTTTACTGTAATGTTACTTGGTCTCTCCTTCTGTATTATTTCTCACATAGTACACGTAATTTGGAGAGCTTGTGCTGCTATTGGGTCTTGACACACCCACTTATGCTAGAAGCTTGTGCTGCTATATGGTCACCTTTTGGGTCTTGACACACCCACTTATGCTAGAAGGTTGTTAGGTGTTTGTTATTGACAAACTTTACAAGTGAGACATTTTTCTTTTAGCTTTTCTAAATAGAATACATCTTATCATGAGTGGTCCAGTTTACTAATGCTTGCGTTTACATCATGTGCAGGTCATCGTTTGAGTCTAGACCCACAATACTCAAAATTGTTGGCTTTCATTCTCTATGACCTTCAAAAAGGGAGTGTTTCTTCTTTGTTTTTGCTTTTCTGAATAGAATACATCATGTTGTTTCATTTTAATTTGTATTCACGTTTATCATTGGAGTGTAGACCCACAACACTTGAAAGATTTTCAGATTCATGTATTACAGTCTTCAAATGGAAGGCTTTTTTTTGTGTCTTTTTCGTTTTTAAACAGAATTCTTCTTTCTTAACCTTACGCAAACACACGCCCCGGGACTTGTAAAACTCCAATTTCACACATTCCACAACATTGCCCCGGATCTTCCTCTCTCCACTTGTTTTTTAAAGTGTTTTTTTTTCGGGTCTTCCTCACGCAAACAAACACACACACACACACTAGAAGTTACAGAATTTGATTTGATCGTATACTCGTTCATTTATAAATTTTATAATAATGTTCAGAGAGGAGAAGCTGTTGAAGGTGGCTGCCATGGCAGGATTGATTGTCACACGAGAACATTGATGTTTCCCCAACAGCAGAATTAGCAAAGGAGGTACTTGTTTAACTTGATGTGATTTTTCTTGTGTTTTTGTCACATATTTTTAATTGATTTTTATCTTATCTTTGCAATATATCACTTGTGCAATTGCTTAAGGAAAAAAATGCACATAGAAAGGTGAATTATGTATCCTGAACCAAACCATTTGTTATGTCTGACCCTACCTAACCATTTGTTATGTCCAACCCTACCTAAAACGAAGCCGAATAACGACCGACCCTACCTAACCATTTGTTATGTCCTTGCACATGGAAGGAAGGTGACTGGCATATTGAGATTCAAAGGTACTATTCATTCAACTTTCTTATTGATTCTTGGAAGCTTGAGTTTGCAAAGTATTGATTGTTTGATGTTCTTGTGTGATTTGTTAGACACCACCTTGAGGGTTATGAACGCTATCCCTTAACTTTTTAATTGATTTCTTAAGTAGATATTCATGTTCTTTAGTGATTTGTTTGGTTTGCATTATTGAACGGAAAACAGAGATAACATGATGTCAACATAATAAAAACTTGGATGTTAGTTTATTTTCTGAATTAGTGGTTGCTTACACCAACTTTTGTTGCTTGTTTTAGAACAGATGTGTAATATTAAATTGCTGTTTTATGCCAACCAAGTAGCTTAATTTTTAACTTCAATATTAATGTGAAATTGTCAAAATTTAAAAATAAGTAGGTACGTTACTTCTGTAACAAATCCATCACAAAACTGAATTTGGGTTTTAGATTAGTAATAGGATCCAGATCTTCTTACTTTACTATGGACAATACTCCTAATAAATAAATTATCCTTTTGAGTTTGGATCTCTAACTAGTATTATCTTCATCCCTTGTAGGTTGTTAGAAATGGTAAATGATAGAATATTGTTAAATTTCTCTTGGTTACATCCTCCGGCCATGGGCAATACCATTCGGGAGTCAATGCTAGTAAGTATGGTACTTAAACTTTAATCTCTTTTTCTGTCACACACACACACAAATATATAAAATAATGTTATTTGATAGTTGCTCTTTTTTCCATATCTTCTGTCACTAAGCTAGAAAAAATATGATGGAATAAGCGGTTTTCTGTCATCTTTGCCTAAACTTTGTTGATCCAGAAAATGATGAAAATGAAGATTAAAACTTGCTATTTCTTGCTTTTTATGTCCAAATTATGTTCTACCGAAAGAGTAGGATTGCATAGAGGGTTTAGTTCTTAATTTAAAATTCATAAACTCCATATCCTCACATTCATTCAAGAAAAACTATACCATGTGTTTCTGATTTTGGTCTTGGTAAGCTTTATGTGGAGGATGAAGCTCATGTGACCACCGTTGTTGCTTGCGTTTTGGATATCTTGCGCCAGGTTTGTCATTATAGTTCTTAAATTGCTTCTTTTTCTCTAAAACTAAGATATTGGCCTCATCATTTGTAAATAATTTAGTTAATCTTCCATCTCTCTATCTCTAATTGCACATGGCCTTAAAATTACATTGGTAAAAAGGTTGTGTAATCGCTTGAGAAAGAAAACATTTTTTTTCTTAATTTAGTAGTCTTCGTTACATTTTCTTGTGTTTGTTCTTGTGTGATTTGTTTGGTTTAGGTTATTGGAAAAAAAAACAAGATATTTTGATGTCAACTCCAAAACTCTTTATCTTGGTAATGTAAAGAGGTTTTACATCATCTTTTAAATATTACAATAAACTCATTATGTGTGTAGTGTCTTTCAGATTATTATTTTGAAACCTGCTTTAGTTTGCCAATGTATGTTGACCTGTTTATATTGTTTCATAATACACGAGGGTTATGGTCTGTTCCCCCATTTTTCTTTACCTGTTTATGTAAATTCCTTTATTGATTGAATCCAACTTTCATAGGGTATACTTTATAGTTCAATACTAGTTTAATGCTACGGATCTACTAATTAATTTGTTAAAAGCCCTTGGAGTGTTTATCTTCTTTTCCTTTGTTTTATTCATGTTTAGGTTGGTTTTACATTCCTAGTATTGTTCTATTTGATTTTGGTTGTTCTGTAATACTTGGATGATTCGACAAGTAAAAAAACATTAAGTTTCTTTCGGGAAAGAAAGCATAATATGATTTTTATATTTCCTGATTTAAAGCTTCTCAAGTTTGATTATATGGCACTAGTAGTACACTAGTATTAAAAGTTTCTTACTTGGTAATCTTCATACTTGGAGATAAAAACAAAAAATGAATGTTTTTTTTTTTTGCTTTTTTTAAAATGTTCTTATGAATATATGTGTTTTTAGAATATTGGGGTGGAAATCAAATATTAACTTAGGATGCTTGTTTGAAAGTGGCTTATGATTCGACTTATGGGTTTGCATATTTGCACCATGATTGTAATCCTAACATTATTCACGCAGGTGTCGGAATATATTCTTCCTAGGCCGGCTTATTTGCATCATGAGTGTAGTTCCAACATTGCTCACACAGGTGTACATATATTCTTCATGCTGATAATGGGAGCCTTGTGCTTCTGATATTAGTTTGGTACGCTTTTTGTAGGTGGGGAAGCTTATGTGACCCCTGTTGCTTGCTTACAAATGGGGATTTTTCATGCTTGACAAATGAGGTTGGTAGCACTCTGTATCCCTATTTTTCTGAGTGGATCAGGTAACACCGTGATTTTCCCTTAAAACTTAATTAGTGGCACAATATTGTTCAATGGGAGTTTAGTAATCCTACTCCATTTGGCAGGTGCTATGCTCAATCACATGATTAGAATATTTGGATTAGTCAATTTTGTGCTTGCATTTATCTTTTTTGAACCTGGTTTCAATCAAAGTGAATTGCTAAATCTCGCATCATTGTAGGAGGCGTGAAGAGTTAAAGCTAAATTTCTTCACTATTTCTTGAAGGCGCGAAGAGATGCAGGTAATCAGCCTACTCTGAATCTTGTGCTTTAATTGTTCTTTGCTAAATACTTGCTTGATATGTGCCTTATTTCTTGGTTTTTGCTATATGTTGATGTTGTAATTGCTTGAGATAGAAAAACACACAGAGAAAGATGAATATGTATCCCGAACTAAAAACCCATTTTTTAGCAAGGCAGAAGCCTGCCCGATTCGTAAAACAGTAGCATTCAACATCACATAATCCTGTATTGATTCCTACATCGTCTACGTCTTCTATGAAGGCGCCTTTAAGATTGGACACAAAGACTTAAATCCTAAAAGGCTTTATAGGCTAAAGGAGACTATAATGTAAAGCTTAAATTTTAAAGGCGCTATAAAACCCAACTCATGAGATCCATAAGCATGAAGCTCGTAAAATGTGATGCCCGTAAATGTGCCAATAAAGCACGAGGTCTAAAGCCCAATAGACCTAAAAACCTAATAATTAGGTAGTGGGTAAAGTGTACATTATGAAGTGTTAAGCTTAATTATGAAAGCCTAAGGCCTAGCACATAGGGTTGATAAAATACGAGGCCAAATAGAGAACCTCTAAGCCTAAAGCTTTATGTCTACCTTAATTATGAAAAGCCTAAAGCTTTATTCTAATCAATCACATGATTATAATATTTGGATTAGTCAATTTTGTGCTTGCGTTTATCTTATTTGAAGCTAGTTTCAATCAAAGTTGAATTGCTAAATCTCACATCATTGTAGGAGGCTTGAAGAGTTAAAGCTAAATTTCTTCACTATTTCTTGAAGCCATGAAGAGACGCAGGTAATCAACCCACTATGAATCTTGTGCTTTAATTGTTCTTTGCTAAATACTTGCTTGATATATGCCTTATTTCTTGATTTTTGCTATATGTTGATTGTGTAATTACTTAAGATAGAAAAACACATAGAGAAAAGATGAATATGTATCCCGAACCAAAAGACCATTTTTCAACAAGGCGGAAACCTGCCCGATTCGTAAAACAGTAGACTTAAATCCTGAAAGGCTTTATAGGCTAATTGGCTAAAGGAGACTATAATGTAAAGCCTAAGTTTTAAAGGCTATAAAATCCAACTCATGAGATCCGTAAGCATAAAGCTCGTAAAATGTGATGTCCGCAAATGTATCAATAAAGCACGGGGTCTAATGCCCAATAGATCTAAGCCTAATAAGCAGGTAGTGAGTAAAGTGTACATTATGAAGTGTTAAGCTTAATTATGAAAGCCTAAGGCCTAGCACATGAGGTTGATAAAATACGACGCATAACGGAGAACCTCTAAACCTGAAGCTTTATGTCTATCTTGTAAGGTCTAAAGATAAGACTTGTAATGATTGAATTTTATAAAGCCTGGTGCTCTGAAAGTGAGGCCTAGAGCTTAAGAAGTCTAGAAGCCTAAGTCTTAAGTGTTAAGTCCTAAGGTGTGAAGTCATATTGTGAAAAAAAGGGCATTTTATATATTTTATAAATGAGTCCTAATGTAGGCTATGTTGAAAAGCCTCTCACTTTATGGGTGTACAATTCTTGAGTTTATGGGCCTTTGAGTATTATGAGTCTAACACTTATGGGCCTTAATCGTAGGTTTTAGGTGAAGTGTTTTGGGCTATACGTGTTAGGTTGTCTTTAGGGTCTTTTAGGCATTAGGCCTCATGATTTATGGGCATGAGCCTTTATTAGCATCTGGCTATATTGGTATTAATTGTTCGGCTTTAGGCTTCAAGCCACATGCTTTATGGGCCCAGTGCATCGTATCTAGCTTTTGGGCCCAATGCATCATATGTATCTAGCTTTATGGGCCTCGAGTGTAAGGATTTTGACTTTAGTTTGCAGTCTTCCTTTGGATTTAGGGCTAGGGCTTTGGGCCTCGTGTGTTGGGGTTTAGGCTTCACTTTTAGGCCTCATGGTTCAAACTTTAGGCTTTGTGTTTTAGCTGTACGCCCATGCTTTGTGGACCACGTGTTTGATGGGCCTTAGGCTATATAGGCTTCAATTTTTGCTAGTCTCAAGCATTAGAACTCATGGTTTGGACTTAAGAATCTCAGATAATTTGTTTAAAATAGTATGTTGACAATTATAGTATATAATAAATGATTAGTTTGGTTTGCTGAGGTGATAAAGCACACACCCCTCACAGACCCCACCCAGACTTATATAATTTATTTTGAGTATTTGAACTAATATTGATAGGGTTTTCTTTATCATTCAATACTGGCGTAATGTATAATTCTAATACTTAATTTGTTGAATGCCCTTAGTATGTTTAGCTCTTATTTTTTTGTTTTGAGGTATATTTTATTAAAATCTTTGTAAACTCGATAATCTCAATAGGCTATTGGGTTTATTATCACCCGTGCAACGGTGACAAAATATACTACACGTTTTGTTGTATAATTGATTTGTCACAAGCCCGAAGTACGTTGTTCTCTTTAGTCATACATGCACATTGGATTTTAACATTATACACCTTAGTTTGTTCGAAGTAATAATTTCAATCTTTTTTGTATTATTTGTAACATGAAAAACCAACATGAAATTTCTAAGGCTGTGTTACAAGCTCAAGCCTACGACAGCCCATTACCACACTCACATTACAAGGGGCAACAACCTCTTACGCTCCATACCCACTTTTTTACAAGAGTATAACATAACCTGAATCAATAATATTATTTAAGTTTACAAAATCAAATCAAATGTTGCTCGAGTAAATAAAGTACATCTTAGATTTTGAATTTCACTCAAATGATTGACTTTTGAGAATACTCGATCGTAATTCAAAAACTAGATGCACTCAAATTGTAAAATTACGAAAATGTCCACGTCACTACAATATTATCGCTACAACATTGCCATGTGGGATTTACCAGTGTAGACTAACTTGTAAATGTGTTATATAATGCCATATGAAACACAAAATCACGTGGGATGTTTTTAGAGACAAATGATCTCTCTATATCTTTGATGTTTAAATCTTTATAATTGAACTCTAACTTGATTTAAGAATTCGAAATTTTAGTAATCAATACACGATACTTTTAAGAATTTTAATTCTTTTAGCCGAATGGTTCAACGCTTTTTGTTCCGCACAAGAAAGACAAACTTGAAACCAACTCCTTCCTGCTTTTATTTTGGTTTTTTTTACTGTTTTTTATTTATTATATTTTTCCTTTTTTATTTTTTCTCATTATTTAGTAAATCATTTTTGCTTTATTATTTTGTTTTGCTTATTCCATATATTTCTCTTCATATTTTTATATGTTTTCTTATTTTTTACTGATACTATTTAAAATAAAATAGAACGGTGTGCCCGATTATGTTGTGATCCTCGTTTTAAAACTCTTGCCAAGTAAGCTCTAACTAGTAAAAAATACCTGTGCAATGCGGCGGTGCCGTACACGACGTGATAAAGTATAGATTACAATTATCCTGACTCGTTTTCAAACTAAATTTACGTCAAAACCTAGAGTTATTTGAATTTATATCATTGAAATAAAACATATTATATTTTACCTCACTCGTTTCAAATAAAATATATGTTAAAACAAAGACCAACTAAAAACGTACATAAAAATTAGCACAAAAACGATTTACTTAATATTTGATCTAGCTTGTGTCCAAACAAAATTTACGTCAAAACGTAGAAGAACTCGAACTTGCACCGACACATACATAAAAAATAAGAAAGTAGGAAATTAGTTTTCATATGTAAAAATATATAATGGATAAACCTGCGGGCTTTCGAAACTCGAGAGGTGAAAGTGACATTTCTAAAGCTTACATAATATTTAGGGGGTTAAAATGTCAATTGAAGAAAATTAAAAGGGTGATTTTGGCCGGGGGCATAATGCCACCGAGTATAGTAATATATGCGTGATTTTTATGCTTGATTTTTATGCTTGATTTTATTTTTAAAACCACCAATTCCAATAAACAATAGAATGCATCTAAAGTTTCATAACATTTTTTATATTTTAAATTTCAATATCACAGATGCAATACAAGGGTATTAGCGTTTATACATGTAATCCTATTAAATTTATCTTCAGATTACCACATATAATACGCTTAAAATTATCCTTAATTTTTGTTTCTTGATAAATGTTTTGTGATGAAAGTCTTTCTTCTCCTCTGGTTTAGGTCATGTCACTGTTTGTCAGGTATCTTCATTGGGTAACTGACGAGCATTTATGAAATTTTTTAGATTTTTTTTGAATTTTTATGAGATTTGTAATAGATCGTCGATATTACTAACCGTCCATCTTTGATAATGAGTTTTCTAGTATCATGTAATAGATGTAGTGCCGCCATGCTGAGAATGGCAATAGCAGTGTATATGTTGCCCGACGGTGGCATGCGTTAATCCCTACATGCATCTACACTTTGATTAAGAAAAATGATGACAACATACTATTATTACAATTCAAGTTATTCTACAATAAATATGAAAATAATAACATATATTATAATAAGAGTATGTGGATTATTGTTGATTATATATTGGCTTTTTGTAATATGTATTTAATATAACTATATAATATTTTCTTAAGTTTCGTATATACCATTATGATTTAGTTATTTTTATTTAAGTGGTGGTATAACTTCTAACATGATTTATTTTAAACCCGCTTTCGTATTTCTTAATGTTATATTTTACAAAGACATTCTCCCAACTTTATTTTTTTTTCTTCTTACGTACTTATAATCACGTCAATGTTATCACTGCAACACGCGACAAAATCCAATAGCTGTAAAAGAACTACACCTTCGATATAATCTAAAAGTATTTTAAATATAAGAACAAACATATTCATGACCACTTTTTAGTTATCTGAAATAAAAATTTATTAGACGATCACATATAATAAATATTATATATTATTTAACAATTTATAGATTGATATAGACGATGCTAAACACATTTTTAGAGCGACCTAAAAGTAATCTCAACATATATATTTTTAACTTCAGAAAAATAAAGGTTAAACAGTTTAGATAGACATTAACCTTTATGTTAATAAAGGTAGGGAAGAAGCAGTTAACTTACTTGGTTTTTGAGATTGGCTACAGTTGTATTGTTTATTGACAATATCCCCCCTTGGCTTTAAAGAGGAGAAAGAGTTCGGATGATTCAGATCCCCATTTCACATCATATTCTAAAGAGAGAAAGTGCTCTCTCTTTCGCCGTGAGTCGCCTGTTGTGCCGCCGCCGGCGCCGGCTGCACCGCCACCACCTGCACGTCATCGCCTGCAACGCCTGTCGGTCGGCCTTCGTCTGTGTGTGCGGGTGTGTTGCCGCCCACCGCCATCAGTGGTGGTAGTTTGGTGGCAAACGACGATGTGTGCGTCGTGGAGATGAGGCTTACGAGGCAGAAATTGGTATCATCGCGTAGATCTGGGGATGGATGTTGTGATAGCCAATGTCTGATGGTCGTCGGTGTCTCTAACCCGAGATCCGACCGCCGCCGCTGCATGTGTGTCGTGCCTCTGCTCTTTTACGAGCTCTGTTATGATGGTAGGGGTGTCGGGTCGTTGTCATTGTCTCGGAACCCCCGGCCAGATGCTGTGCTATGTCATGATGGTCGTTTGTGCCCGGAGTTGCCTTCACCGGCATTCTGATGGCGGCGACTGACTACGTTAATAATACCGGTTTTTTGAATCATCTATTTTGGGAATCGTTGTCTTGATTACGGCTTAATCTAAGATCTTGGTATGCATGAGAGTTTGTGTCGATGATGATGAGGAATAACTCATCTGAGACTTTGTTGGTGTTGTTAAATGATGTATGGTAGATTCGTTGTGTCGATGATGATGAGGAATAACTCATCTGAGACTTTGTTGGTGTTTTGGTTTTTTTTTTATCAAGACCATGTTGCCTTAATACTTATATCAGACTTTAAACATGGTTTTATTTTGTTTTCTGTTTTGGTCTGTGCTTTGCTTGATGATGTTTGTTTAGACCATATTGTTAGTTTGAGTCTATGATGATGAGCAATGGCTCATCTGAGTCTGGTATGACGTTGTGGGGATGATGTTTACTTTAGGCATGTTGTTGTCGTGATGTTTTCGTCGGAAAATGTTGGGTTTGTTGAGTTGATGATACTCAAAAAGCATATCTACACCTTGATCTGTTTTGGTTTTTCCTTTGGTCAATGATGTCATGTTTGGATGTGAAATGTTATGTCTATGATGATCGGAAAGTCTCGGTCTGAGACGAGATACGTGGACGATTGCCTTGGGCGATGATGATGTTTGTACGCGCATCTGAGCCTACTCGATGTTGCTATTTATCTGATTTCATTGTTCTAGCCGCTTCATGTTTGCTTACGTTTGCTTTCGCGTGTGATGATGTTTGTTAGATCTGAAATTTTTTGTCAATGCGATTATGGTCGATGACGATGATTGTACACACATCTGAGACCACTCAATGTTACAGGTTATGTCTTTTCTTAGTCGTTTAGGTTTGTTTTGATGTATACGTGTGTCGATGACGATGAACTGCTACATCCGAGACTGGTTGTATCGTTTTTTAAGTGTTAAGTAGCTGCTTATTTGGGATTAAGGCTGTTTTATTGGGTTTATTGTTTGATGGGTCGCGATTATGTGACAAGAATTGCGTTTGTTGCCTGGTCGTGGCTGCCGTTCATGGCTGACATCCATAACCGAACCCCTAACACGCAACGCCGTTCATGGCTGACATCCACAACCGAACCCCTATCGCGCAACGCGCGTATGGGTTACAACTAGTTTTGTAAATATTATAAGTATAAATCACTGTTTAAAAGGAATCTAAAATTTCATCATTACGTAGCTTTAATGATATTTTCGGGGGTTGATTCTGTCTATTATAATAATAATTATGTAATCATAAAACGAATGATGCCAAACTATGTGGTCCTCGAACCCACAACGTGATATGATGTTGCCAGCTAACCAAAACCTATTGAACTACTAAAGTTTTGTATTAAAATATATTTAGTAAATCATTTCCAAAATAAAGTCTCTTTTGCAAACTAGAATGCTTTAACCAAAGGTTTGTATACTAGCATTACAAAGATGTTTAAAATAATGTTTGAGCATTCACATAGCATTCCCATCTTCGTTCAGATATTTACATTAAAAACAATAACTTTTTTACTTTCTCTTTCGAAAACACGGTACAACCCCGTAAATTTTTTTTTCCTTCACTCACAACCACTTACAATTATCCCCTATAATATAGGACACACACTCATATCAAAATGAGGCACCTGCTTTTAATGCTCTTGCTACTTTAAGTGGTTTAACGTTTATATTTAATAAAGGACAAAGATTTACACATAAAAGTATCGTTAGAGTATGTGTGATTTAGATATTTTTTTTTCATTTAAAAAACAATGCTCGTTGATATGTGGGAATAATTTAGAATTTTACCTTTTTTTTTTTGAACGGTGGCTTTCTTAAGAGTGACTCAATGTCACATCGCCCATGAGGTTTCCCCTGGGCGACCCTAGCCAAGATCTGCTCCAGACTATGTTGTCTGAACCGGGTCCACGCTGGATTGTCAGACTTGGTTTCGGCGTTCCCCCGGAAACCGTACTGGCTCCACAAGGGTTGCCCTCTGGAGTAACAGCCGGATGAAAACCGGGGTCGAGCTCTGCAGGATCGGATTTGTGGGGTTTTTCTCTCAACTCACTGTGAATCAACACTCAGCAAGCAGTCTTATGAAGAGTTGATCACAATATATCAAGTAACAAGCAGTAAGAAAATTTAACACAGCAAGTAAATTTTCAAGGTACTTTTATATATTGCTTCTCAACTCAAAGGATTACAAGACACTTGGACTCAAATCGCTTATCTAAAGAGTTACAGGGAGAAGATATATATAATACTACCTACAGCCGGGAATACTTTGATTCCAGCTGGACACCTCTAACCTTACATCTATACTACAAGACTCTAGGTGAGGTCTTTCAGACATTTTGTCTGAGAGCAGGTAGTCAGGACATGTCCCTGACTTACCTTTTGTCACCAACTAAAGTTGGTAACATGTACTATCATAAAAAAGTGAACAGTAGAATAAAGTATGGTCAACAACATGGCTCTTTAGGAAGATGCCATGCTGTATCAGAGGTCTGCAGCGGACTGTCAGGGACCATACTTTTATCTGCTGGACATAGCAATGTCTTCCGAAGGATAAAGTACTTCGGAAGAATAACTTCTTCCGAAGGCACTTATACTTCGGAAGACTGCTTCTTCCGAGGCTTGGAGTCTTCTTTGTCTTCGGAAGCAGACTTTGTCTTCAGCTTTTTCATCAGACTTTGTCTTCGGAAGCTCTTTCAGACTTTGTCTTCGGAAGCTCTTTCAGACTTTGTCTTCGGAAGCTCTTTCAGACTTTGTCTTCGGAAGCTCTTTCATCAGACTTTGTCTTCGGAAGCTCTTTCATCAGACTTTGTATTCGGAAGCTCTTTCAGACTTTGTCTTCGGAAGCTCTTTCATCAGACTTTGTCTTCGGAAGCTCTTTCAGACTTTGTTTTCGGAAGCTGTCCTTCAGACTCTCGGAAGATCTCTTCTCAGCTTCGGAAGCCTTTGAATGCAGTACCAAAAGATGACTATGAAGTGATTTTGGTTGCACCAGTCTTATCATGATCCAACAAGCTCTGAGAATCGGCGTTCGCACCAGTGGCTCAAAGAATGTAAACAAAATTTGGGAATTAAATGATATTGGTTTAAATTATTAACTTCTTTGATACTAAATGTGTCAACAAAAAAAATCCAACAGCATCACTAAGGTGGATTGACCAAAAGAAACCAAAATCTATTTTAATATTTTAATTCCTCATAAACTTTGTAAAACATACATTTTATTTTTTTGAAGGGCTGTAAAACATACATTGATGGGGGAAAGCCTAACTACATGTGGAAATGAGTAGATAACCCATATATTAAGTTAAATAACCAACAAGTGGTGTATAATACTTCTTTAAGAGAGTAACCTTAATTCACAAACTAAAGCAATAATTACAGCTTAAAGTCGCAAACTTATTCATAAGAAATTATTACTGTTATTTTGGTGTAAAAGGAGACTCGAAATATGTTTTGAAATAAGAAAAGTGTAGCTCCAAGATTATGTAACCAAATGTTACACGTATTTCATTTCTTTTATATTAGCTTATCAATTAAACTATTGATGGGTTAGGTTCAGTTCATAAGTGGTGTGACCGAAAACTAGTCTTGTATCTTACAGAATTAAGGAATTGTTGTGTAAAATTAAGTGTTATTTTTTAAAAAAGTGATATTATTTGAAAAATAGGCACATCTGGTTACAATATTTTAAAGAAAAAATTACATAAATGGTCACCGTGGTACTCAATTGCATGTTTGTCCGCAAACTTTAAAAATTACAAAGAGTAAATTACAAATTATATACTTTATTTATATATAAAATTACATGTTACGTTTTTTAGTTTTAATAATTACATATAAAAACTTTTATGTATATAAATTTGCACACGTATTGTCATTTACACTAACTTTTATCTAAATATACAATTAATTCAATTATGTGTTCCTCACATAAAGAGTATTTTTTTCATTTGCTTTCACATCTTATATAATAAAATTTTTAGAGGTTTACTAATAATTTTAAATAAAAAATTACAAGATCGCTATCGGAGCGTTGGGTCAGTCGATAAAACTTATGTTCTTAAGTCAATAACAATAAGTTTGAATTAACTTTGCACCTTTTAAAATTGGAGTAACTTTATAAAATAGTAACCAGCTTTCAAAAGTGTTCCAGTTAGGTAACTTAAGTTTTAAAAGTATTTAAATTAGGTCAGTCAATTTTTAAATTTTATATAAAGTAAAAGTCTTAACATATTTTTAGCATGTTATACTTTTGGTTTCAATTAGAAAATATTTTTTTCTATCTTTTGATACTAATATGAAACGTTAACGTAAATTTTAGGTACTTTTTTTTGTTTTTTCATAATTAACATGTTTTTTTTATATTTTTTAATATAATTTTATATATTGAAATTTCTGACCCTCATGTCTTCTCCACCATTACTTTCTTGACATAAGAAAATTTAATGAAGAAAATTTAATGATGGCTCGATTTGATCATTTGATAGTCAAATTTGAGAAAAATATGTATGGATGACTAAATTAGAACACTTTTAAAAATTGATTACTATTATGTGTCATTTTTCCTTTAAAATTTCAGGGACTAAATTTGTAATTAATACACAAAAATTTAAACTAACTTTATAATTTTAAAGTGTAGGGATTAGTCATGCAATTTGATCAAAGCATAAGAACCAGTTATACAAATTTCTCTAATCTAAGCTATTACACATTACTAATAATAATTAAAATTAAAATTAAAATTAAAATAAAAAATGATTAAAATTAAAATCAAATTGAACAAATTGCTAGTATGAATTGTTATCAACTAATAATCATAGATTAAATGATTAAAATACAATTTCGAAAAATAATAAATCATCATAAGTTTTAAGAAGCCGACCCGAGAGAAAAGAAGAAACAATTATTTATTTTTGTAGAAGTTTATGATAACATCCCAAGTTAATTCATTCATACATTTGACTACTGATGTTTCATGCAAGATCATGAAACAATACAACCTATTTTTTCCCAAACAAACTTTTCAATCTCCCCCTTTCCAACTTCTCTAGCAACTTGCCCGAACCGGGTATCTCTGACTCGGTGAGTTTCTTGAGATACCCGATCGCACCATAGGAAACCATCAGTTTCCTACACCTCTTGCTTGATGACAGCAGACTCAAACAAGAAATCGCGTATTTTTTAGCTGTGTTTTGTGGGTTAGGATCAAGCAACTGAACTAGGTTCGGGACACTCTTATCATCCTTTCTTACCACCCGACGGTTATGTTGAAGGGTCATTAGGCTCGCAATGGCTTGAGCAGCCACCTCTCGAACCCCATTCGACTGCGCTTCAAGTAACTTGACTAGTAACGGGATACACCCACTCTCTCCCACGAGCCTTTTCACTTCCATCGTGTTGCATATACGACATATTGCTGACGTGGCAGCCTTTTGGGCCCCGAGTGAACCAGATTTTAGAACATGAACCAATCTTGGGAGTAGCCCGAGTGAGATTAAAGACTCCCCCGAGACCAAGCCGACCAAATTCCGTAATGCTGCAACTGCAGGCTCTTGAGGTAACGGCCCATCGAGGTAAGCCAATAGACTGCAGGCCCCACCTTCGGTGATTACAGCCCGTTTAAGGTCATCGTTGCTCGAGGTGAGATTCTGCAAGCACTCGGCGGCGTATTCTTTTGAACCCAACAAAATCCCGCTATCGAGTACACTGATCATGATCTTCACAATCCCTTCTTCGGCTAGCGTTTGACGGAGCTCGGGAATAATGGATAAATTTTTCAAAGTACAAGTGGCTGAACCTTGAGAAACGGAATCACCGGTGCGACAGATGTCGATCAGTGGCGGCACGCCACCGTGGCCCGCTATGGACCTGGCGGTTTCTTCGGACATGGACAGTCTTTGAAGGGTGATGGCTGCTTTTTCTCTACCAACCGAGCTCCCGGATTCAAGCAACCTTATCAAAGGCGGAAGAACACCTTCGGATACAAGCCAACTTTCACAACCACCGGATTCTGCTAACGAACATATTAAGGTTACGGTTTTTTCCCGGATTCTTGGAGAGGTAGCAGTGAGTAGCTGCACCAAAGCCCCGATGTTACTACGGCCCACGATGGACAAAACCGTCTTTTCATCTTCTTTCATCACATCAACAAGGGTATCAAGAGCTTTATGCTTAGCTTCCAAATGACCAATTTGCAGCCTTGCAAGTAGTTCCCGAATATCACTGCTTCGATGGCTCGAGCCTTCAGGATCTGATGACATGGTGACCTCACCAAGAACCCCGGTTTTGATCAAAAGTCCGCAATCTCTTAAGTTTAACTCTATTTTTCCTGATAGCGAATCAAGATCGCTCTGCATTTGAAGCTTCCCATCATACTTTCCCTTTGAGCATGTTTCCGCCAACTTGATTGATTCATTTAAAGTTTTTGAAATTGCTTCCAGTTGCTCGTTGCATAACGTGTTCTTTGAGAAGCATGGGTGACTTGATAGATCTGATAAACGAGTCGGGATTTGCTCTAATCTGCTTATGATCATTTTCCATCTTCCTGGGAATTCTTTAACCTCCAGTGCCTTCTCTAACGCCACTGGAACAAGATCTTTGGCATACGAAAGCCACTCTTCAGCTGAGCGGAAGTCGGCCATTGACTTATTCTTGTTTTGACCAAGCTCTTTGGCTAATTGGAACTCAAACAAGTCTAATCTGCAGAATATTTAGATAAGAAACCAACATTTTAAGGTTTTTACGCTAACATGATCAACGAATGAATGATATATAACAGTTCTACAGACCAAAGAACTTGAATTTGACTTATTGGAAGTCAAGTTTGAAGCTTTAAAGTTAAAGAGACCAACATGTTCGACTTTAAATGAACTATAAGTCGATAAAAACTGAAACTTTAAGACTAAAAAGATGTAGAGGTCGATCAAAGAACACGATCTTGACTCCTTTTTACAGTCAAATCTGAATCTTTTTGGTTAAAGAAACCAACATATTCAAGTTCATCAATACAAAGTGAGAAAAATTGAACCTTTTCCATGCATAAATGTGATCATCAATTTACGAAATAAATGATAAATAATGTGACCAAGGTTAAGGAATATAAGGAAACCAAAATCATATTTGATTCTTGAAGCTTTGAGAAAACATCTTCTTCAAGTTAAGTTATCTAAAATGAAATAGAAAACCAACAACTTCGTTTATTAAATTAAAGAAAAGTTGGCATCAGCCAACTTTGATTTACAAATAATAATTAAATAAATTATTAAAATAAATAAAGATAAAGGGCCCTAGATCTAAAACATTTAAGAATCTTGCAATGATCATATACGAGAGACAAAGTTATTACAAAGGAAATTCATACCCACATGTATGGATGATCATAAGTGCTAGTAAAGTAGTAACACGTAGGAGTTATATATGTATATATACAAAAATGTATACTGTAATTCTTTTATATATTTTCATGTAATTGTAATGTAGAGATGATGATGAAAGTGAAAGGAAGATCATTGAATGGCAAGAAACAGCCGCCCATTTAAGGCTATCATCCAGAAAGTTATCACTCTTTTGATTATGAAAATGACATTTTCATGTATGCTTTTTTTCTTTATGTGAAATGAAATTTAAAAGGGTGTAAATACTCAAAAAATTAGAAATGTATTTTTTAATTCTGAGTTTCAAAATGCAAAAAAAAATCTTAATTTCTGAGTCTTATAGTACTCATTTTTTTTCAAATTTTTACTTAACAAAAGTCTTGTTTATGAACGGAAAAAGCAAGAGCTAAACAGGTTAAATTTTTATGTTAAAATTAAAGTATTTAGAGCTTAAAATTTGATAATTACATATAAATCGACAATTGAATTGCAAAATATAAATAGTTATATCAATACACATCCTTCGGAGTAAATTATTTAAAAGTAAAGAAATTTAAGTGAAACTTTGCTTTGAAGTGAGGACTTAAAACAGGTCTTCATCTACCTTCACTACAATACAAGTATTTTACAACATTGAAATGTCACCAAACTATCAATGTATTTTTCACCAAATTAAAAGTTCATTCTTTTTATATTTTATGGGTCCCAAATCATAATTCATTTATACCCATAAAAATGATAATTAAACTTGAATACAATTAATACAAGAACAATTCCATACCTGAATGTGACTGGTTTCCAGCAATCATTTCAAATGCTCAAAATCCATTCATAGCTAGTGATTCTGCAAATAACAAACACCAATTATTACAGATTCACACTGCAATCACGTACCTAAATCTTTACACGCACAAGTAGCTAAAGTAAAGTTAAGATTAAAAGAGTTATATCAGAAAATTGGCAAAAGTAAGATGTGAGTTGATGATTCTTGAAAAGAAATACTTAAAGCACAGATCTTTATAAATCGTGCTCACCAAAATTACCTTTATTCCAAAAATATTTGAACTTTATGTAAAAAGGATAACTTTCCCAATGAAGGAAGCACAATCCAGGATTCAACTAGTAATTTCAAAGAAAAAATTATAATACCCACCAAAGATTAAGGTAAGCCCTAAAGAACCACAGAGTAATGCAAAGTATCTAATGCACAATTTGAACAGAAGATTAGGTATTGTTTTAAATTTGAACTTGTTGCTTTGTACTGAAGCAATACCAATTTTAAGTTCGAAAAACACAGTTTTTCTACTTAACATAGTACACTCAAAGAGTAAACAATATAATTCTAACAAATTTTAGACATACCGACCAATGATTTATTCATTCAAAACCTAAATTTTGAAAGATTTCTTTGAGATTTGACAAATCATCACACTGGATCTGAACTTTAACAACACTATTTCAAAATATACGAAAGCACGTATAAGGATTGAACGACGAACCTAAACAAATTTGAGAAATACCATCAAAGATTTGACCATAAAATCCCCAAATTAAAGCACAAGCACCGTCAAATCTTAGGAAAAATGTTGACTTTTGAGAGATAGTGAAATACCCACCATATATATGGTCGTCCAACAAAAGAAAAAACAATTTCCCCCATATCAGAACGCTTATTAGCTCTGCCGAACAAAGATTTGATCCTAAAACACCATTTTCGAAGAGATGCAGATAAATCTGAGTGAAATTTGAAATATATTCACCATAAATTGATCTTAAAGACAATAAATTTCATCATTAAATGCTTAATAAATGTGATTTTCAACGGTCTAATGAATCATTCAAAAAGGGTATTGAACAAGATCAAAATCAGTGAAGAATCTAGAGAAGATTGAAGCTAAAATTAAGTTGAAATTACAAAAAAAGAAGAAATTTACCAGCCTCGTATGAAGATGATCAATCTTGAAACTCTCAATGAACTGAAGCAAGAGAATGATAATCGAATTCAAAAAAATTTTTAAAAAAAACGCTTCTTTCTTCTGCAGTTCTGCTTCGAATACCTCTCTAATGTCAGAAGCAAATCGCAAGCTCCAACATTCACTTTATGAATCAATTGTGCAGATTAATAAGAGTAAAAAACCAAGTATACATGAGTGTATAAGTATTATAGCTTCGTGTACATGTTGTTGATGCATGATTTCTCTGGGTTTTATAATTGTAGGTGTGGAGGAAGTAATTTCTTGAAATACAAAATACGTGAAAGACAGCAAACATCCTTCTAAATTTTATAGACTAACACTACTGGTCCTTTGTGATAAATGATTTGTGTTATTTACTCTCAACTTGTAATATAGTAAGTTGTTGTGCTCAATGTGTGTGTTCAAGTTGATGAATAAGTTTAATCAGGTTCGATTAGGTGAATATTATTAACTAAACCAAACCAACCAGATTACATTTTGATTTTTCATTGTTTCAAAAAATAAATTATAAGAATATGATTTGTTCGTATTAATTAAAAAAACTCTCAATCCATCAGATGATGGAACTATCTCATAATATAAAATGAATATAGTGATATACTTATAAAGAGTGAATGTCGTTTTCCTCCAGTTTTGCATTTTTTTTGCTTTTTATTTTTGCATGCGGCTCTCTGATGTGTTAAAAGTTGTCATTTTCATACAAAAACGTTAAATTTGTTAATTAAAAATGTTAAATATCTATTATTAAAAAGGTGATTATGTAAGTTTGCATATAAAACAAAATCCTAATTTATGTTTATGTGTTTCTAGTACAATTTCATTCATCTTAAATTAAAAAAGTAATATTATTGGATGAAAATGAGAGATGCAACAAAAAAAATAATTTTCGAATTAAAATAGCAAATGTAATCAAATTATAAGAAGAAAAACGATAATTCAATGAATTGTAAAATAATAAAGTTTTAGTGAAGTTAGTCAAATCTTTTTCTAACTATAAACACCGGTTAAGTTTGAATATTGTTTTATTGTAATAGTACTTTGAATTAACTTTGGTGAGAATTTCATATACTTTTTTAAACTTATAAAATTACATATTCTCTTAAAATAGAAGTTTTTGTTTTAATACATAATATATAATGATTCTTTAAACATGATTTGAAGAAATATGTAGTTTCACTAAGTGAAATTGCTCCTATGCTTTTAAATTGAATGTCTTAGTAAAACAAGTATAAAACTTGGTTACTACTATGTGATTTCTTTGTTTTACATTTTGCTTTTATATTTAGAATAAATAAGAAGAAGAAGAAGAACTAACCAAGTTTCATACTTGTTTTACCCATGTCACTTTACATTAACTGTTTATAAAAATAAAATAAAATCATAAAAATAAAACAGTGTCGAAATTCAAGGGATTTATGTCATAATCGTGTATTTTGTTGTTGACTAATTATATAAACTATAAAATCACTAGAACCAAATTTACAAGATTATTTAGAAAATAAAAGGGTGAGATTTAAAGACTAATGGTAAAAGAAGAGTCTTACAACCAACATGTTGTGGATTTTAACCTTGACCAAATTAAAATCCTTTAAAAAAATCCAAACATAAGTGTTAAAAAGTGTTAAGAGTAAACGTTTAGAATATTAAAAATATGGCTAGTTAATATTGTTTAAAAAATAAATGAAAAATGAAAAAATAAACATTATTGAGAATAAGATATAGCCTTTTTAACTAATCATATTATTTATATAATATTCATGATCTGTAATCCATATACAGTAATTATTTCATTAAGATTACAAGTTAAAATTATTTATAATTGTAATAATAATAAATTACACAATGTTACCTAAAAGGTTCATAGGGTATTTCTGAAAAGTTGAAGGGGTATAAAGTAGCTGGTAATTAGTTGTGGTTGATAAAACGATCGTACGGTGAATAACGATGGACAAATGGGAGATCAGACCGTTGGGAGTTGGTTTTGTTGAATCGTGAAATTGGAGACTTTTCAAAATTAAAAATTTAGCTCACATTACTTCTAACCCTATGAGTCTATGATGATGAGCGGGGACCACGTAAAAAAGTATAATAACTGAGAAATTTTCTAATAATTGATTTTAGGAGAATTTGAAATGTTATAGTAAGTTTTGTGTTTATTTTAAAGTTTGTAACATGTATTTTCTATTATCTTGCAACACCCTTGGAAATCAGAATTTGTAAAAAGAGAAAGTTATGAACCGTAATCTTGAGGGCTTTATATATCTTAAAATAGTTAACAATTAATATAAACCATTTGGATGAAACTTAATTTTTTTTTTAAATTTAGAGTAACTTGCACTTGTGTTATCTAAGTGTAGTCAAATTTACACATTTTTTTTTTTTACTTTAAAATAATTATAAGATAAATCATGTTTATAAAATACATCATTTATTTAAAACGCTTACACTTGTGACGGTGTAGCCATAAACCACCCGTGCCAAATCATCACCGTTGTGATAAGCAGAGAAACCATTGCATATGGTCTTAACTCTTATACTTGTGATTTTGAATTCTAGATATAAATGAAGCAAATCGAGTTAACATCAGTCGTCAATCAACTTCTTGTTTCTTCTAAGACACGTGTCATGAAATTAAAAAATGGTCTCATATGAATAAAAGGGTTGGCTATGAGGATTCCTTTTATATTGTTTTGTCTTGCTCCACTGGTTTTGAAATCTTTAACTTGTGGTCGGGTAATTGTCGTTATATTAATTGTAACACCCCAATCCGGAGAGGCTGACGTGTCACTATTACAGATATCAAATCAAAAATCAAATCCATGATATTACAGAGACAGTCAAAAGAAATAAATTCAAACAACCAAATAATCCGAAAGAACCTAATTAAGTTGTTCATTACATCAGTTAATATAAGCTTGATCTTCAACCACTCTTCACTGATTTCCCGGATTACCCTGATTACCTACAATCAAATAAGAAAAACACCACGAAGAAAATACGGCTGAGCCAAAAGTTGCTCAGTGACGGAAATAATAATAGTAATGATAAAAGCATAAAATACTTATATCTGAATACTGAACGGATCATATGATACTGAAACGGAAATCTGAATCTAACATATAATACTGATACTGAACTGAACATGTAATACTGAACTGAACTGATCTACACGACGCGTATATACAAACAAAATAAGTCGTGTAATATAAGAAGTACCCAGAGCCAAAACTGAACTGATAAGTACATAGCTAGCTAGACTATGCACCAATGAGATGGTGTGTGGGGCGTACACACATGATTCCATCCCTCGGAACTGAACTGAACTGAACTGAACTAGGATCGATCCATCCGCCTCCCAGATATTATGGCCAAAGTACTACCTGAGTACTAACGTGTTAACGGAGACGCCGTGAACTATTTATTACACACCGTCACGAAAAGTGTCACATCATTGACGCCACAATGACATGTCGGAGAGCTCGGGTAACAGAGTATCAATCAAATGGTAGTACAACTACCAACATATAACGTATCAATAGAACATTTATAGGAACATGCAATAATGAGCACAAACTTATAAAATATATATTGCATGCTGTAAGCCTTCAACAAGTAAAAATTTAACGAGTCGAACGAGTTATAGCATAACAAATAATGTTAGGCGACTAGTAAAATACCAAAGGCCAAACGAGTCATATTAACGGAAACATGGCAATCAAATCTGTACTACAAAGTAACAGAACAGAATTTATACTATGATAAAGGTGACCAAGAATCCGTACCTTGTACACGAATGACAATAATCAGAAACAAGGTCTAAGCTCGGTTAACGCCGCGAGAGCCTACGATAACGTAACGAAAGTTATAGTTTGGATTTTCCTATTTTAAATTGGAAAAATTCCAGTTCTGCCCCTGTCTTTTCGCACTCGTTAAAAATACTAAACGACGTTTAAAAATTCTGAAAATCTCCAGTTTACTAGATTAGTGATTTCTAAACAACTTTCATTTAGAAAAGTTTCTGATTTGGATTACCGAAATATGAGAAAAACGTGGATCTTTACAGCTGCGCAGAACTGCTAGCTGTTACGAAAACGACTATTTAGAGGTCTAAACGAAGGAGTTTTTCTATGTTTTATATATCAACAGATTCTTTTTTCGACGAACTTCGTCATGGACATAAGATTTAACTAATTTGAATCTGTTATGAAGAAGTTATGGCTTCTGTAAGTTGGCTGTAAAATACGAGCCTAAATCATCTATTTACAGTTTATTTTTAAACAAAATAAACTATTTATAACATTTGTTAATAATTTATGAAATTACAAAATCTTTATAATTCCACAATTTTCACGATTGATCCATAATTATAGATAATACAATGTCCAAAAATAAAATAATAATTTGAATTATTATTTAGAGTCTATTTTTATAAAAATAGCTATTTATAACATCTATAAACCATATTTTATAAAAATTATTAAGGTGCTTGTAACAATTAAATTTATAGAAATTAACTAAGTAACCTTTAAAAATATTTGAAGTTTACAAAATAGTTTGTATATTTATAAAAATATATTTTTTTAATTTATTTAAGGCTAAAAGCCTTTTAAAAAAAACATGGGGGTGCCCGGGTTCGAACCCGGGACCTCATGTTAGGGGCAACAGCAACTTAACCAATGAACCAAGGCATCTGCCGCGATGTAATTCAGTTTTTAAATCTTAAAAACAAACTTAACAATTTCCCCCAAATCCTCCAAGAACCCTAGGTTCGATTTCAATCAAATTAATCCCCAAATTGATGTTGTAATCGATTGAAAGCATAGGGTTTTTCTTCCCAATGATCAAACGAGTATGTAGATGTAAACAATTACCCGAATAGTGTCGATTTGGAACTGAACTTCAATCAAGAACAGTCGCGGCCGTAGTGCTCGATGGTTTAATGGGCAATTGTTGATGATACTCAAATTAAATTTATAGGAAGCTTCGTATGATGATCTGGAAGTAAAACCCTATGCCAATTTTGGTTTAAACTACTCGGAAGGTGGTCCTTGATCTAGTTGCAGGTTCACGATGAGGGAAGGATCGAACGAGGTGTTTGTGTGTTTTTCAGATCAAATGGAACTCAATGGAATGTTTTAAACGATTAAATGATTGTGTGTGCGCCATTATTTTGTTTATTATTAAAGTTCATTGTGCGATCGGGTTAGTTGGTCGGCCGAAAAAAAAAGAAAAAGAAATCGGTTCAGATCGCACTCAAATCGAATAAACTTTTAGTGGGGTATTGTTCGAATCATGTTCACGAGCGTAATGGGACCAATTTGGGTTAAAATGGTCAAGTTTTGAGGCGGTTTTGGGCTTCGCCGGAGTTGGCCGGAATAGTGGCCGGAGTTCTGCCGGCCGGCGGCCGGAAAAGCGGGTAAGGGGAGAGAGAAAGAGCTGGGTTTTCAGATTTTACAGAAATGGTCCCTGTGGTTTTCATTCTTTTTAATTTATGCATAAAATTATAAATTTTAAGTTCTAAAAACGGCACAAATGCCCCCTGAACCATTATTATTATTATTATTATTATTTTTTATGGGTATTATATTAATTGTCTCGACTATTTCTATTAAATATATTTTATCATCACCAGCCTTTCAAAATATGTATATTATTTACTAACATATGTAATAACCAGATTAAAAACTCGTGTATTATACGAATCAAATAAAAAATATTCAAAAGTTAGTATTGAAAATTTAACTTGATAAAAGAATAATTTATATCAACCTGATATTGATATGGTGTGTTTTATCACAACTGAATGTAAATCATGTATAAAATATGGTACAGTTTTATCCCAATGTCATTAACATCTTATTTATTAAATCAAAATTTTATTGATTACATATTAGACGTTTTAAAAAAATTGCATCTAAATGATTAATCACTATAGTTTTAACATCTTATTTATTAAATCAAAAATTTATTGATTACATATCAGACGTTTTAAAAAAACTGCATCTAAATGATTAATCACTATAGTTTAAAATTTATAAAAAGGTACAAGATATCTTAAACTAATAAGTTTTTAAAGATAAAAATTCACCCAAAAAAACTCTATGTTCTTGGAAAACCATCAATCCACGCCTCGAAACCCCGTCAAGGTTCTTGTATACGATTTCATTCATCCGATATATGTTTTCTATTCTTATACGTTATATTATGATATTATTTAAAAATAAACATCTTGATAACAAAGTATTTCCTATCTGTAAAATATAAGTGTTCAATTCAAATAATACAAATAGATGTATAAGTGATCAATAGTGCATAATGATCATATTTACGAATGGAATAGATGTTCACTCACATTTAATTAGCTTGAAAGTGGATGACTTTGACATAGTGCATAATGATCATAACAATCAATTAGAAGAGGTCACGATTAAAAGTTAACATCCTTAGTCACTTTTGCGATGACTCTACTGTAGAAAAACAAAAGAGCGCGTAATCCAGTGATACCAAGATGTTAAAAATGTAACACCTCTCTTTAATGGTATCATTATGGGTAAAATTGAATAATTTATGATAAAATTTGTTGTTAAAAAAAGAAATATAGAAGTAAATTAAAATTAACAGTTAAAAAAACTAGTAATTCATGGGGCATGGGTGACAATTTGTATATGATGCGAGTTTTTAGGGGCTTTGGATTTCGGGTGACGGTGCTATGACAATGTATGTTTTCGGCTGAAAGCTATGCACTTTACATGGAGATTACTACCAATGATGGCTAGCTCAGCTGGTCGAAGGTACTGGGGTTAGTGATGGGAGACCTGGGTAACCCAGGTTCGATCCCTGAAGCCAACCGGGTTTTACCGATTATTCACTGTCGTGCCTTCGGGCGGGTGGGTGGTCGGGTTTTCCCCGGAATTGGAGACTGGTGGGCTAGGGGCTCCGTGCGTGTGGACTAGTGGCCACGTTGTGCGTCTCTTTAGCCATTGGAGCGCCGCGTACAGAGTACCGACAATTGCTTAGTTGGCCGTTCAAAAAAAAAACATGGACATTACTTTTGATCAAAATGTTCAAAATTAACCCCTATAAATTAAATCAAATTTTTACCAAAATGTTAAGCGATGAGCTATCACCTAACATTCAATTTATTTTCACTGTAATCACAAACAAGCTAATCAAAACTTAAATATAATAATTTACCATGTAAGACCAAATCTAACATGATTATCTGTCTAGTCTTTTTTATTATTAATACGAGGAGGAACTGCTTTTCATAAAAACTACCTTCTGAAAACCCGCTTCAATACTGAAAAATAGGGCAGGTCATTCCGTCCTACCGAACCACTCCAACCCGATTCCCAAACTTTACTTTTAATCGGCTACAACAACCGCAGCTCATTCATTTTCTCGGTACCATAAAAGTTGAAACGGTGTTCCTAACTGTTCAATTTTAGATTTAACATCTATATTCATCCTGTAAAACGTAAATAACAAAAGAAACTAAAAAAGTAGTCAAATGTTTTATAAAAAAAATTGTAGGTTCTACAATACTATATACCTCTATTACAATTCAATCTAATCTACTAGACTTATTTACTATATATTATATATGTAATTACATAAATTAGATTACAAAATATTAAATTAACTAACAAACACCAAAATAAAAATAGAGCCGGTCAAAAATGTATATGACTATTTTAGATGGGACTATATTATTATCAAAAAGGCAATTAAAAACATAATCGTATTTAAGTTTTTTTTTACATAGTCAAACACAACATGTAAAATAAACGAAGCTAAAACAAGAGGATGCATGACATATTATTTAATTTCCATGACTTTCCCATAGTTTGTAGACATCATTAGATTCACTGAACTTTGGAGGAACCAAAACCGATGAAGAAACCTTAAACCTTTTACTCCTCGAGCCACCTTCACTAGTGTCCGGGCTACTTAACCACCCTCCGACCATTTGGTCCCCAAAATAACTACCTTCACCGATATCTGAGCCATCTGAGTCCAAACCATGTTGTCTAGTCGAAAACCCCGCCCACTCGTTGCTACAATCGGACGCACTCGAGCTTTCCCACGATGAATTATAAGTTGTAGCAACATCATGGTCTGACACAGTTTGTGGTGGCACGATGACACTAGGTTGTACTGTTTTCTCTATGTCACTAGCAACGTTGTTATGTTTTTGGTACTCATAATTGCACTTAAAGTTGAATATACTGGCGAAAGTGAAATGATCACTCACGCGACTTTTTGGTGAGGACTTATTTTCATTGGTTCGTGTGATGATGCTTTGTAAGTTCTTGCTTAGCCTCGCTTTTAGCGAAGAAAAGCTAAGTGCGCGTCTTGAATCTGAATCAGACAGTGAACCGGTGCATGAACTTACCATATGTGCAAAGTTGGTTCTCGTGTGCTCGCCTCTCAAGGCTCGAGCCGCCTCGTCGTAGGCTTGAGCCGCTTCTTCAGGGGTGTCATAAGTACCGAGCCATAACCGCACCTTTTGGGATGAATCTTTGATCTCTGCCACCCACCTCCCCGATGGCCTTTGTCGGACCCCAACAAACTTTCTCATGGTGGTTTTCATTGCTTTCACGGTGGTTGTGGTGGTGACCGCCACGGTGGCGGCGGTAGCTGCAGTTTCTGTAGTTTCGGATGCTTCCATGATCATTATATAGTTTTAGAACTAAAAAAGAAGATTTGGAAAGAAGGAAAGTAGTTTCGTGGTTGCATGTGTTGTAGAACTATATATTGATGCTCCAGTGGTGTTCGTAATAATATTATATATATTATAATATTCCTCCATTATTTGTATTTTTTTTGTTTTATTATAATTTAATATTTTATAACCTCTTGCACGAAAACCTTTTGGCTTGGCTCTTAACAACTAGCTAGGTATATACCCGAATACAATATTTATTTATTCTACTAAACAAATATAATATGTGATAATTATATCTTTATTGTAATAAGTAATTGATCATCTAAAGTATTTATAATAATGACCAAAAAAGTGTTTTTAAGCAATATTTTGTAAATATTACTAGAAAACAAAAGTTGTATGTAGCAAGGAGTCCGTAAGCATCAAGATCATTTAAATAATAAGGTTAAATTACTTGCATACTCCACACGTTTGTCTTTGATAAGGTTTCAATATAAAACTACTTGATTAGATAATATCGTTTTTGGTTTTATCATGTTTATATAAGTGACCAACACCTTTCTATAGTAACGTCAACATGCGAAGTTCAAGTGTAATATATATATAACTACTAACACATCAGATAAGTAGTCAAGTGTTCAATGATGGCCTAGAATCATTATGTGAAACACAATAACCAGTGCAGATCTATAAATTTTTTCACAGGGGTCAACAACTTTTATTTCAGTTGTCTATCAGTAAGTATTAATTTTTTTTATAGGATTCGGGCCAGGTCGGATCAGAGCACGTAATATGAAATCAAAAAACGAAATTATAGCAAATAATCAAAAAATTGATCTATCAACATAATTTAGTTTTCAACTAACATTAACAACTAAGGGGTTGTTTGAATGTTTTGTATGGACTGGATCGGGTCAGAAGCATCAAAAATCCGGACTCGGTCAGAAGCAATGGAAAGGGTGGGTCAGAAGCAAAAGACTCGGTCAGAAGGTGAGAAATGAAAATCAAACAGTCCGACCACTTACCCGGTCAACAGTCAGCTTTGACTGGACCGAGTAAGCTGATATCAAACTGCCTCTAAAACTAAGGTTGTAAATGAGTCAAACCCACTAATGGGCTATTCAGGATCGACTCGTAAAAAGCTCAGATCGAGCCTATCCTAAACAATCTGAGCTTATAGTAGGGATCATTTAACAAACAAGCTCGAGCTAGAGTTTCATATATCAAGTTCGCTCATGTGTCTGAACGAGCTTTTTATTTATATAACTGTTATTTAATCTGTTAACAATTATTATATTTTTCTATAGAAATAGTTAATCAATAAACAAGAGAGTTTAAGCCAAGCTCGAACTTGAAAAAATTCAAAATAAAAAAGCTCGAGTCTTAGAATTAAATTTCTTTATTAGTTGAGCTCAAACTTTGAATCAACCTACTTGGAGAGTTTAAGATGCTACACAAAGGATATAATTTTTTAATACAAAACCAGTTTTAAGTATAGATCTGATAAACTCATAATAAACATTTGTACGTAAAAGGATACTGTTAAAAAGTTGCAAAACTATTTTATGTATCATATTTAAAATACTAGATACCAATGATTATGCTTGTTCCCACGGCTTGAGAGGAGCGAGCCTATTAGCCAAGCCGAGTAAGCCATATTTCTAAAGGAAAAGATAGAATCAGAAGGAAGCCAACAAACAACAGGCGGTCTTTGTTTGTCGGCTTATAAGTGATTTAACGGAATTGGAACGTTGAGTCGCAATTTAAAATCAGGCTTTTAAACCTTTATTTATTACTTTTTGTTTTTTGTGTTGTTTTTACTTCAATCTTCCAATATATACACATCCGGGAATTTTAACACCAGAAGTAGTTAATTTTTTAAACCGTTTATAATTAACTTTTATTAACTACTTTGTATCTATATTTGATAGTATTTGAATCTTTTACTGGTCTTAGGGTGTTAAAAAAATTGAAAATCAAATCGTATCCATAACCGGAAAAACAAACTCAATTGTTAATTCAGTTTTCGGTTAGGCTAACGGTTACGTAAAATATTGTTTATTCGGATAATAACTGGTTTAAATGGTTTAATCGGATAAGCATCAATTAGCAGTTAGACCCAAAACAGTTTCATAAACAAATAAACCGTTAACTAAACCATTAAATACCCCTAGTTACTATTACGATGTCCTTTAGAAATGCCGGGACTCGTTAAATACCTAAATGATCACTATGAAGTCTACAGCTTTGTGTTGCCTTGTTCGCGAGATGATTAGAAGACGTCAAACACAAAAATATTCATCATGTAAAAGTAGTTATATCATATGTGTTAATCTTAAAACCGAATGGTAATTTGGTAAGTAATAAAGGCGTTGTATGGTTGGTTTCATTTGAATACGGCATTAGATTCCTTGGCCTTTCATTCCTCTGGAGGCGGAAGTGTGAGTTTTTGTTTGTAACGTTAGTTTTACATAACAAGAAGTATGTATGAAAATGACATGTTACACGTTACAAATATTGATATAGACTGCTCATGTTGCTATAATCTTTATCACTTGCCCTTTATTTTATACTTAATTGATGCTCCAATCAGTCAATTCTTTTATTAATTTTATTAATTTAACAGAGCATCTAATATTGTCCTTTTTCTTGCACTTGACCTCCTAAATTGTAGTACGTAGATCAGGGTCGCGCAACTATTTTGAAGGTTCGAGACGATAGCAAGTACTCAAAAGTCTTTTTTTAAGTGTAATAGTTCGGTTTCTAAGATTTTTGTGAGTGGAAGTAAAAAATGGGTTTCATAAAGTATGATCGTAGTGTGTATAATTACAAAATAGGCTCAAAAGTTTATTTTTTTCTTTTTTGGTTAAAGGTGAGATTCGATTAGGATTGTATGTTTTTATACATAAAGTGAAAATTTTAGATTGAAGTATGTATATAATTTCTTTTACCAAACAAAATAGGGCTTTAATAATCTGGAGGCTTTAGGCACAAGCCTAAAAACGTATCACATAAAACCACCTATACCATAGATTAGATTAGTTGAAATAAAAGTCAAAAAAGGGGAAATTTTTTAAAATTTCACTTTAACCAACATTTTCCTTTAAAATTTTGACCAAGCTCATCACTCAAACTGTTCTCACCGTAAAATGGCGTCCCCGCCATAAAACAAGTTCATTTGAACCTACGATGAGCAGTCTAGATGAAGTCATGTGTCTAAATAAGGTCGTTGCGAAGGTTCAGACGAATTTACGAATGTTCGGACGAACTTACGAAAGAGACATTTTGAGGATTACTTGATCAAATGGATATTTAAGAAAAAAAAATGGTCAAAGGGACATTTTAGGAATTTTTCCTTAAAAAAGTTCTAATTCTACCATTAATCATGATAATTAGAATATTACTTATAACCAAGGATTAGTGCACTTGCACGGGACATAAAACTCTTTGATAAATCTATGCAAGTGCAAACAAAACGATTTGTATTTACTGTTTGGGCGAACCCACTATTTGCCTGCATATATACTTTGTATATATTAAAACAAACAAAATGATTAGTAAATCAAAGAGTAACTCAAGAACCAATTAACCCAGGCCCGGGTGTGGGATTTAGGGGCCCTAGACGAGCTAAAAATATGAGCCCCAAACAAGAAAAGATTAAGAAAATCATTATCAAGGCGAATCATATTTAAGTAAAATAAACTAATTTAAATTAAGTAATGAGTCAAATTTATCAATGAGTTTTTTAATATTATATATATATAATATATATAGTTTATTTAACAGGCACATCTGGAGACTATATCTTGGGCAGTCACCCTTCTTTTGGACCGCCCCTAAACCAACCATCAGCTGGATTATAGTTAGCAAATCCTCTAACATTTTATATTGTAGAATTAACATGTAACATCACACGGGTAGATAAAAAGGCAGTACGTCGTTAGCTTATGATGGTATTGTGTTTGAAGTTAGATCACGAGGTTTATAGACTTTGGTTGATATGCAACATCAAAAGCGTAGTTAATTAGTCATAATTTAGACATGTTTATAAAAGGAAACTTGTGAAATTTTAATTTTTTTTTAAAAAGTTCATGGGAGTTATATTTACAAAAACCTTTATTTGAGCTTAAAGTCAAAACTCTATTGTATAATCCTTGGATCTTAAATTTAAAGTTGAGTTTTGTGTGCTTCCTTTTGTGAAATTAACTTCAAAATAATTGGCTTATTTTATATTCATATCAACAAGTGGCGTACAACAAAACAAATTCTTTTGTTTCGTAGTTATACCATCAAAAGTCGACCATATAATTAATATATTGTTTAATTAACAATATTATCACAAAGGAAAATTCCAAAATTAATTTTTGTTTAGATTAATATAGAATTCCAACACGTTAAACTTTCACCACTTCTATTTGTTTGATCATTGATGCTTGCCGATGTGGGAACAAATCATTTATCTAAAAAAAATATTGTTCTTTAGCTACTTACCAACTATTCGTTGAAAGTTGTTTAATAGACTCTTTCGTTTGATAGTTCACAAGGAATTTTTATTGGTAGAAGATAAACGATACTAAAGATGTCTTTCAGAGGCAATCGTTATGGAAAGAGATAGTAACTAAAGGATACCAGACTATAGCCATGTAAAGCTTATAAAAGTGATGACAGCTTAAATCTTTATAGATGTAAGATTATGTGGTATTTATGATTAAATAAATTAATGTAAAAAAGCAAATATTAAAAGCTAAATATCATTAGAAGCTTGAATAAAATCAGATCGTGGATGTTGAAACCCTTGGCTTCAATGCGCTCTCTCTGATGCCATCCTGCTTGCTACATGCCATAGTTTTCAACAAGGCGGCTCAATTTTTCTCGAGGCGCATATAGAATTCTAGATTCAGTTCTTTTTGTATAAAAAGGTAACTATTTTTCGTATCTTGATGCTAGATATAACATGAGTATCCAAATAAAATCGTCACAATGGAATCACTTTATTCTCTTGTTTGTCTTGTCCTACCATTTATTATCAAATTATTAAGAATCATTAAAACAAGTTAAACCATAATAAATTCACACAAAGAACAAAAGCATTGTTTGTATGTTAAAAGAAGTTTACATTGAGATAACAGTGTTAATCTAACAAATAACCAAATCAACAACAAAAAGTTCACCATCATGTGGCACTCGAATGGAATAAAGCACAACTCCGAGCTGAATTTCCTTCCACATATGTATATAGCAAATAATCCTCGTTAAATTAAATAATACACCCATTCGTATCACTAATGTAAGTAATTAAATAGACCATAAATCATCACAAACTTCACTTTATTCCACTTAACAAATCAAATCAATAGAATATCTAGAAAATCTAGGGTTGTTGATCATAAGATCTAGCATTGTTTATGTATGTGTGCATAAACTCTAATTTTAACAAATAATGTTTTATTATTACTGCTCCATCAAATTCAATGAATCTAATCGAATATCCACCAACCTAAACACCAAATCAAGCATATTATGAATGAGTTTAAACAATCACAAACTATTACTCTAACAAGCATAACACATGCTTTAAATAGTTCATAAATTTTCCGGGTGCCTAAAATAAGGATTTGTTATCTAAAACAACGGACTCGAGCCTACATTCACTGCCTATATAGCCGAACCAAGAACCGCCACACGGCACCGTCGGCACCTCGCTGCTTGCTTTAGCCACCACCAAGCTGAGGTCCGTGGAAGTGGACACACAAGCATGTAAGGTGTATGTAATTGTATCATGTATGTGATATCCGAAATAATCTGACACTCACCAAGCCTTCACAGTATGGGCTCCCTTGTTTCTTCTAGGCCCATAACATGTTTAGCCCATTTTAAAACTTTTTCAGCCCAATTCTTTTAAGCAACTTTTAGTTATTTGAATTTTGTGTGTGTTATAATTTCAGAAATATATAGATCATCCTTTCTGAGAATCTGAGAACAGTACATATAAATGTTTGTGATTTAATTTCAAATAAATGTTGAAACCCTATTTTAAGGAACCTTTTGAAACCATAGTCAAAGTTATAAATTAAAAGTTAAATCAAGTTTTCTCAAAATAATAAAATGATTATAAAATAAATTTAAGTTTGAAAGTAAACAAATATGTACTGTCTGTAACAAAAGTTAAACGTACAATAGTTGAGATTTATTATAATCGATAATTAATACGTTTGTTTCCTATTTTTATAAATCACTACATGGTATTTTACAAACATTAATTTAAGTTCAATAACAAATATTAAGTTATACGACTTTTTGATCTGGAGTTGTCACTGCATTAATACAGACACTATATAATTCTTATTTTTATATATATTATAATATTCTACATATTGCCATAAAGTTCGCAAACAAGTTTAGCATCGTCTTATGTCATTTCAACTTTAACCATTGGCATTACTGTATTTGCCTAAAAACTTTATTCTTTCGATTTATAAAATGTACCATCTGGAATGCAAGGGAAAATCACCACAAGCACTTCTTCTTAAAACACTTGATAGGGATCACCAATAAAAAACAAGTGTTTACAATAATTAAGTTCACACTAACTCACTTATTCTCTTGTTAATTATGATATTAAATTAATATATGAGAGGCTTTTAAAAGTGGAGTTCACTTTAATAAAGAACATATACGAAACCTAGGAGTATAAGAACTTAAACTTAGGATTTAGTTGCAAAACATAGACAAGGATACATCTTAATTTCAAAATCTTAATGGGTGAGCATGGTGGCACCATGGTGGAGCCATCATCTATCTAACCTCACATGGAAGAGTTGTTACATTGTATTTAACATATTTAAGCAAAAATGTGTACGTGTAGGCTCCAAATCTAATAACTGGTTTTTTAACGTGTACAAAATATAGAAGTAAGTAGACGTCTAATTAATTAGACAAATTAGTACGTGTACATGTCCAAACAAGACAAAAACGAAAGTAAAAAAAGACATGTCTAGCAACTCGTGAGATTAAGAACGTCTCTGATTGTGAGAGGCATGGACACCCTCTCTCTTCCTTCTTTATTTTCACATTGGCCATAGCCAAGACAAGCCCTCTACACACGTCCCTCCCTCCCTGTAACAATGTGTAGCCATAGACTTTTGCTTCTCTCTCTACGCGTTCTTGCACTCACAAGCCACTTAGCATCCGTGGGGTGAAAACTCTTCATTGTTGAAAGGATGGTAGGTTTCGACGCTTGGTTTTTTCAAATAGAAACACAAACACACACATATATATATATAACAAAAAACATAAATACATAGTAAAAACCACACCTATTAAGTAGGGTACTGGGAAGATGAGATGAGAATAAAATTAATATATATTCCATTGAATAAAGAAGATGCTATCAGAGGGACCAGACCCTCATTTTCTTTTTCTCTTTGAGAAAAAATTACAAAAACATACAAGAAAAAAACACACATATTACAACGTAATCCAAAGTAGAACTAATAATAGTGATACAATAGTAATAATATAGCGAAACTTTAGATAACGATTAAACATTATAGAGTTATTAAAACTTTAAGTTGGTTAATACAACGACAACAAGTTTTGCTTTCAAAACAATAAGTTAATCTAATGTAGAAATAATATCTTTAGAAAAAAATATATATATTACACGTTTAAACTATATCTCCATCATATTGATTTGAACAAATGTAATTCTCCGAAATCAATTGATTAAAGTAGGTTCCAATCAATTCTTGGGTCCCATTTTTTGTGGAATCCCAAATGGCCAAGTCACAAGGTAAAATTGTCGGGTTAGGAATCTAAATTTAAAATATTTATCTGCTTTGAATATTTTTTATTTCTTTGATTGCAAGTTTAGAACTTGGTTTATTTAAATTTTGAACATTTTTAATTTCATTCAACAAATTTAATTTACTTTTCATTTCATGTAGGTTGATCTAAGTCTTCATTATGTGACATTGATAAGTTAAATATTATATTATATAACAAGAGCTTATAAGAATGTATTGATACACATTCGATGCTTGACACTTAAACATTCAATAAGATAAAACTAAAATTTATCTTTTTCAAACTCATAAAACTACTAGACAATCTTCTCATGAACCAATATTTACATGATTCTTTATCTATGGCATGATTTTTTATCTATGGCACGGGTTTTCATTTCGTTTATCTATATAATATTAAAAATATAAGAAAGACTGTCAGAAAGAGATGTTCAAGTACATAATAACATCCCCGTAACAGACATCCTATAGAAACTCAAACGTAAGGACTAAGGGGTTGTTTGATTGCGCTGACTAAGTAAGATCTGACTGAGTAAGATCTGACTGAGTCAGAAGCTGACCCAGTAAGAAGCTCTGACTGAGTCTGCATCTGACTGAAACTTGGCTGTTTGATTATGTATCTGACTGACTCTGCTGAATAAAAAAAATAACCGCTATGTACACTTCTGTTAAATTTATCTGTTAAATTTCTCTGCTAATTGAGTGTGACATGATAAATAATAATAATAATAATAATAATAATAATAATAATAATAATAATAATAATAATAATTGTCACACCCTCAATTTCCACAAACTGGGTATTACCGTTAGGCGTGTGACTTCCAGGATCTCAGCCACTAGTTACACCAAACGACACGTTAATTGTAAAACATAATTCATTTTTGAAGTTTGATATTACCAAAGACCAAGTTTTTAAAGTAAACATAACAGAAGTTGCGGAAGCATAATAAATCTTAATTGTTTAAATGGCGCAACACGCGCAAACCGAATAAATGAACGTTACTGAAAAATACTAAATAAGCCACGTGAGATAATAAATGCAATGAATGAATGCTCCTAATCGTGCGCGTCTTGTGAACCTGAAAGAAACATGCTAAAGTGTCAACACAAGGTTGGTGAGTTCACAGGTTTTGATAAACAGAACATAAAGTAAACCGATACAGTAAACAAAGTAATATCAGTAGATAGCTAGTCTACTAAACCAGTTACTCAGTGTATGAAGTTCGCAACCGAAGCTGACAATCGAAACTGAACGCCTCGGCTGTGAATACCAGGTCACAGCAACAGAACTTAGGTTAATTAAACACCCGTTTGACGAATGTTGTGCTAGCGCGACTAGCCCGGGTGGGGTTTGTCAAACCCAGTAGATCTACTCAGAATTGCCTCGCTATACTACATACATTAACGGTTCGAGAGTGAGGACTTAAGTGGTATCACACTAGTAAACAGGTGATATTACAATAATACTGATCAATAAAAATGAAATTGTTTCCACGTTTCTACTTGCGTAGTAACGGACCGAAGGGCAAGGTATACGAACATAGTATCATGTATATGCAGTATCACAACAATCCAATGTAATGTAACGTTTATGAAAACAGCATGTTTCTCTCCCCCGAAAATAGTATAAAGTAAAAGTGGGGCTGTAAATTCACCTTGATTACGTTGCAAAGAAGTAATGCTCGAGCAACAGTTAAGGTTTCGGTTAACCTGTTTTTTATTTCGTGTACATATTATTAATATAAATCATTAATTTAAGATTATAACAACTGTTCAGTTTCGCGTTCGTGTCTCGGTTACGGGTTATCGGTATTTCCCCATTCCCAGTTATTATCAACAATGCTAGATCACGTATAACGATACTCATCATACGTTTTAATTATATGTCCAGACGTTTATTAAGGCGTAACTTATTATATATATATATATATATATAAATACAAGGCATCATTCATCCTCGTATATATATTAACAATACAAGTAATAATAATGATTTCATGTTTTCAACTATTTATAGTTTATTTTTATATAAATAAACTAATTATATCATTATATATATATATATTTATTAAGATATTACGAGAAATAATTTGACAGAAAATAGTTAGATAATTTTTAAAATACACGAAGTTTATAAAATTTATTTTATAATTTTTAGAAATTTTTCTGGATTTTTAAAAGGTGTAAAAGGCTTTTAAAAAAATAAATGTTGGAGGCCGGGTTCGAACCCGTGACCTCCAACTCACACACCCGCGCACATACCAGTAAACCAAGGGCCGTGGCCGCGATAGAAACCCTTTCTCAAATCTTAAAAACAAGCTTTTAAACAAATCCCCAATTTCCCAAATTCCCGAAACCCTAGTTTTGATTTTGGATCAAATTGAGGATCGATTCGATGTTGTTAACGTCTAGAATCATAGGGCTTTTATTCCCCATGATACAACGATTATGTACATGTGTTTAATTACACGAATATGTTTGAATTGGTGGTATACCCGATGAAGAACAATCCGCGACAGGAGGTGAAGTGATTCGAGATGCAATCGTTGATGGGAATCAAATCTGTTGCACAGGAAGTTTCTAGTGGTATACACGATCAAAAGCCCTCTGTCAATCGATGTTAAAATTGCTTGAAAGATAGCCTTCGGGTAGGTTGCAGGTTCGAAAGAAGATGGGAATCGATTTGTGTGTTTTTGAATGTTTCAAGTGCAATTGCAAGTATAGACCAATTAGGAACATTTATAGGATCATTTTGGTAATGTTAATTCGATTATTATTATCGTTTAAGTGGATTGGAGTAGGTATGTGAAAGTGGGTTCGGTTTAGTGGCCATTATCATAAAATCCCGAATGCTTTACCTAATTAAAGTTTGTATTATTGCTAGAAACTTTCCCACGATCGTAGTGGTGTGATTTTTGAGTTTAAAATCTACGTTTTAGGTGGTTTCGGGGGTCGCCGGAGCCGCGCCGGAGCTTCGCCGGCCGGCGACCGGAAAAGCGGGGGATGGGGGGTTGGGTTTCAGAAATTACAGAAATGGCCCTTCAACTTTACTAGATTTATTATTTCATGTGTTAACCTTTTAAAACAAGTTTCAACATTTACAAAACTACCCCCTGGACTTATTAAATTAAGTTTAATAACTTTTATAAATTATTTTTATAATATTATTATCATTATTATTGTTTTCATTATTTTATTATTATTATTATTATTATTATTATTAATCTTACTAAATAATAAAATGGATTAATTCGCGATAGTATTAACCGAAAAGAAAAAAAATTCGGGTTGTCACATTATCCCCTTGTTGAAGAAATTTTCGTCCCGAAAATTAGAACACACGCGTTAACGAACTACTAGCAAGCAAGCTGGTCAATGAGTAAGCTGATTAGTTATCTAGGACATAGGCAAGATAGGGTCTCCGGGAGTTTCTGAACAAACCGTAAGGTTTCGTGAGAGCTATTTCTATGGCATGTTCAGGGTTCAAGTCAGCAGGTACTATTCCTAGTAACTTACTAACCTGTTGGATACCTAATTCTAATTGGCATCAAAATCAAAAGAGAAGACATAGTGACTATCTACAAGAAGTCTACCGGATACTATAGTAGGGTCATTAATGGTTTACCTGAGCCTATGATAAACACTCTGCCTTTGGCACCACCGTTGTCATCCCATTTCCGTTCCCGTTGCCATTTCCATTGTTCTTCTTTAGTTTTGGGCAATACCTTTTGATGTGCCCAGTCTGTCTACACTCATAGCAGCCTCTTTGTTCCCCCTGTTGAGCTGGCTGCTTGTCTGATAAATTCACACGACAATTCTTAGCAGAATGACCAAACTTGCCACATCTCTCACAGTTGTTCTTGTTACACGACCCAATATGGTGGTAGTTGCATTCTTCACACTTAGGTAATGTTCCATTGTAGCCACTACCATGCTGTGAAGATGTAGAAATTTGGTTGTCGAACTTCCGATGCTGGTGGGAAGGGTTCTGCTTGTTATGTGAGCCAGACTCCCACTTTCTTTTGTTATGGCCGTCAGTAGTGGTAGAGGTAAAACCACGTGGAGGTAGTTTACCTTGTGCGACAACCTGATCAGTCAACTTGTGGGCCAGTTGAACAGCTTCCTGAATGGTAGCTGGTCTAGCAGTGGTGACCATGCTCTGGATTTCAGGTACCAGTCCATCGATGTATCTTTCAACCCGTTTGTAAGCCGGGTTAATCATAGTAGGGCACAGAGTAGCCAACTCGTGAGAACGAGTTGTGTAAGCTTCAATTTCAGAACCTACCATCTTCAGGTTCCAAAATTCGGTTTCCAGTTTTTGTATTTCATCCCGTGAACAGTACTCCTTTTTCAGCAGATTCTTGAATTCTACTCATGTTGTGGCGTTTGCAGCTTCAACGCCCAGCATCTGAACTTGTGTGTTCCACCAGCTCAGAGCAGCACCATCCAGTGTGCCAGCAGCATATTTTACTCTATTCCCAGCAGGGCAGTTGCAGATTTCGAACACCGATTCTAGCTTTTCGAACCAACGGAGCAGTCCTACCGCTCCCTCAGTTCCATTGAACGGGTTAGGTTTGCAGTCCATAAAGGACTTATAGGTGCAAGTCGGTTGTCCAATAGGATTCTGCTGTGGAGGGGGTGGTTTGCCAACGCTGCGGTAATACTATGATTGATTATTGCTGCCAATTCTGCAGGCGTCAGTGAGATGTTACCTCTTCCACATCCACGTCCTCTTCCAGACATTCTTTACATTACCAAATATCAAAAGCTATCAGTCATATGAAAATAGACCTTTTGTCTTGGAATGAAAAGGAAGAGAAATTCAAAGAGTTAAAGAAATAGTCAAGCTAGAGAATCAGTCCGAATCTGAGGGATTAACACAAAATTCATGGTTTGAATTTCGTCCAAATTCAAGGTAAGTGTGAGCATTCCTACAAGTAGAACTGATAAATAGTTTCCACATCAGTGGCTATGTTCTATGAGAACCGAGGCTTTCTTGCTCAACATGTAGGAATGATGACTTATACTGACTACAATGTTACCACCCGACCAGATTCACCGGACTTAGCATGCACGACAAATTACATTTATGTGTGCACCCGTAATGGTAATTTGCTTTGCATGATCACCCCGGTTCCTCCCATTAGGTTAACATATCTTGTCAAGTATAGTGGTCATCAATGATAGAAGTACCAAATATGTATGTATTATATTGGGGTCGATCAATCAAAGTATATGAAAGGATCAGTAGAGTTTGGGAATCATTGACACGCCAAGGTAATTTGACCCATTTGCCTTAGAGACTTATGTATTGACCATAGTTTATCACTCATCCCAGAAATCCCCAGGTAAGCATACTAGGTCTCGCAATGAGATATATGCGATATGCTTGCCTTAGCCAGAGGGCCTTTTGCCAGGAAATCCATAATACAGGTGTCTATGTGTCACACAAATCATTAAGAACATTTAAGCGATGTCAGATGCACACAAACTCTCCCGTGACTCACAGCAACTCGGAGCCACTATCCCGGTAGCCATATGCTCACAGGGATATGTTAAGCAAAAGTTTTCAGGTAATCAAAAGTTTGGGAAACCTCGTAAGTAACCTTTCCCGTGACTCACAGCAACTCGGAGTCACCATCCCTGTAGACGAACACTTACAGGAAGACACCAAAGCAAACAGTTCTTGAGCAGGTAAAAACTAGTAAGGTATGCAAACAAAACCAACTAACAAAACTAAACGTGTCTATATGCGTGTAACTAAGGCAACGACTATAGTCTAAATGCAATGCAAATGAGATGCAATGTCAATTTAGTTCGCTATAACCAATGGCTCTGATACCAATCTGTCACACCCTTAATTTCCACAAACGGGTATTACCGTTAGGCGTGTGACTTCCAGGATCTCAGCCACTAGTTACACTAAACGACACGTTAATTGTAAAACATAATTCATTTTTGAAGTTTGATATTACCAAAGACCAAGTTTTTAAAGTAAACATAACAGAAGTTGCGGAAGCATAATAAATCTTAATTGTTTAAATGGCGCAACACGCGCAAACCGAATAAATGAACGTTACTGAAAAATACTAAATAAGCCACGGAGATAATAAATGCAATGAATGAATGCTCCTAATCGTGCGCGTCTTCTAAACCTGAAAGAAACATGCTAAAGTGTCAACACAAGGTTGGTGAGTTCACAGGTTTTGATAAACAGAACATAAAGTAAACCGATACAGTAAACAAAGTAATATCAGTAGGTAGCTAGTCTACTAAACCAGTTACTCAGTGTATGAAGTTCGCAACCGAAGCTGACAATCGAAACTGAACGCCTCGGCTGTGAATACCAGGTCATAGCAACAGAACTTAGGTCAATTAAACACCCATTTGACGAACGTTGTGCTAGCGCGACTAGCCCGGGTGGGGTTTGTCAAGCCCAGTAGATCTACTCAGAATTGCCTCGCTATACTACATACATTAACGGTTCGAGAGTGAGGACTTAAGTGGTATCACACTAATAAACAGGTGATATTATTAATACTGATCAATGAAAATGAAATTGTTTCCACGTTTCTACTTGCGTAGTAACGGACCGAAGGGCAAGGTATACGAACATAGTATCATGTATATGCAGTATCACAACAATCCAATGTAATGTAACGTTTATGAAAACAGCATGTTTCTCTCCCCCGAAAATAGTATAAAGTAAAAGTGGGGCTGTAAACTCACCTTGTGTAACATCCGACCCATTTGAAATTGTAACCGAACTCGTTTATATCAGTAAATGAAATCTATTCATTTAAAACATATTGATGTGTCATTAATTCACATTACATATAGTTATTAATATGATTTTATAAAAAAAAATATATATTATAAAATTATATTAGTAATTATGAAGTTTAAACAAAAATAATAATAATAATAATAATGATAATAATAATAATAAAAATAAATACTACTATTAATAATTAGTAAAAATTATATATAATATATATATATATATATATACACATATATATATATAAGCATGTATTAAAATTGAATATATAAGTCTAGGGGGTGATCATGTAAATTATGAAACTTAAAACCAAAGTTCTAGCATAAAATATAAAATATAAAACCGCAGGGGCTAAATGTGTAAATATTTTAAAAACCCGGCTTCTTCCCCCGTATTTCCGGCGAGTCGCCGGCGAGGCTCCGGCCGGCCTCCGGCGAGCCAAATTTAGCCAAAATTACGCATTTTTTAACCCACAAGATCGGTTCCAATGTGTTTGTGGACGAGATTCGAACCTCATGAACCCATTAAACACGTTTAAACTTCAAGAAATTCGGATCCAAAGCAAACACATCGAACACACAAATTCCCGACAAGAAATCGGCCAATCTACACAATTTGAACCCCACAATCACACCGAAAGTTTCATTGGATCCAATCTATGTTGAATTCCAACACAAAACGTGTTGAATTAGTCAAATTAACGGATATAATTCGACTTTTATCTCGGATTCGATACAACTCATAATACACTCAAAACAACAATTATAAACAAATTAAAGCTACCTACACGATCCTAGACAAAAACCCAATCGAACCCAGTTTCCAATTTCAATAAAACCAATACAAATACCAAATTCTATCATCATCCTCTGTCGAACCTGTAACCCTATCGAACACCATCAACCGAGCTTCAATCTACAAAATTAACAACGGGCTATTAATTTAGAACAGCATATGAAACTTCCTGCAAAGTTAATCTGAATTCCATCAAGGTTTGATCATCATTTGGTTTCGAAACAACTACGGACTGTTCTTGATCTGTTCTTGACAAGTTGAGTCTCCAATCAGGTAATTAAAACATCTACATACTCGATTTTACATGGGGATCAAAAGCCCCATGAATCTAATCATTTACAGCATCTAATTGATCTTCAATTGGGGATCAAACGAATTAGGGTTCATCGATTTTGGGGGAATTATTGAAACTGTGTTTTTATAAATTAAAAACAGTGTTTAAGCGCGGCTGAGGCCTTTGGTTCACCGGTTCCTGCGCTCCTTGCAAACACAGAGGTCCCGGGTTCGAAACCCGGCCACCTCACTATTTTTTTTAAGCTTCTTTAAGCTTTATAAAAATTCAGAAAAATTTCTAAAAATTATAAAAATGTTTTTTACAAACATTAGAATTTTTTAAAAACAAACTAATTATTTTCTGAAATTTATTTCAACCTATATTTATTATTTAAATTGTTTTAAATAAATAAAATAACTAATTATACTTTCTACCAATTTATAATTAGTGTGTAGCATATAATTATACAATAAATAAATTGGATCCAATATAAATACATAGATGTATCTTATCCGATTATCGAAACAACTTTTATTTAAATAAATTACATGTATATAATTTTACATAATCGTATACGATTTATAATTTAGGTACATAATTAACATACAATACATAGTTATACCTACTTATGTATAAATTATTATATACATATAATAATGTATATAATTATACATATAATTATATATAATTACATAATTATATATAAATATGTATATAATTATACATATACAATTTATTAATAGATTGTATATATGTATAACTTATATGTAAAAATTTTTATTCTAGACATAATCACTTTTAACAGACTCGTTTATTTATTTCAAACGTTCAAACAAATAAAATAAAAATAAGTTTAAACCACCATTCAAAACCCAATGGAAATCTTAATACATTCTCAAATTCCCAAACCATTATTATTCTAACTCGAGACACCGTTCCTTAGGTTAATTATAAGGAAATCGTTGGTGTCTAATCTATCACGTCCAAATTCCAATCTTATCAATCAAGTGAGTATTCATATCCCCTTTTTATATCATTTCCTATTTGGGGGAAATCATGTGATACAAATATTCTATCATGATATTCTATTGTTATTTCATTTTCAATTCAATTCAAGACAGGTTATGTTATTACTTGCAATTACGTGAACATACTGTGATAAACTGGACGACAGTAGAACCCTAATTCAATCAATCAATCAATCCTGGCAACAATGTAGATCTACTGGTTTGGATAACCCACCCCATATGAACAGTCGAGTGGTGATTGTGCCAGAGGCAATTTAGTCAATCTATGGTGTTTATGTGCAAGTCTATATTATATGCAAAGTGACAAGTCAAGGGGTTTATATTGTGTCGGTTTATCTATATGCTTCGCGGTTGCCATATAAGTCTTAATATTACCTTGTGAATTGATTACAATCGATGGATCAATCAATCAATCTATATGTATATTCAAAACTGTGATTACTCTCCACAGCTAACTTGTTAGCTGACTTTATTTTCTCACATGATTTCAGGTTAATCAAGATAGTGGACTTCTACGTGCTCATCTAAGACACGGACCTAGTTAAAATAAAAGACAATTATTATTTGTGGTTTCGATTGTTGTATTTATGTATGTTGTACTTATTCTATCATGTAATCTGATTTTAATATTATTTCCACTATTAGACAACCATGTGTTATGAACAATCCATCATTCCCTCGTCCGCTCCGATGATTCCGCCGTCGGTCGGGGTGTGACAGATTGGTATCAGAGCCATGGTTATAGGGAATTAGGTTATTAGAAATGGAATGACCTAGACTATAACTAAGTACCTTTACACATGAGTCCTCTCATGTATTTTATATGCTTAGACAGGATTGTATGTGCTTTACATGTTTATACCTGATTATGTTTCATACACATTGAATCTATCAATATACACACGAAACTTAACTCATATTCTAAGGCATTGTGTGCCTAATTCAAGTGATTTCAAACTCCAAAAAAAAAAAAAACTCGATTGTTATTCATGGTTTTCAAATCTCGTCAAAGTCCGTGTCACACGACCGAGAACATGCAATGCTGGAAGAGTGGGATACCTGTATCTTAAGGTGTTCTGTCTAGGCAAGGTATTTCATACAACTTGATTACCTTACCTGGGAACCCTCGAGATGAGTATTCGCTTATAGGTACGCATGTCCTCGTGCTGGACACAAATACTTTGATAAGTCAACGTATTCGTTTTGGTTTGCGAACCGAACGTTTACACTCCTAACCTCTCATTGTTGTTTTAAACAATCTCATTAACGATTTCATTATTTTGAAAAGTTTTAAAAACCAATTACCCGTTACTCATAAAGGTTTCTTCGTTCCTTATTATACCGCATGTCTTCTCGTCAAAACCGCTCCCGATCTAGAAGCTCTGGCCGCAAGATTGCTGCTATGGTGGCACGTGAAGTTGCTGCGGTTATCCCAACACTGCTTACTCATTTGAACCAAGGCAACAATGCTGTCCAAAACACAACTGCACCAAACACTGTCCAAAACCCAACTGCACCAAACCCTCCCAAAACTTGTACTTACAAGCATTTCAATTCCTGCAATCCCACTAAGTTTAGTGGAGCCGAAGGTGCCACCGTCTTCTGCAATGGTTCGAGAGTATTGAAAACACGTTTCTTAACAGCGAATGTCCTGAAAATCTCAAAGTTCGCTACGCTACCAGTGTTTTCCAGAAGAGAGCTTTAACTTGGTGGAACGGGGAGAAACGAACCCGTGGCACTGATGCTGCCCTGGCATTGACGTGGGCTGAAGTAAAGGAACTCATGACACGAGAATTCTGCCCACGAAATGAAATCAAAAGACTAGAAGCTGAATTCTGGGATTTGGCTCAGGAAAGCGGCGAGAATCTGGTTTACACTAACCGTTTTCACGAGTTGAGTCTTCTGGTTCCTCATCTAGTTACTCCCTCATCTTGAGCTATCGAGAAGTACATAGGTGGTCTCCCTATGCAAATTCAGGATACCGTGTGGGGTAGGAACCCTACTAACTTGGCAGATGCTATCCGTCTAGCAGCTCAGTTAACCGACAACCATGTCAAGGCCGGTACCTTGACCAGGAAGGGTGACAAAAAGAAAATGGAGAAGTCTTCTACTGAAACAACCAAGGAAGACAAGCCTGAAACTTCCAGGAACCGGAAGAGGAAGGCTAACTCTCAAAATTTGCTGTAATTACCCCTGCTGTTCCAATCAACCAAGTCGCACCGACCTATCAACCAACCATGATAATCAAGCCCCAACAAAGAAACCTTACACCGGGCCATTTCCACAATGCAACATCTGCAAGTATCATCATCCTACTGGTGCTAAGTGTCGTCAGTGCACCAGTTGTGGTCGTTTTGGCCATACATTCAACATATGCAGGAATGCTGCTAAGGTATTGGTAAATGCGCCAGTCCAACAAAACCCCCTGCAATTGCTCAAGTTCGTGCATGTTATCAATGCGGTGATCCAACTCATTTCCGTAACCGATGTCCTCAGCTCGTTAATGCCGTACCCGCAGCACAAGGGCGTGCTTTTAACATCAATGCCCAACAAGCTCAGGCTGCCAATGATATGGTGAATGGTACGTTCCTAATCGATCATCAATATGCTTCAATTTTATTTGATACCGGTGCCGATAAAAGTTTTGTATCCTTAGAATTTGAACCTTTGCTTGTTAATACCCGAACTAAGTTAGGGAAACCGTTTACAGTAGAACTAGCTGATGGAAATCCGTCACAATTGATTCTGTCATCCAAAATTGTACCCTTAAACTTAGTGAACACGAATTTCCTGTCGATCTTATACCGATGCCACTTGGAAGTTTTGACGTCATTATAGGCATGGATTGGTTGTCAAAGAACCATGCTGAAGTCGTCTGTTTCGAGAAAATCATCCGGATCCCTCGCGCATCTGGAAGTGTCTTAAATATTTACGGGGAAAAGCTTTCCAAGGGATTAAAACTCATGTCCTGCACCAAAGCTCAAAAGTACCTCCGCAAACATTACGTGGCTTTCTTAGCTCATATCGTGAAAGCAGATGAGAAATCTAAGAAGATTGAAGACATTCCGGTTGTTCGAGAGTTTCCTGAAGTCTTTCCCGATGATTTAACCGGTCTTCCTCTGTTCGTCAAGTCGAATTCCGTATTGACCTTGTGCCTGGCGCAACTCCAGTAGCAAATCTCCTTATCGACTTGCACCATCTGAGATGCAAGAGCTTGCTAGTCAACTTCAAGAGCTCTCCGATAAAGGCTTCATTCGACCAAGTTCCTCGCCCTGGGGAGCCCCATTTTGTTTGTGAAGAAGAAGGACGGTTCTTTTCGAATGTGCATCGACTACCGGGAGCTTAATAAGCTTACTATCAAAAACCGTATCCTCTACCCAGGATCGACGATTTATTTGATCAGCTTCAAGGAGCCTCTCACTTTTCCAAAATCGATCTCCGCTCAGGTTATCATCAATTACGAGTGCACGATGATGATATTCCCAAGACAGCTTTTCGCACAAGATATGGCCATTACGAGTTTACAGTAATGCCATTCGGGTTAACCAATGAACCTGCTGTGTTCATGGATTTAATGAACCGCGTGTGTAAACCATATCTGGACAAATTCGTGATCGTTTTCATTGACGACATTCTCATTTATTCAAAATCAAAATCCGATCACGAACATCATCTCCGTTCGATCCTTGAACTTCTGAAACAGGAAAAGCTTTATGCAAAATTCTCAAAGTGTGAATTTTGGCTTAAAAAGTCCAATTCCTTGGTCACATCGTAAACGACAAAGGTATTCACGTGGATCCTGCAAAGATTGAGGCAGTGAAGAATTGGGTAGAACCCAAAACTCCTACCGAGATTCGTTCATTCCTTGGCTTAGCCGGTTACTACCGTCGCTTTATTCCAAACTTCTCAAAGATCGCTGTGCCTCTCACCGCCTTGACACATAAGGACAAGAGTTTCGTGTGGGGACCAGATCAGGAGAAAGCTTTTCAAACCCTCAAGCAAAGTTGTGTGATGCCCCAGTCTTGACTCTCCCCGATGGGAATGACGATTTCGTTGTCTACTGTGATGCTTCGAAGCAAGGTCTTGGTTGTGTTCTCATGCAACGAGGCAAAGTCATAGCTTATGCCTCAAGACAACTCAAAATTCATGAGAAAAATTACACAACCCATGATCTCGAGCTAGGAGCTGTGGTATTCGCACTCAAAATTTGGAGGCACTATCTTTACGGCACCAAGTGTATTGTATTTACCGATCATAAAGCCTTCAGCACATATTCAATCAGAAGAATTAAACATGAGACAACGCGATGGGTTGAATTACTTAATGACTACGATTGTGAAATTCGCTACCATCCAGGAAAGGCGAATGTCGTAGCCGACGCATTAAGTCGAAAGGGTCAAGTTATGCTTCAAAGTATTACCATTCAAACCGACCTCCTAACCCGTATACTCAAAGCTCAACACGAATCAGTCACCGAGGGCAACATGTATGAGGAAATGTCATGCGGTGCTGAACTCCAATTGGAAACCAAGTCGGACGGACTATTGTATTTTCTAAATCGACTTTGGATTCCGAATCGCGATAATCTTCGAACAACCATTCTGGATGAGGCTCACAAGGCTCGCTATTCTATTCATCCGGGAGCAGATAAGATGTTCATGAATCTTCGGACCAATATTGGTGGCCCGGCATGAAGAAGGATATAGCCTTGTATGTATCTAAATGCCTTACATGTTCCAAAGTCAAAGCCGAGCATCAACGTCCTCTGGATTACTCGTACAACCCGAGGTTCCATTATGGAAATGGAGAGCATATCCATGGATTTCATTACCAAGCTGCCTCGTACCGCTAGTGGTCACGATAGTATCTGGTTATCATTGATCGATTGACTAAGTCGGCGCTCATTTTTTCCAATTCGGGAAGATTATCGAGTCGAAAATTGGCTCGTATTTACATTAATGAAATAGTCAGTCGACATGGTGTGCCTTTAGATATTATCTCTGATCGCGATGGTCGTTTTCATCTCTCGTTTTTGGAAAAGTCTCCAATCACTCTCGGGACTCAACTAAATCTTAGCACAGCCTATCACCTGCAAACCGATGGTCAAACTGAAAGAACGTACAGACCCTCGAGGATATGCTCCGGGCTTGTGTCATTGATTTCAGTGGATCGTGGGATTCTCATCTTCCGTTGATCGAATTCTCATACAATAACAGTTATCATACCAGCATCCAGATGGCACCATTTGAGCCTTGTATGGTCGAAAGTGTCGATCTCCCATCTGCTGGTCTGAAGTTGTGAATCACACGATTACTGGTCCGGAATTAATACAAGAAACAACCGACAAAATTCATAAGATCCGTGATAACTTGGTCGCTGCTAGAAATCGTCAAAAGCATTATGCTGACAAAAGACGTAAGCCCATGGAATACAATGTCGGTGATCTCGTACTTCTTAAGGTGTCACCTTGGAAGGGAGTGATTCGCTTTGGAAAGAAAGGGAAGCTAGCACCTCGTTACGTGGGTCCATTCAAAGTGCTCGAGCGAGTTGGGAAAGTGGCCTACAAGCTTGAACTACCTCAAGAACTTAGCAATATACATCCGACGTTTCATGTTTCAAATCTCAAGAAATGTCTTGCCGATGAAAATCTCCACATTCCACTCGACGAAGTCCAGATTGATGAATCTATGCACTTTATTGAGAAACCTGTGGAAATTATGGATCGGGAAGTTAAACAACTCAAGCGTAGCCGGATACCTATTGTCAAAGTTCGTTGGGAGTCTAAACGTGGGCCAGAGTACACCTGGGAACGTGAGGACCAAATGAAATCCAATATCCGCACCTTTTCGTTTCAGCCTCCTCGTGATTAAAATTCGGGACGAAATTTCCTAAAGCAGGGAGACTGTAACATCCGACCCATTTGAAATTGTAACCGACTCGTTTATATCAGTAAATGAAATCTATTCATTTAAAACATATTGATGTGTCATTAATTCACATTACATATAGTTATTAATATGATTTATAAAAAAAAAAATATATTATAAAATTATATTAGTAATTATGAAGTTTAAACAAAAATAATAATAATAATATATGAAATAATAATAATAATAATAAATACTACTATTAATAATTAGTAAAAATATATATATATATATATAATATTATATATACACATATATATATAAGCATGTATTAAAATTGAATATATAAGTCCAGGGGGTGATCATGTAAATTATGAAACTTAAAACCAAAGTTCTAGCATAAAATATAAAATATAAAACCGCAGGGGCTAAATGTGTAAATATTTTTAAAAACCCGGCTTCTTCCCCCGTATTTCCGGCGAGTCGCCGGCGAGGCTCCGGCCGGCCTCCGCGAGCCAAATTTAGCCAAAATTACGCATTTTTAACCCACAAGATCGGTTCCAATGTGTTTTGTGGACGAGATTCGAACCTCATGAACCCATTAAACCCGTTTAAACTTCGAGAAATTCGGATCCAAAGCAAACACGAACACACAAAATTCCCGACAAGAAATCGGCCAATCTACACAATTTGAACCCCACAATCACACCGAAAGTTTCATTGGATCCAATCTATGTTGAATTCCAACACAAAACGTGTTGAATTAGTCAAATTAATGGATATAATTCGACTTTTTCTCTCGATTCGATACAACTCATAAATACACTCAAAAACAATTATAAACAAATTAAAGCTACCTACACGATCCTAGACAAAAACCCAATCGACCCAGTTTCCATTTCAATTAAAACCAATACAAATACCAAATTCTATCATCATCCTCTGTCGAACCTGTAACCCTATCGAACACCATCAACCGAGCTTCAATCTACCAAATTAACAACGGGCTATAATTTAGAACAGCATATGAAACTTCCTGCAAAGTTAATCTGAATTCCATCAAGGTTTGATCATCATTTGGTTTCGAAACAACTACGGACTGTTCTTGATCTGTTCTTGACAAGTTGAGTCTCCAATCAGGTAATTAAAAACATCTACATACTCGATTTTACATGGGATCAAAAGCCCCATGAATCTAATCATTTACAGCATCTAATTGATCTTCATTTGGGGATCAAACGAATTAGGGTTCATCGATTTTGGGGGAATTATTGAAACTGTGTTTTTATAAATTAAAAACAGTGTTTAAGCGCGGCTGAGGCCTTTGGTTCACCGGTTCCTGCGCTCCTTGCAAACACAGAGGTCCCGGGTTCGAAACCCGGCCACCTCACTATTTTTTTAAGCTTCTTTAAGCTTTATAAAATTCAGAAAAATTTCTAAAAATTATAAAATGTTTTTACAAACATTAGAATTTTTTAAAAACAAACTAATTATTTCTGAAATTTATTTCAACCTATATTTATTTATTTAAATTGTTTTAAATAAATAAATAACTATTATACTTTCTACCAATTTATAATTAGTGTGTAGCATATAATTATACAATAAATAAATTGGATCCAATATAAATACATAGATGTATCTTATCCGATTATCGAAACAACTTTTAAATAAATTACATGTATATAATTTACATAATCGTATACGATTTATAATTTAGGTACATAATTAACATACAATACATAGTTATACCTACTTATGTATAAATATTTATTACATATAATAATGTATATAATATACATATAATTATATATAATACATAATTATATATAAATATGTATATATTATACATATACAATTTATTAATAGATTGTATATATGTATAACTTATATGTAAAATTTTATATCTAGACATAATCACTTTTAACAGACTCGTTTATTTATTCAAACGTTCAAACCAAATAAAATAAAAGTTTAAACCACCATTCAAAACCCAATGGAAATCTTAATACATTCTCAAATTCCCAAACCATTATTATTCTAACTCGAGACACCGTTCCTTAGGTTAATTATAAGGAAATCGTTGGTGTCTAATCTATCACGTCCAAATTCCAATCTCATCAATCAAGTGAGTATTCATATCCCCTTTTTATATCATTTCCTATTGGGGGAAATCATGTGATACAATATATTCTATCATGATATTCTATTGTATTTCATTTTCAATTCAATTCAAGACAGGTTATGTTATTACTTGCAATTACGTGAACATACTGTGATAAACTGGACGACAGTAGAACCCTAATTCAATCAATCAATCAATCCTGGCAACAATGTAGATCTACTGGTTTGGATAACCCACCCCATATGAACAGTCGAGTGGTGATTGTGCCAGAGGCAATTTAGTCAATCTATGGTGTTTATGTGCAAGTCTATATTATATGCAAAGTGACAAGTCAAGGGGTTTATATTGTGTCGGTTTATCTATATGCTTCGCGGTTGCCATATAAGTCTTAATATTACCTTGTGAATTGAATTACAATCGATGGATCAATCAATCAATCTATATGTATATTCAAAACTGTGATTACTCACCAGCTAACTTGTTAGCTGACTTTATTTTCTCACATGATTTCAGGTTAATCAAGATAGTGGACTCTACGTGCTCATCTAAGACACGGACCTAGTAAAATAAAAGACAATTATTATTTGTGGTTTCGATTGTTGTATTTATGTATGTTGTACTTATTCTATCATGTAATCTGATTTAATATTATTTCCACTATTAGACAACCATGTGTTATGAACAATCCATCATTCCCTCGTCCGCTCCGATGATTCCGCCGTCGGTCGGGGTGTGACACCTTGATTGCGTTGCAAAGAAATAATGCTCGAGCAACAGTTAAGGTTTCGGTTAACCTGTGTTTCATTTCGTGTACATATTATTAATATAAATCATTAATTTAAGATTATAACAACTGTTCAGTTTCGCGTTCGTGTCTCGGTTACGGGTTATCGGTATTTCCCCATTCCCAGTTATTATCAACAATGCTAGATCACGTATAACGATACTCATCATACGTTTTAATTATATGTCCAGACGTATATTAAGGCGTAACTTTATATATAAATACAACGCATCATTCATCCTCGTATATATACTAACAATACAAGTAATAATAATGATTTCATGTTTTCAACTATTTATAGTTTATTTTTATATAAATAACTAATTATCTCATTATATATATATATATATATTTATTAAGATATTACGAGAAATATTTGACAGAAAATAGTTAGATAATTTTTAAATACACGAAGTTTATAAAATTTATTTTATAATTTTTAGAAATTTTTCTGGATTTTTAAAAGGTGTAAAAGGCTTTTAAAAAAATAAATGTTGGAGGCCGGGTTCGAACCCGTGACCTCCAACTCACACACCCGCGCACATACCAGTAAACCAAGGGCCATGGCCGCGATAGAAACCCTTTCTCAATCTTAAAACAAGCTTTTAAACAAATCCCCATTTCCCAAATTCCCGAAACCCTAGTTTTGATTTTGGATCAAATTGAGGATCGATTCGATGTTGTTAACGTCTAGAATCATAGGGCTTTTATTCCCCATGATACAACGATTATGCACATGTGTTTAATTACACGAATATGTTTGAATTGGAGGTATACCCGATGAAGAACAATCCGCGACAGGAGGTGAAGTGATTCGAGATGCAATCGTTGATGGGAATCAAATCTGTTGCATATGAATTTTCTAGTGGTACACGATCAAAAGCCCTCTGTCAATCGATGTTAAAATTGCTTGGAAGATAGCCTTCGGGTAGTTGCAGGTTCGAAAGAAGATGGGAATCGATTTGTGTGTTTTTGAATGTTTCAAGTGCATTTGCAAGTATAGACCGATTAGGAACATTTATAGGATCATTTGGTAATGTTAATTCGATTTATTATTACGTTTAAGTGGATTGGAGTAGGTATGTGAAAGTGGGTTCGTTTAGTGGCCATTATCACAAAATCCCGAATGCTTTACCTAATTAAAGTTTGTATTATTGCTAGAAACTTTCCCACGATCGTAGTGGTGTGATTTTGAGTTTAAAATCTACGTTTTAGGTGGTTTCGGGGGTCGCCGAGCCGCGCCGGAGCTTCGCCGCCGGCGACCGAAAAGCGGGGGATGGGGGTTGGGTTTCAGAAATTACAGAAATGGCCCTTCAACTTTACTAGATTTATTATTTCATGTGTTAACCTTTTAAAACAAGTTTTAACATTTCAAAACTACCCCCTGGACTTATTAAATTAAGTTTAAATTTTTATAAATTATTTTTATTAATAATTTATTATCATTATTATTGTTTTCATTATTTTATTATTATTATTATTATTAATCTTACTAAATAATAAATGGATTAATTCGCGATAGTATTAACCGAAAAGAAAAAAATTCGGGTTGTCACAATAATAATAATAATAATATAGTAATAATAGTAATAGTAATAATAATAATAATAATAATAATAGTAATAATAATAATAGTATATAATAATAGTATAATAATATAGTAATAATAATAGTATAATAATAGTAATAATAATATATAATAATAATAGTAATAAAATAATAGTAATAATATAATAGTATAATATATAGTAATAATAATAATAGTAATAATAAAATAGTAATAATAAAAATAATAATAAATAGTAAATAAAAATAGTAATAAAAAATAGTAATAATAATAATAGTAATAATAATAATAGTAATAATAATAATAGTAATAATAAAATAGTAATAATAGTAGTAGTAATAATATAGTATAATAATAGTAGTAATAATAGTAGTAGTAGTAATATAGTAGTAGTAATAGTAGTAGTAATATAGATAGTAGTAGTAATAATAGTAGTAGTATAATAGTAGTAGTAATAATAGTAGTAGTACTAATAGTAGTAGTAAAATAGTAGTAGTAGTAATAGTAGTAGTAGTAATAGTAGTAGTAGTAATAGTAGTAGTAGTAATAGTAGTAGTAGTAATATTAGTAGTAGTAATATTAGTAGTAGTAATAGTAGTAGTAGTAATAGTAGTAGTAGTAATAGTAGTAGTAGTAATATAGTAGTAGTAATAGTAGTAGTAGTAATAGTAGTAGTAGTAATAGTAGTAGTAGTAATAGTAGTAGTATAATGATAGTAGTAATAGTAGTAGTAGTAATAGTAGTAGTAATAGTAGTAGTAGTATAGTATAGAATATATGTAAAGTATATAGTATAGTAGTAATAGTAGTAGTAGTAATACTAGTAGTAGTAATAGTAGTAGTAGTAATAGTATACTATTAATAGTAGTAGTAGTATATAGTAGTAGTAGTAATATAGTATAGTATATAGTATAGTAGTATAGTAGTAGTAGTACTAGTACTAGTAGTAATAGTAGTAGTAATAGTAGTAGTAGTGATAGTAGTAGTATGATAGTAGTAGTAATAATAGTAGTAGTAATAATAGTAGTAGTAATAATATAATAATATAATAATAATACTAATAATATATATAATAATAGTATAATAATAGTAATAATAATAGTAATAATAATAGTAATAAATAATAATAACTAATAATACAATAATACTAATAATATAATAATATCTTATAATCTTAATAATCTTAATAATCTTAATATAAATAATAGTAATAATAATAATAATAATATAAATAATAATAATAATAATAAAATAATATAATAATAATATTAATATAATAAAATAATAATAATAATAATAATAGTAATAATATAATAATAATAATAATATAATAATAATAATAATAATTGTCACACCCCAACCTTGACGGCGGAAACGTCGAGGTGTGAGGGTTAAGATTGTTCACAAGCCACATAACGCTATGTTAAATATAGAATGCCATTAATAAATTGTTTTCGAACATCACATACATCAATGTCTCAAAATAAATCAAACGAAAACAAGAATCCAATTGTCTTTATTAAGCCTAGGTCCATGTTCTAGCTTTAAGCATTCCTTCAATCATTGCTAAGCTTGCACATTACCTGAAACATGTTGAAAATAAAGTCAACTAACTAGTTGGTGAATTCTCATGGTTTTAAAATACAATAAGTATACAAATGTGCAATTCTAGTCAATGGTCACAAGATAGCAGTATATAGAACATGCATAGTACAATCAAGCCTCGACTGAATAATATGAATAAGCATGATTAGCTAAGTGTATTTGGTTCCCTAGTGCACAAGCATACGACTCCTAGGAGTCGGCAATACATCGACTTTAGCACCAAATAGGATTGTCAGGCCCAAAGATCTAAGACTTCGCTAGGCTAGCAATAGTTAATGATTTCTCACGTATGTCACATCTCATATATTACTTAACATATTCAAACAACCACGACTATGTAAAGAATTGCACGTGTGTATAAGTATCAAAGCGTGTATGTGTAAGTTTGTATACGCAACATGTTTCACCCCGAAAGATGTGAAATAATCGTAAAGCGGAGCATAAGAACTCACATGTTTAATAAAGGAGACTTGTAGATGTAATAAGAATAACCACGAATAAGATTTCCAACACAAACGTCACAACGCACCTAAACGAAATAAAGTAGCGCGTTATTTTGTTTGATGATTAATTGTAGGTCTAATAATATCCGTATTTATTACATGTTAATAACGTGATCGTTAAATGGAACGAATGGATTATACTTGGTATAATCAATTGTTAGCGCGTAAGAGAAATAATAAATAAAACTTGATTAATTGTACGTTGAACCGGTTTATAAGGATTGTATATAATAGTGTTTTAGCTATTATAAGGAATATATATATATATATATTTATAGGTATAAGTAATTAAACAATTTAATTGTTTGAATATACATAAATATATATACTAAACAATTATAATATTGTGTAATAATCAATATAAATGATTTAGCTATTAAAAGACTATGTATAAATAAATATATATATATTTATATATATATATTATTATATAAGTAACTAAACAATTAAGTTGTTTGAACATATATATATAAATATATATTCTAAACATTATAACATTGTATATCATAAAAGTGATTTTATTACTAAAAGAACAATATATAAATTATATATATATAGGTATAAATAACTATATACATATACAAGTATTATGTTTACTCATTTCTTTTGTATTTTTAAAACTAAAATAATGTATTTATAAAACAAAAGTATTTTATAACAAAATTAATTTAGTCCCAAATTAATTAAACAAAAGAAAAAAATAATCTGCATTTTATAAAATTAATTTAGAAATTTTCAGAATTTAAAAAGTTTAATAATTAAAAGAAATAAAGAAAAGAAGAAAAAATCAGAAAATAAAAAAAAGGGAAAAGGGCTGCCCGGGGTCGAACCCGGGCTCCCTTGTGGACAGGGGACACGGAGACCAGTGTACCAGGCCAATGCCTTGGTTTCACTTTGGTTTTCTTTGATTTTAAGCTCTGTTTTCCCTGTTTCTCCCAAATCGAATGAACCCTAGGTTAAAGGGATCAAATCGGCCCTCGATTCGGTGTTAATCACCTAAATCATCATGGGCTTTTGATCTTTGAATGAAATCGAGTAGAAAACAGGTTTCAATTACCTGATTAATGGGTGTAGATAGGGTTTCGAGTTCGAGTTCGATTCGGTTGTTCTTGAGATTGGGGTTTTGTGATCGAGAGGTTTTATTGTGCAATTGAGAGTTCGGGAGTTTAGGAACTTCACAATGAACCGAAAGCCCATAATTTATAGGCTTGATTTCATGGATCCGAGCCTTTCTCTCTCGATTTAAAACGCGTTCGAAGTTTACCAAATTAGGAGATTTGAAGCTGTTAATTTGCAATGGTGATCGAATAATTGATTGATTAAGCCGCGTTTTTTTAGTTTGGTGTGATTGATTTGATTCGATTTGTGAAATTTGTCAAGATTGATTCGGATTTTGGCAATGTTAGTCTCGGTTTCGATTTGGAAAGGTGAACGAGCGGGATTTTCAATTGGATTGAGTATCGAGTTCGAAACATGGGGTCGAGCAGGTTGGGGGTTTAATTTGGGTCAAATCGGTTTGAAATGTGGTTTTTGAGACTCGCCGGAGAGCTCGGCGGAGCTCGCCGGAGAGCTCGCCGGGAAAGCGGGGTAAAAAGGGGGGTGGGTTTGGGAAGTTTACACAATGGTCCTTGGCTTTCAATTGTGTTATTTTATGAATTAATCTTCTCTCAAAGTTTTTAAAATGACAAAATAGCCCCCTGCATTTAATTCTTGTTATTGTTTTTTATTATTATTATTCTTATTATTATTATATTATTTTTGTTGTTGTTGTTGTTTGTTATTATATTACTTTCATTATTATTATATTATTACTATTATTATTATTATTATCTATTATTTTTATTGCTAGTATTATTATTATAAAAAAAAATTACTAAGGATGTTATAAAATTGCATAAAAAAATAAACAAAAATACAGGATGTTACAGTCTCCCAAACTTAAAAGAATTTCGTCCCGAAATTAAGAATCAAACGGGGGTTACAAGAATAAGAAGGGTACGTCTTCTTCATATGTTCTTCACGCTCCCAAGTGAATTCCGCTCCTCGTTTGTTCTCCCATCGAACCTTTACAATTGGGGTCGTAGAGGTCCTAGTCTTCTTCATAATCCGATCCATGATTTCGACGGGTTTTCTCAACGAAGTGTAGTGACTCGTCGATCTGAATGTCTTCCAATGTACATGCAAATTATCTTCGGCAGACACTTCCTCAGGTTCGAGACGTGGAACCGGGTGAATTCTGCTAAGGTCGGAGGGTAGTTCTAGTTTGTAGGCCACTTTCCCGATTCTTTTCAGAACTTGAAAGGCCCTACAAACCTTGGAGCTAACTTGCCTTTCCTTCCAAAGCGAACCACACCCTTCCACGGTGAGACCTTGAGAAGGACCATCTCCCTAACTTGGAATTCCAGTGGCTTGCGACGTTTGTCCGCGTAGCTCTTCTGTCGACTCCTGGCCACTTCCAGGTTCTTGCGGATGATAGCGACTTTGTCGGTCGTCTCTTGTATGAGCTCGGGACCGGTGATAAGATTCTCGCCAATGTCGTCCAGCAGATTGGTGAACGACACTTATGACCGTAAAGTGCTTCGAACGGTGCCATTTGGATGCTTGAGTAGTAACTGTTGTTGTAGGAGAATTCTACGAGCGGCAGGTGTGTATCCCAGTCGCCCCAAAATCAAGGACACAGAGACGTAACAGGTCTTCCAGGGTCTGGATCGTCCGCTCGGTTTGGCCATCGTTTTGGGATGGTAAGCCGTGCTTAAATCCAATTGCGTACCCAGAAGTCTTGCATAGTAGACCAGAAGGGAGAAGTGAATCGAGCATCTCGGTCGGATATAATATGAAGAGGCACACCATGACGGCTTACGATCTCGTCGATGTAAATCCGGGCTAACCTTGATGTCTTATATGTGTCGCGTATGGGTATAAATGTGCCGACTTGGTCAATCGGTCGACGATTACCCATATGCTTCGTGCCCGCGAGATGTCCGAGGTAGCTTGGTTATGAAATCCATGGATATATGTTCCCACTTCCACATGGGAATTTCGGGTTGTTCGAGTAATCCACTTGGACGTTGATGCTCCGCTTTAACCTTCGTGCATGTAAGGCATTTAGCAACATAGGTTGCTATGTCTCGTTTCATCCCGGCCACCAATATTGACTCCGTAAGTCCATGTACATCTTATCGGAGCCCGGGTGAATAGAATAACGAGTCCGATGTGCTTCGTTCATGATAGAAGCCCGAAGGTTATTGCGTTTGGGAATCCAGATTCGGTTTGCGAAATACATTAACCCATTGCTCTTGTTTCCAATTGGGCTGAGAGATTGGCTCGAGCTCTTCCTTCATACTCCCTTCGGTTTGCACCGCTTGCTGTGCTTCTCGAATACTCGCCTCGATGTCACAATCGATCCTTAAGTTCTGCAATAACACGTAGCATTGTTGACATCGAGTCGGACTTCAGTATCAAACTCTCCCAATGTATCGAACCATTGGCGTCGGTCGCGAATCTCTCTGAACGGAAACCATCTTTGATGCGTCTTTCGACTCAATGCATCGGCTACGACATTTGCCTTGTCGGGATGGTAGCGGATTTCACAATCGTAGTCGCTAATTAGTTCCACCCAACGACGTTGCCTCATATTGAGGTCCTTCTGATTGAAAACGTGTTGGAGGCTCTTGTGGTCCGTGTAGACTATACATTGCGTGCCGTATAGATAGTGTCTCCAGTTTTTTAAAGCAAAGACCACCGCTCCGAGCTCGAGATCGTGCATCGTATAATTTACCTCGTGAACCTTCAATTGTCTCGAGGCATATGCGATGACTTTTCCCCGTTGCATGAGAACACAACCAAGGCCTTGTTTCGACGCGTCGCAGTATACCGTGAAGTCGTCATTCCCATCCGGTAGTGTCAGAATAGGAGCATTGCACACCTGTGCTTCAATGTCTCAAACCCTCTTCTTGCTCGCTTTCCACTCGAAAGGCTTATTCTTCTGAGTCAAGGACGTGAGTGGCTTTGCGATTTTTGAGAAGTTGGCAATAAATCGCCGGTAATACCCGGCTAGACCAAGAAACGATCGAACTTCCGTCGGAGTTGTGGGAGCACTCCAATTCTTTACGGCTTCAACCTTCGTAGGGTCGACGTGAATTCCTTGACTATTCACAACGTGCCCTAAGACTGTACTTCTTCAAGCAAAACTCACATTTCGAGAATTTCGCGTACAGTTGTTCCTTCTTCAACAGTTCGAGGATTTGACGAAGATGAAGTTCATGATCGGAGCGAGACTTGGAATAAATAAGAATGTCGTCATGAAAACGATGACGAACTTGTCTAGGTATGGCTTGCACACCGATTCATAAGATCCATGAAGACCACTGGAGCATTGGTTAAGCCGAAAGGCATAACCATGAACTCGTAATGCCCATACCGGGTGCGGAATGCAGTCTTTGGGATATCGTCGTCGTGGACTCGCAGTTGATGATAACCCGAACGCAAGTCGATTTTTGAAAAGATTGCAGCTCCTTGAAGTTGTCGAAAAGATCGTCGATACGAGGAGAGGATACCGTTCTTGATAGTCAACTTGTTGAGCTCCCGGTAATCGATACACATGCGGAAAGACCATCTTTTCTTCTTCACAAATAAGACAGATGCACCCCAAGGAGAAGAACTAGGGCGGATAAACCCCTTCTCGGATAATTCCTGGAGTTGGCTAGAGAGTTCTTGCATTTCCGATGGTGCGAGTCGGTAAGGTGATTTAGCCGCGGGGCTTGGTCCCGGAATCAAGTCGATTTTAAATTCTACTTCGCGTACGGGAGGTAACCCGCTAAGATCATCGGGAAAGACCTCAGGGAATTCTCGTACAAATGGAACATCTTTGAGTTCCTTCTCCTTTGGCTTTGGTGTTGACTACATAGGCCAAGAATGCCGGATAACTCTACTTAGGCATTTCTGAGCCTTAGTACATGACATAAGCTTGAGACCTTTGGAGGACCGTTCACCGAACACCTTCAACGTACCCCCGGAGGGTAAGGGCATGCGAATGCACTTCTCGAAGCAAATGATCTCGGCATGGTTCTTAGATAACCAATCCATGCCAATAATGACGTCGAAACTCCCGAGCTTCATAGGAATAAGGTCGATAAGAAACTTATGGTCGTCGAGACACATTAGACAATCGCGGATAACCACGTCGACGGTGATGGGTTCTCCATCAACAACTTCGACGGTGAGAGGTCTCTCTAGATTTGAGCGAGGTTTAGAAAGTGTCGGCTCGAACTCTAAGGAAACGAAACTTCTATCGGCGCCCGAATCAAATAATACGTATGCATAGGTGTCATTAATAAGAAACATACCTGTATAGGTTTTAAAGGCACTTAAGGACACAAGTAAGGAATTTTAAGAGAAATTCTATGGAGATAGGGTTGCAATTTTTTTTTTTTACGTACCGTTCACCACCTCGTTGTTCGCCTGAGCTTGGTTCGCGTTGATGTTGAAAGCACGTCCACGAGCTTGTGGAACATTGCCCACAAGACGAGGCACTGGAGTCGGTAGTGACCTGTTCTCCATAGTTGTAGCAGACCCGGTTTGGTTCCGTCACTGCGTTCCCAATGCTCGGCGACACGTTGCCACAAGGTGCCCGTACTTGCCACATAGTGTGCAGATGCGACACGGAAGGTTTCCCGGATGATGGTACCTACACGTGTTGCACATAGGTAGAGGGCCTGCATAAGCCCTTGCCACGGGCACTTGTGCGGCCGGTGTAGCCCCGGTAGTACACTGTCTTTGAGGGCGGTTTAGGAGCAGCCACGGCGTAGTTCCGTGCCGGTACAAACTTCCGTTTCTTGTTATCAGGCTTGACCTCCTTAACCTCCTCGGAGGTCGTCTTCTCAGTCTTCTTGGCACCCTTTGCGGACATAGTGCCCGCTCGATGTGGTTCTCCGTCAGCTGTGCCGTGATAGTGATGGCTTCTTCCAAAGTTGCGGGTCGGCTACCCACAACAGCATCCTGAATCTGAGGCGGCACACGCTTAATAAATTTTTCCACATTTCGGGAAACAGTATCCACCATGTGTGGTAGCAGTATACTCAGTTCATGATGACGGGTAGAATAAGCCAGATGGTTCCCGCCATCCTGTTTCAGGTTCCAGAATTCCTCCTCCAGTTTCTGGATTTCACTTCTCGGGCAAAACTTGGCGATGGCTATGTTTTTGAATTCCTCCCAAGTTAAAGCCAAGATTGCATCGGGGCCTCGGTTCCTCTTTTCACTGTTCCACCACGTTAAGGCCCGTTGCTGCAGCATACTGGTGGCATACCTTACTTTGAGTGCTTCGGGGCACTCACAGTTGACGAAGGTGTTCTCCATCCCCTCAAACCATTCTAGCAGACCGGTGGCACCTTCCTTGCCACTATAACTCGGAGGCTTGCATGAACTAAAGTGCTTGAAGGTGCAAGACTGGTTGTTACGCCGTTGGTTCGCACTATTTTCCCCTTGGCCATTGCTGTTGTTCGTGACGTTTGCGATCATAGTGCTGCTGAGTTCAGCCACCATGGTCGGGATGACCGCATCCATTTGCCGGGCAATCATGGCAGCAAGCTTACGGCCGGATCTTCCTCGGTTTCCGTGGTAACGAGACATGCTGGAAAAATACAAATTGGGTTAGGATCGGTTTAAAGGATAATAAGGGGGCAATTAAGGTAAGAATCATGAATTATACGGAATGATTCCATTTGGTGACGCATCACCATTTGGAAACGTTGACACGTCAAGATGAATTGACCCATTCACCTCAGAAACTCGTGTATGTTGGTCATAGTTTATAACTCATCCCGGAAATCCCCAGGTAAGCATAACTGGTCCCGTAGGATTTATGCGAAATGCTTACCTTAGCCCGAGGGCCTTTTGTCAGAAAATCCAGAATACAGGTGTCTATGTACCACACTAGTTCTTTGGTTATGAAATCAAAAATCTTGATGGGATATTTACAAGATTAGACATAAAGTCTAAAGAATTCCTATCAATAGATTCTACTTGGAGACGAGAATAAGTTTAAGAAATAGTAACTGTCGGGGAGAATTAACGTTTAAGATAAGTCTAGGGGAGATGGGTAACAATATGTAATCATGTAGAAAGGTACCTATGCTAAAGCATCACATTGCACATAATGAGGCATAGCGTTAGGCGGCATGCAAACAATAAGTATGTATTCATAAGAATACTATTCTATAAGGATCATGCATAAACTATAGTCTAGGTCACCATTTCTAATAACCTAAATCCCTATAGTTATGGGCTCTGATACCAATCTGTCACACCTCAACCTTGACGGCGGAAACGTCGAGGTGTGAGGGTTAAGATTGTTCACAGCCACATAACGCTATGTTAAAATATAGAATGCCATTAATAAATGTTTTTAAACATCACATACATCAATGTCTCAAAATAAATCAAACGAAAACAAGAATCCAATTGTCTTATTAAGCCTAGGTCCATGTTCTAGGTTTAAGCATTCCTTCAATCATTGCTAAGCTTGCACATTACCTGAAACATGTTGAAAATAAAGTCAACTAACTAGTTGGTGAATTCTCATGGTTTTAAATACAATAAGTATACAAAATGTGGCAATTCTAGTCAATGGTCACAAGATAACAAGTATATAGAACATGCATAGTTACAATCAAGCCTCGACTGAATAATATGAATAAGCATGATTAGCTAAGTGTATTTGGTTCCCTAGTGCACAAGCATACGGCTCCTAGGAGTCGGCAATACATCGACTTTAGCACCAAATAGGCTTGTCAGGCCCAAAGATCTAAGACTTCGCTAGGCTAGCAATAGTTAATGATTGCTCACGTATGTCACATCTCATATATTACTTAACATATTCAAACAACCACGACTATGTAAAGAATTGCACGTGTGTATAAGTATCAAAGCGTGTATGTGTAAGTTTGTATACGCAACATGTTTCACCCCGAAAGATGTGAAATAATCGTAAAGCGGGGCATAAGAACTCACATGTTTAATAAAGGAGACTTGTAGATGTAATAAAAATAACCACGAATAAGATTTCCAACACAAACGTCACAACGCACCTAAACGAAATAAAGTAGCGCGTTATAATTTGTTTGATGATTAATTGTAGGTCTAATAATTATCCGTATTTATTACATGTTAATAACGTGATCGGTTAAATGGAACGAATGGATTATACTTGGTATAATCAATTGTTAGCGCGTAAGAGAAATAATAAATAAAACTTGATTAAATTGTACGTTGAACCGGTTTATAAGGATTGTATATAATAGTGTTTTAGCTATTATAAGGAACTATATAAATATATATATATTTATAGGTATAAGTAATTAAACAATTTAATTGTTTGAATATACATATAAATATATATACTAAACAATTATAATATTGTGTATAATAATCAATATAAATGATTTAGCTATTAAAAGAACTATGTATAAATATTATATATATATATATATATAATATATTATATATATATATAAGTAACTAAACAATTAAGTTGTTTGAACATATATATATAAATATATATTCTAAACAATTATAACATTGTATAATCATAATAAGTGATTTAATTACTAAAAGAACAATATAAAATATATATATATATAGGTATAAATAACTAAACAATTTAATTATTTAAATATATATATATACATATACAAGTATTATGTTTACTCATTTCTTTTGTATTTTTAAAACTAAAATAATGTATTTATAAATACAAAAGTATTTTATAAACAAAATTAATTTAGTCCCAAATTAATTAAACAAAAGAAAAAAAATAATCTGCATTTTATAAAATTAATTTTAGAAATTTTCAGAATTTAAAAAGGTTTAATAATTAAAAAGAAATAAAGAAAAGAAGAAAAAAAATCAGAAAATAAAAAGAAAAAGGGGAAAAGGGCTGCCCGGGGTCGAACCCGGGGCTCCCTTGTGGACAGGGGACACGGAGACCAGTGTACCAGGGCCAATGCCTTGGTTTCACTTTGGTTTTCTTTGATTTTAAGCTATGTTCCCTGGTTTCCCCCAAATCGAATGAACCCTAGGTTCAAAGGGATCAAAATCGGCCCTCGATTCGGTGTTAATCACCTAAATCATCATGGGGCTTTTGATCTTTGAATGAAATCGAGTAGAAAACAGGTTTCAATTACCTGATTGATGGGGTGTAGATAGGGTTTCGAGTTCGAGTTCGATTCGGTTGTTCTTGAGATTGGGGTTTGTGATCGAGAGGTTTTATTGTGCAATTGAGAGTTCGGGGAGTTTAGGAACTTCACAATGAACCGAAAGCCCATAATTTATAGGCTTGATTTCATGGATCCGAGCCTTTCTCTCTCGATTTAAAAACGCGTTCGAAGTTTACCAAATTAGGAGATTTGAAGCTGTTAATTTGCAATGGTGATCGAATAATTGATTGATTAAGCCGCGTTTTTAGTTTAGGTGTGATTGATTTGATTCGATTTGTGAAATTTGTCAAGATTGATTCGGATTTTGGCAATGTTAGTCTCGGTTTCGATTTGGAAAGGTGAACGAGCGGGATTTTCAAATTGGATTGAGTATCGAGTTCGAAACATGGGGTCGAGCGGGTTGGGGGTTTAATTTGGGTCAAATCGGTTTGAAAGTGTGGTTTTTGAGACTCGCCGGAGCTCGGCGGAGCTCGCCGGAGAGCTCGCCGGGAAAGCGGGGTAAAAAGGGGGGTGGGTTTGGGAAGTTTACACAAATGGTCCCTGGCCTTTCAAGTTGTGTTACTTTATGAATTAATCTTCTCTCAAAGTTTTTAAAATGACAAAATAGCCCCCTGCATTTTAATTCTTGTTATTGTTATTATTATTATTATTATTATTATTATTATTATTATTATTATTATTGTTGTTGTTGTTGTTGTTATTATTATTATTACTTTCATTATTATTATTATTATTACTATTATTATTATTATTATATTATTATTATTATCATCTATTATTTTTATTGCTAGTATTATTATATATAAAAAAATAAAAAAAAATTACTAAGGATGTTATAAAATTGAATAAATAAAATAAACAAAAATACAGGATGTTACAATAATAATAATAATAATATAATAATAATAATAATAATAATAATAATAATAATAATAATAATATAATAAAACAACAACAACACTCGGTTCACCCCTTCTCACCACCATTTAACACCCCCCCTTCTTCCTCTCTTCTTCCCCGCACACACACACACACAATCGAAGCACACCACCAAATCGAAGCACCGACGAACCACTAAATCGAAGCAAACGACCGGAGTCTCACCTGCGGGTCGAAGGCCGAAGCCGAAGGTGCAGGCGAAAGGCGGTGAAGGCCGAAGGTGCGACGAGGGAGGGCGACGAGGGAGGGCGACGAGGGAGGGCGACGAGGGAGGGCGACGAGGGAGGGCGACGAGGGAGGGCGACGAGGGAGGGCGACGAGGGAGGGCGACGAGGGAGGGTGACGAAGGGAGGGTGATGGAGGGAGCAAGGCGGCGGTCGCAGTGGGTGGTCGCGCAGGTGGTCGCGGTTGCGGTGAGCGGTCGCGCAGGTGGTCGAGCAGGTGGTCGCGGTCGCGTAGGTGGTCGCACTTGCGGTCAGCCGGGTCAGACTTTTTAATTTTCAAGTCTGGGTCAGCCATTTTGGACCCGGTCATCGCGGTCGCGCAAATATCAAACAGGCTGATCCGCTGACCGAGTCAGCCGGATCAGCCGAGTCAGCTGGTATCAAACAGTGCCTGAATTGAATAAAAATCTGAACTCGTGGGACTTCAACATACTGGGGAACAACCTCAAGATAAAGTATAGAATGAGAGAATCAAGAATCACCAAAAAGTCTCCACCTTTGCCTCATCAACAATCATTTTTATATAATAAATTTCTTATATTTTTAGTTAAATAATGCAACAGTTCAATATAATAACAATATTATAATTGACATCTTATCAACAACAATTATAATAACAATAACATAAAGAAATACAATTAGAAATAAATATATTCTTAACATTATACAGAAATTTATAAACTAATCTGCTATATATTCTTAGATTAAAAGGAAAATAGAAAACCTAGAAATAATGAAAGCTGCCATAGATTCACTTTTCAGGTCATTCATTTGTGGGTATCTTTTTAGAACTTATTCACTCATGAGAGCATTCTATCTTTTTCTCATCTTTCTAAATAATATAACCCTTTTTGCTACATATATCTATTTTCTAGGGTTTTGCACTTTTGGTTTGATCCAATAATTCTAAAACTGGGTTAAAAATCCAGCAACACTGTCAAAGAGTGGGTCCCATAAGCGGACCCACATGAGATGCAAGTCCAATGGAGCAAGCCAAGAAGAAAATGAGAAGAAGAATGGTCTCAAATTTCTTCTCTTCTCATCTACACCTCCATCAATCACTGGCCCTCACACTCTTTAACTTTGAGTCCATCCAAAGAGAAGTGGATTCCATATTTTGGGCAGTGTTTTTCCTCCATCCTCTGTAACTTCCATCGTTTTTGTATGAATCTTGATCTAGAATTTGGTCAATTTTCAATCTTTTTGGTGTTTTTGGTTGAATCTGTCAGAAATTGAAGTCTCTTTGCTGTTGGGTTTCTTGAATTCTTGCATAAAAACCTCATAATTTGTCAGTATGTTATCTTTGGTTGCAAATCTTGATTTCCTTGCTTTTGTTGCAAGTTAAACATGTTGATAATGTTGTTTTGAAAAGAAATTGATGAGCTTTAGGTACTAATTGTTAATCTTGGATCTTAATCTTGATTTGTGTTCTTAGTGGTCATACCTTTGTTGTTTAATCTACTCTGTAAACAGGATTCTGGGTATTGATTGGTTTTCTGTTGGATCTTCCAAAATCTTTAATGGAAGTTGATTCAACAATTAAGGTCTCAATCTTGAATCTCATTTTGTAATTAGGGTGCTGCAGTTAGGGATTTGTATACCTCTTTCCTTCTTTTGTGGGTAATTTCTTAAATTATTCCCCAAAACTGGAGGTGATTTGAGTCATTAGATGTTTGATAAGACCATGAATTTGACTACTACAGTTATAGGCTTTGCAATGAGCGCCACTTTCATTGTATTTGTCTGTGCTAGACTCTTTTGTGGGCGATTTCGTCGGTATGAATCACGCCAGTTGTTTGAGATTGACACAAGGATTGACCTTGAAAGGGTATGTTTTTTATCCTTAAAACATCTATGCTTTACATTTCTTGATGTGTTACATGAACTATTGAAGATATGCTTCCAGATAATCTTCGACATTTGAAGCAATGAAGGTTGTTTGATATTTACTTGAATTAGAGTATTATTTTTTTACCATCTAGAATTATGAACTAACTGATTTCTTGCTTTAGATTGGTTCATTAATTGTTTTGAAATTGATTTCATTTTCCAATAGCTTGTACAATGATCATTTAGACCTTTTGGAGTTTTGGTTTATGATTATGCAGATAGCAATATAGATAAGAGCAAGATATTGAAACCTCCATAAACACACTTATTGTGGTTGGTCTAGTTGCACAAACTAGACCAATGGATACCCTTACAATCGTATCGTATGCAAGTTATATACTTTGACCTTTTTTTATAGAATTTGGTACTTGTTATCGTCTTTGTAAAGTCAATAATCTTTCTGCTGATACTTCCTTTGTCTTATAGAATTACCAAATTCCACTCAAGACATAGTTAGCCCTTTTAGTAATATGACAAAGTTACTGAACGTTGTGGAAAAAAGTAGATACTTTGGACAAATAGGTTATTCAAGATTTCAAGCTTCAAAGTTACAAGGAATTTGCAGTTTTCAATTTTTATCAAGACATCCAAAAATGAAAACTTTTGTAATATTTGCAAAAAGAAAATTAAAATTAAAACCTTCGATGTCTGCATCCAAATCTATATTATTACCTTGGTTTGAATCTCTAAATGTGTTTGTGTTATAAAAAATTTATTCTAACCATTTGGAAACACAATGACAGCAAGAGCACCGGGTCGTAGGCCTTGAACCAGCTATGGTTGCAGCTATTCCCACTATGAAATTTGACCGTGAAGCCTTCGGTTCCATGGAGGATGCCCAGTAAGTTTTGTCCTACCACATCCCACCCACTGCATAATGCATACCGTGAATTCTTTTCATTCAACTGTTCAAAAAATCTGTTTTGAGTTGTAACAAAGGTGTTAAGAATTATGCCAAAAAGTGACATTTTACAGGTAGCTGATCTTTCTTTTTGAAAAATTCACAGGTGTACAATATGTTTAGGTGAATACCAAGAGAAAGAGGTGCTTAGAATTATGCCCAAATGTGGGCACAGTTTTCATCTTTCTTGTATAGATTTGTGGCTAAGAAAGCAATCGACTTGCCCCGTGTGTCGTCTATCTGTCATTGCCACAGACAGCCCCGAGATTTCAAGGGAGATCTCGATGGAGCGGTCTCGCCAGTGGCTGCTACCGCACCCAGGTCAAGGAAGTCAGTCAAAGTCAAAGAGGGGATTCAGCCATGGGAGATGTAGCAGCAGCAGGAACAGAAGCACAAAGATGACAGATTATGAAGGAAGTTGAAAGATTTAGGGTTGTTTTTCAATTATCATCATTCTTGATTGCATGGGATTGGTGTGTATATGGTTGCTTTTTGTTCTTTCTGTTTTTGCTGTATCTATTTATATATGTCTAATTTGACACAATGATTACTGCTTATGGAAGCATGTAATCAGTTGCTAAAATCATGAACATTATTATTACTGGTCTCAAATATCTGTTAGTTTGTATATAAATAAGAATACAAATGCATTAGGTACAGTTCTCTTAAAAGTGTTTTTTTTTAATTCAAAATATATTATGTTTCACCTGTTAGAATGATACATATAAAATTGCTTTAAAATTTTAAATTTTGATGTCTATTTCATATTGCCGTCCTGGTTGAACTAGAACAAGGTAATTGTGTTTATTTTACACGATGAAAATGATTGATAGAACTATTGATAGTTAAAACAATTACATAAAAGTATCCAAGTCTTTATAGATAATAGATTTGTATAACTTTTATTTTATTATTTTTTTGATGTGTATCATATGCTTTAATATTCTTATACACCAATTATTTAGCCATATGAATCACTGTCTTATTACATTAAAAAACCAACATTTATGAAAGTAACTTTTCAAAAATTTCCATTTGAAAGAAAAAACTAAACCTTATTGATAGCAAATTAGCAATGTTATAGCAGGATTTTACTGGTATGTTTGTTTGTTTGATAATTGACAATAGAAAATTAGTAAGAATAGTAAATATACACTTGTAAAGTAATAGTTGGAGTGTTTTTTTCAAGACAAAACAATGCATATTAGGGTTAACAGTATAAATATATAACATTTTATTGTTGTTTATCTTACCTTTTTTAAACTTGTTGATTAGAAGATCAATTGTTGTCATCCAAAACACAATAAGATTATGAATTTGTTAATAATACTTAAATTATAATTTTGTTAATAACATTTAAAAGAACCTTTATTTCCAATTACTAGTCAAAGTGCTATTAATATAAATTTGTCGGCAACCATAAAGAGTAGTTTTTTTTTTTTTTTTTTAAATTAAACTTCATTAGAAACAACTCGAAGAGCCCTCAAAGCAAAGACCTACGAGCGCACACAAAACGAAACAAATACATCAATCCAAAGGACAAATACACCACTTTTTCCAATCGACATATTTACATCTAGTTCTATGGCGAAACCAAAAAAACGTCATAGATTTAATGTGCTCCACTATCTCGGCCGGTCTCCTTTGTTTATTGTTGAAAATACGGTTGTTTCGTTCGTTCCAAATAACCCACATTGTAGTGTAAACTATGCCTCTTAAAACGTACTTTTCCTCCTTCGAGTTCTTATGATTATCCGGAAGGCGAAGGAGATCATTAACATCAAAGGCAAAACCATGACTTAGCCGGCACCAAGACTCGATTCTATACCAAACTTCTTGAGTTATCATACATCCGGTAAAGAGATGTAAAGATGTTTCCATATCCCCTTGGCAAAGCACACACATCGACTGATTGATAGGCACTCCTCGTTTGATTAATTCAGCTATGGTAGGCAACCGATTGCGAGCCGCCCTCCAAACCACGACTTTACATTTAAGGGGAACCCATACCTTCCAGTTTATCGATGGGTTAGAATCAGCCGTTACAAAGCTCGCGAATAACCTTTTAATCGCAGAAACCGAAAACTGCCCATCTTTTGCGAGACTCCATTTCCAACGATCCCTATCGCCTCTCCACGAAAACTCATGAATATCGTTAAGGAGACCAAATAGTTCGGACACCTCGTCGAAAGAAGAAGGAGTAACACGCCAATCCCACTGCATAACCTTTTCATTATTAACCCATTTGATCCTTTTCGATATCGACACCCACTTGTTTTTCTCTATGCTGAAAAGGGCTGGATACACATCTCTAAGGGGGGCGTCTCTCAACCAAGTATCAATCCAGAATTTGACTATCGCACCATCCCCTACATCGGCAACAAAAAAAGAATTAAGTGACATACCTCCTTGGATCTTTTGTTTGCCCACTTTAACAATGTATTTCCAACATCCATTCGACGAGACTTTGCACGGAAGAATTGCCCAAGGTCTGCCCGCCTCGTGGCAACCCATGATGATATTCTTCCACAAACTAGAACCTTCTTGTTTAAAACGCCATGTCCATTTTAACAAAAGAGCATCATTAACCTCCTGTAATTTAGATACTCCAAGACCCCCTTTATTTTTAGGAGTAGTCACAACATCCCAAGCAACCCAAGGAATTTTATTGTCATCACTCGTACCCGCCCAAAGAAAACGCCTCATAAGGGTCTTGATAGAGTCGATCACCACTTTCGGAGCTTTATAAAGAGATAAATAATAAACTAGCAAGCTTTCAAGCACCGAACGAATAAGGATGAGCCGACCACCAATCGACAACTGCCTAGCTTTCCAAGAACAAAGCCGATTACGAATAAGCTCCACCACCGGATCCCAACTTTTAATGCGAGTCATCTTAGCCCCTACTTGAATGCCAAGATAAGTGAATGGAAAACCACTTCTCTTGCACCCCAATAGGTCTATCATACTATCCACCTCGGAATCCTCAACCCCCACACAAAAAATATTAGACTTATGAAGATTAATCCGCAGCCCCGAGCACAAATAGAAAATACGGAGGACCCTAGCAATACTCGTGACATTATCTCTAGACCATTCCCCTAAAATAAGAGCGTCGTCTGCATAAAAAAGATGGGTAAGATCATCTTCACCCTCAGCGATGCTAATCCCTTTAAACACCTCAATATTCTTCGCTTTTTTTAATAGCCACGACAGAGCTTCCATCACGATTAAAGACAAAAAAGGAGATAACGGGTCTCCTTGGCGAAGACCTTTTTGACAACCGAACTCGAAAGTGGGAGAACCATTTACCAGAACAGCGGCTCTCGAAAAATGGAGAATACCTTTAATCCAAGTACACCACGTCGGATGAAAACCCATCTGAAATAAAATAGAGACCAAAAAATTCCAATTGACGTTATCATAAGCCTTTTCGAAATCAATTTTTAACATAAACGCCTTTTTATTTCTTTTTTTAACCACTCCAAGATCTCATTTAGCATTAAAGGCCCATCAAAAATAAAGCGGTCCGATAGAAAAGCCGATTGATTATCTGAAATAACTTGACCCATCATCTTTTTGAGACGGTTCGCAAGGATTTTAGAAATAACCTTACTAACCATCCCAATTAAGTAATAGGCCTATAGTCTTTAAGTTCCACCGACGCACGAACCTTGGGTATTAAGGTAATAAAAGATGACCCGCAACCATAATTAATAGTACCCGAGGAGTGAAATTCCATCAAAATACCGAAAAAATCATCTTCAAAAAGGTTCCAAAAACGCTTGAGGAAGCGAAAATTAAAACCATCCGGCCCTGGCGCCTTGTTAGACCCACACTCGAACACCGCTTCTTTAATCTCATGTGTAGAGAACAAAGAAATCAACTCAATACTATCTTGGGCCGGTAAAGTCTTCACACCTGTGCATGTAAGAACCGGCTTATCCGGGACGGTTTCTTTAAAATGGTTGCGAAAGAACCGGAACACTTCTCGTTTAATAAGGGTTGGTTTTGTAACCCAATTACCATCAATCATAAGCCCCGGAATATAGTTTCTCGCCTTTCTACCATTAATAACACTATGAAAGAAGCTCGAGTTCTCATCCCCCAATCAAGCCCATTTGACGCGAGATTTTTGCTTGAGGTCACGCGTCTTATGAAGCTCAATTTCTTCAATCGACTTCTTGCACTCTGACCAGATCCACAAGTCTGCTTCTTCAAGATCATTTACTTCCATTTGAACTTTGAGATCCTCTTTTTCTTTGCGCAACCGAGCTTCGTCTTCCACTTCTTCAGCCTTATACATTAGGAACCATTCACGTAGAAAGAACCAACGGATGTCATTCTTTAGAACTCTTGTTGTTAGCTTGTCACACATAAAATTTACATGATTTGCTATGATAAATATTGAGATATTTCGTAAAATGGTTACTATATGATTATATATTTTCTTTTAAAACTGTTAAATACGACTTTTATCAAATTTTGACTAAATTAAGGTGTATGAAGACAGCTTTTTAAACATCTATATCTATAATAATAAATAAAAATAAATCTGGACACATGTTACAATTCTAGACCATCTAATAATTGGTTTTCCCGCTTCTCTCTCCTCTTAATTATAAATGTTATAATAGCTATTTATTAATTAATAACTATACATATTTAAAATTTCAAATGTTAACTTTAAATTTTCAAATATGTAATACAAGGGTTTATTAAATCCGTATAATACACAATATTTAAGACATAACTTTTTATATTATAAATCATGTAACAGTAAATTTATTTAGCCTGTGTATTACACGGGATTGTAACCTAGTGTTTAATATAGCAAAAGTAGATTGAAAGAGCTTTTATATTTACTTAAGCTTACTCAAGCCAATATTATGTTGGCATATTTGCGTTAAAGAGATCTGATTTAGTAAAAAAAAACAAAGTATATTAGTTTTTATTGCATTATAAAATTTTACATGAATATCATACTCGCTTTGGTTCAGTTGGAATTAGAATTATAAAACTTTCCATTTAAAATTATGCTTGGTTGGTGAACAAACAGAATTAGAATTGAATTTTTATTTTTTATTTCATTATAATTTATTTTCATCTTATGTACCCATTAAATGTTTAATAATGTAATGAAATGCTAAAAATTAATATTTCAAATTCACCCAAAATTTACCAACAAAACACCATATCAATTTTAACAACATTTCAATTTAAAGTCTAATTCTTTTTCAAAACATTTTACAAACCAGACGCTCCTTTAGTTTCGTACGTGTTGTAAAACTTGATATTTAAAGCTCAGTATTGAACTCATTTAATTAATAAATTCCGATATAAGTTCATTTTAACTCGGTTCTATTCGATGGTTTAACGAGTCGAATAACATTACCTCACAACTCGGCTAGCGTCAACCGTCAAGATTCAAGAAAACGAATACCGACCATGTGCCAATGCCTTAACCTAACTACCTCGATCAATCACACCAGTGCTCGACAATGGAGCCGGAGACACAAGTCACCAACCTCCTGACAGCTCTAGAGAACGCCACCGCAATGGCAAAGCAGCTGCCGTCAACAACCACCGCCACCGCCACCGCCACTACCTCCACCGACGCCGCCAACATCTACGCCGCCCTCCACGCCGCCCACGCCACCTCTCCCTCTTCCTCCACACCACCCAATCACCACCACAACCTTCTACCGATGTCATCAGTAATGATGATGGTGATGAACCGATGCGAATTGCTGATGAGGATCATCAGTTGATTGATGGAGCGAAGGAGGATGATTCGAAGATGATCGCGATTGAATCGATGGAGGAACGAATGAAGGATTTCTCGATTCAGAACAATAAGAGGCTGAAACGATCGTTGTCGTCGACGTCGTTAGCCGGAGGAGAGCGGAGACGGTGGTTGGATTACGAAATTGAATCAGCTAGGGCTCAATTTAAATACGATCCTCATGTTAACAGATTAAGGGCTTTAGATCTGATTTATCAGTTTCATTGTTGAATTCCATACGTTTTACATGTGCATTGAGTCTCAATTTACATCTATCAGATCCATTGTTGAATGCTGCAAGTTTTTTAGTGTATGCTGCAAGTTTTTTAGCGTCCAGCAAGTGGTCTGATGAGTGATAATGGGTATGTACATGTTCGAAAGCACGATGTACAACAATGTGTCTTTGAAGACAACTAAACAGGTGTGTGTTACTGGTTACTATCACTTTCTAGGTTTATGTACAACAAGAATGGTTATTACAAGTTGAACACATGATGATAAGGGTGCAGACAATGTTGATTCTTGTGTTGATTTGTTGATTTTGTATACATATTAGTACGTCGGAGATTAGTTACGCCTTATAGCCATGAGTTACGCGAACCATTGAGCTCATGTATGACGTATCCAACTTTATTCTATTGAAACCGACTTATAGGCATTGTACGCAAGATGATAATTTGAGTAAAAAGATTTGAAGAACGAAAATGAAGATCTTTTGAATGGCAAGAACATTTTGTACACTAGAACAACATAGATGATCAATGCTTGAATCTTTGAAGTACAGGTTAAGATTATTTGGTGGTATTTTAAGACTTAACTGAATAAGACATAGTTTAAAGAACGAGTACCGTTCAGAAAAAAGAGCTTAGAAGAACGAGTGGAGAATCTCTGTAAAATTAGTATCAAAATGACAATGATAACTTATGGCTATAACCTCAAAAAAATCATGACAATTACATCAACAGAGAAGTATATCAATAAAAGCAAGTTAGTAGCAAAATTCAGTTTGCTACCGAAGAACAAGTTAAGTACCGAAATTCAGTTTGTTGCCGAATACAAGCTGCTACCAAACTTCAGTCTGCTGCCAAATAACAAACTTGCTACTGAACTTGTATGTCAAAGATCAGTTTTCTACTGATGATCGGTTAATGCCGACCCTCGAAATTAACCAACAATTACCCAACTCAACCTAGCCAGGGGCTTTGCCCCTCAAACACCACCTAGATCCACCGCCCCTTAGACCCACCATCAAGAGCACTACCCGTGTTGTTCAGTAAGCTTCTCCCCATTGAACACTTTAAGGTCTCTCCAAACCAGATATTATAATAGTGTTAACTAAATGCACATTTTACACTTCGTAACCTGTATCAATGTATATTCTAACTTCTAATTTGATCTTAAATGAATCCCAATCACCCAAAACGCCTTGACGACGCTAAAATCATCGATTATATTAATTTTTAAAATATGGTAAGGGCGTGATAAAAGTACAAAATCATGAATCAGATGGAGAATATTTGACAGATGTCTAACCTTGGCTGGATAAAATGGTAAATTGGACAAAACTTAAAACTTTGACTACACATAGAAAAGTCAAATAAGTCAAACACTTGACCTTCTGCCATGACAAAACCCCTACATAATTTCATGCATTTAGTCTACTATGACTTGCATAATTCATTTCATACCCCAAAATTAATAATACGAAATGTTGGAAGCGTGATATGGTATATAGCTACTATTTACATGGTTGACTCTCTTAAGTCAAGATAAACTACACATCCCTTCATTTAAGTCAACTCATAATTATCAAAGACTAAATCATCAAAGACAGACATTGCAGTTGCATCAAGAATGCTGTCACCTCCAACCTCCCCGAGTTGACAAAACTCAGGTGGAAGAGGCGTTGAGGTAAAATCACTAAAAATATCAGAATTCGTGTTGGCGGTATTTCCTGATAGTGGCTGCTGAGGAGAAAAGCTGGGCAGTTCAGCCCAGTCAGTCCACTGCGGTCCTGCAGATTGTGGTGGCGTCATGACAGCCAACGGCTGCTGCTGCTGCTGCTGCTGCTGACAAGTAAAGCTAAGCGGCTCATCCCAATCAAACAATGGTGAGTCTACAGATGATGGCGGCTGAGTCGCATCCTTGTTCCAATCAAGCCCTATTGGTGCTGCAGAAGGTTGCGGTTGAGTCATGATGGCTGGCATGGGTTCATCAACGGCTAGAAGAGCAGATAAAGAAGACAGCTGACTGCTGAAGCTAACAGACTCACCACCGGCTCCTGGTGGTGCAACCAATGATTCCTGGGGAGTAAGGCTGGCCAATACTGGTGGGCAGTGGGTAGAATCGTCATTTTTTATTTCTGGAAGAGCGGGTTGTTGCTGAACCAATGATGCTAAATGACTGTTTTGTCCAAACACGACTGATTTCCCATCACGAGCAAATCTAAGTCCAGCAAAACTTGTGTTTGGGTGCACCCTACTGTCTTCAATACTTCTTAAAAGAATGTTTTTTGTTTCATCACCATATATACTAAAATTATGTTCAGGTTTCAACTGGATTGTTTTTAAAAGGGATGAACGTTGAGGTATTATTGATCTTGATTTGTAATAATTAAAACTAGAGTGCATTATAGTATTGTTTCTTGATCTCATTTGAAAAGGATTCCAATGGGATTGTTGGAAATTTCTTCGGGATGTGTTTAAATCGAAATTATCTGTAAAATCATAAGAACCTCTAAATCCTTCCTGAGCTCGTTTCATACACAATCGGTGCTTCTGCAAATTTTGAAGTGCTTAAAATACTGTTCTAATGAATATACAAAAATATAGGAATATATAAACAAAAAACAGAAATGCACACAATGTATACAATTACAGTACTATGTTGGTTATAACTTATTATTATGTGGTTTTAATTCTTCAAATCAGACCCTGGGCTCATCAAGATTAGGAGCTTAATTTGTTAAGAAACTACATTTCCAACATGATAATCACTCGATCAATTACTTCAAAATCTTGATTTTTGATGACTATTAAATGCATATATTTGAAGATTGTATAATTGGTAAACATGATCCTGGTAATTAATCAAATATTTATTTGTTCACTAAATGTAATCAAGAAGAAGCATGCTTAATTATATTCCATTTCCTCCTTTTGTTTCCAAATAAGCCCTATGAGCCAGGGGTCTTTTTAGGATTCATAGAGGTAAGATTCACCTAATCACCTTCATCTCACCCTCCCCGAACCTCTATTGTGGCCTTGTAGGAGTGGGATTTTTACTGGGTATTTTTGTTTATCCTAAATAAAACCTAAAACCACACCAAGTGATAAAATAATTGTAATAAATCACATCTAAAACTGAATTCTAGAAGATGAAAACAACAAACCTGTAAATGACTAGCCACATTTGCTCTTGTCAATCCAGGGACATTCATGAGTTCAACTATCTTCTTTGGAAAAGCCTCTGACTCCCAAATACAAGGAAACAAATATAATCAAAATTAGAGACATATTAAAAGAAAATAAATGCTAAAAGAATGTTATTAATATTTGTCTTGTATTCCTATTGTGGAGTAATTTTTTCACCATCATTTGATCATATCCCTTTATTTTCTATGACCAGCAGGCAAAAACTGCCTGGAACATGAATTACAACCAAACAATGATTTTCTTTTTTGAGAAAAAGAATCAAGATCAATAATTATCTTACTCTCATCCCCCAACTGTGCGATAGCTGCCAAGAACTTGTGATGCATTTCTTTAGTCCAAACAACTCGTGGTTTCTTTTCTATATTTCCCTGTTGCTCATTATCATCCGCCGTCCTTCGACTCCCTGCATTTTCTTTGTGTAATAATTTCTCAGATGATAGTTCTCTTTTATTCTTTTCCCGTGCCAATGCAGTTGCCCAAAGATTGTTCATTTCATTCACACTCAAAGATTTCATAAAATATACAGTTACACCTTTCCCACCAACTAGAGAAACATTCATATCATCAACATCCGGGGACATCACTGTATCATATAAAATAAGCAAATTATTCACTTCTCTGACTGCAATTACTGTTTTATGTAAAAAAATGCAAAAGAACACAAGACTACCAGAATTGATGGATATTGGACCAAAAGTTTGCAACTTCATATCAGACAAACAAGAATAACTGATATGTTTGGTGTATGAGCAGAAAAGAAAAGGATGAAACTTACAAATGATTTGCAGTTTGATTTTTTTCTCTATATGCTCGATAATCCCGTGTCTCTTTGCATACGTTCTGTGGACGTTTGTTAAAATTAATTCTGTCACATCTTTTTTCCCATATCATATTCAGTGCATCCATTTCCTTCTCATAACTAAAAGCTGTAAGAAAATAGGAATAAAAGGAGTGTGTTATTAAAGAAATCAGATGTTTAAACAACAAAGTTCATAGTTTGCAAACTCTGTTAGAAATTACAATATGTTATGAACGAATTGAAACATATAGTCTAGACAAAGAAGCTCACAAGAAACGAACAAATAATCAATCTAAATTCTTTTTGGTACCTTCATAGCGACAGTGGTCAAGCATATTAGCAACAATATTTTGACAAACATAATCATCATTCACAAGCAATATGCATATGTCTTTGGCTTGCATAGATTGAGTGTGTATTCCAGGCTGATTTCTTCTGCTCATTTTTTTGACGATGAGGGTAAGGAGAACGTAGAACAAAAACTATCTTGATTTGGAGCTACAGATTATAGAGGGCATGCTTTGTGAAAGATTAAAATGATGTGTGATGAAATTTATTTCCTTAAGTTCATATATATATACAAGCATATGACTAGGAAATAAGGTGGTTCTTCATGCATTAGAGGTGTGTCCAACATTTATATCAGTGATGATTAGGATAGAGAAAAAGACTAGCAATTAACCATGTGAATACCAGTGCATTTTTACAAATTTGCTTGATTTGTTTAATTTACTGAAATCTCCTTCAGTAGAAACAAACACGGAACTCGTGCACCAAATTTCAATCTAGCAAGTAGCATCATGGAGAACCCAAACGATCCTAATGTGACTATTTATTATGTTATATCAATTTATTAATTATCATCTTATAGTTCAATTTCATAATTCGCATAAAAGGGGTTGTTTCCTACATGTATAACACTATAACCATATAATAGAACAAAGCACACATACAATCGTTAGACTATTCATCAAATGTCTGAAATAACTTCTAACACAGAATCGTGTGGGCCTAAACTAACAACATCAACATTTGGTAAAACAGTGACAATGACAAATATGAACATATTTCTGGTGAAACAAAGTTGCAGACTTACAGCATAATATATATTTTATTAATGTAAACTAATATCCTATGTAAATAATTTTACCACATCATTGAGTAATCTGCTATATATTTCTGGTGTCAAGCCTGAAAATCCTTGAGGCATGACCAAATACATCCCCATAGTTTCTTTCTGCAGTTCTGCCATAAAGTATTAAACTCCAGATTGAATGCTACTTTTACAACAAAAATGAATAGATAAATAAATATTGGGAACTCTGTAGCCTGTACCAACAATTTTATCATATTCAGGAGATTGTTCTTGTATCATTCTGTATAAATGTTCCCATTCTTACGATATCTTTGTGTTCTTCAAAAGAACCCTACAATTACAGTACCAATGGAATCCAAAGCGCAAAAATCAACCGCAATTTTGATTGATATAATACCCAAAACCCAAACAAAAATCAAAATGAGTGTTGGATTACCTTCGATGAGACAATGGTATGCCCAAAATTAGGGTTCCTAATGTGAACTTCAATTGATGCTTCATCCTAATCGTTGTTTTAATTTGCAACTGGAGTGAGATTTCACTCAATTTTATCACTTGGTGTTCACGGCATGTTTGCATGTGTAGCAGTGTAGGCATTTGTGTGTTGGGTATTCTTGAAATATTATTTTTGCTATTTTAATGGGAGTTGATCTTAAATTTTTCAAAGATAATAATAATTTTAAGTTGTTTTAAAACAAGTTGTTTGAGTTCGTGATTATTTTGTAACAATATTAATTTTTAAAGATGAAATCTGTGTGACAATTAAGGGCGATAGTGTTAATCTATCGTCTTGTTAATGTGTCTTTAATAACTATTTTATTTAAAGTCACCCGTTATCCTAAGCAAATGATTTTAGTAGGGTCCCTTTGGAGCGACAGAGCATGCATGTATTCGTTTTGGTTATATCGTGCTTTTTCAATCTTTTGACAAATAATATACCATGAACTCCCTCAAACATCACCCAAAGACACTCACGTATCTTTGTTGTCATGTACAGTTATATGATTGAAATACGATTAACATTAATTCAACTTCGGTAGTTGTTCATCAACAAATAGGTGTTATGTCCGGTTATAGTTCTAGTGTTCCATACTACAAAGGTCTTTATTAACATTTATTCACCTTGGAATAAATTGTTGCCTTAGTTATGTACATTCAAGGTTGTAAGCAATTATTTTAGCTTATGTTGGTCACTTTAAATGTCTTGTTAAATCGACATTACATCTTCCATGCCTATTTTTCTTTGACAGTTTTTTTACAACAATACCATCCTTTAACATGACACCACCAATTGACGACATGCATTTCGAAACCTTAGCCATGCCGCTTTTGCCCAGAAATAATTTCCATGTACGAGAACAGTCATTAAAATATTTAAGAAGATCCGTTAAATAAGTTGAAATTATATGATTCATGTCTCCACTGCCTGCTGACCTACATCTCAAGCCATGTGTTATAGTCTCGCACCCAGGCGAGGGAGGTGCAACATAAGCTTGTCATGAGCTGGCATGTCACCCCCTTAAGGCATGATGAACGGAGTGGAGGTTGGGTCATGAGCAGTGTCACAGGCGCTATGTGATTTTCTTTGTTTTTTTTCCATGATTTACCAACCATGAGTGCGTGCGAGTGTAACCGTACACACCGCCTATGTTACGCATATGCGACATTATTTATTCTGCTCGTTGAGATATAAAACATAATCTATATTTTAACAACCATTATGTGTAAATACTACAACAATCTTTGTTGACTTTTGTGACGTTACACCTCGTTTGAGATTCGGTATTTAAGATTATAGGATAATTGAACTTAGCCATCATCCAGTTAGAATACTTTTTGATAATTCTTATTATTTTTTGAATTTAAGATCTTTTATAAACTCTATTTGGGTTTGATTCCGGCTTCAACTATAATTTGACAAATTAAAAAGTGTGAACTTTTTGTTAGATTTAAGTTAAAAAGTTAGACTATAATAAATAAAGAAAAAAATATCCTATCCTAGTTTCATTCCAAAAATAAAAAGTATATACAAAATGTCTATATATGTGATTTTTAAAAGTTATATACATGTTAATTTATCTTGAACCTTTTTATTAGTATATTAATATTTTATAAATTCTCTAACTCGTCAAGAATATGCGTATCTAAGTCAACACCTTAAATTAAAACTCTCAATACGAGGTTTGTTTATTTTTGTCTTTATTTTTCTATAATTTACAAATATGTATCATGTTTACTTAAAAGTCGATGGTTTAAATTTTACACTAAACAAATCAGATGAATTTAAGAGTAGATCATCAATTATTAAAAAAAACAACAACAAATAAGTGTTGATATTTTCATTCCAAAAATCCAATTGCTCTATCTACGATTGAATAAAATTGAAAAAAACAAAATAATGATTTTGTTGAAAGATACAAGAACGAAAGAGGTCGCAATTTCAAATAATGATAACAAAATTACGAAAAGAGTTTTATAGATACGCCCATTGATTCATCATGTTATTAGATACCCTCTCACGACTCACATTATATCTCTCGATATAAAAAGATAGTGAGAATTGTATAAGGAGCGAGGTATTGTAATATAGCAGGGGAATCCGATGTTTCGGCTACCACAATAGTATATTCCATCGCGCCCTTTCCTGGAAAGTAGTCACTACCTGAGCCACAGAAGATGCTTTTTGACCAATAGCTACATAAACGCACATTTTGGCCTTCCAAGTTTAACTCAGACGTAGCTCCCTTCTTTTTGGGTGTTAAGCAGTGTCAAACCAAAATACCCAACAAGCATTAGCTCTTCCTGAAAAGGAGGTGATCCAGCCGCACCTTCCAGTACGACTACCTTGTTACGACTTCACTCCAGTTGGCCAAAACCTCGCTAATTGATCTTTACGGTGCTTACTCTATCAATTAGATCTTTTACCCATGGACTAAAATAGCTAGGCATATCTATTTCTTCATATTTCAAACAAGAGTAAATTACCATTTGCATCCCTGATATTTGCCCATTTTAACCACTTGCATCCCTGCAGTTTCAAAATTGTCATCCGCCCCCTAACGTTTCGTGTTATCTTCATTTGAGTCTATACGTTTCATTTTTATCTCCATTTTAGTCCAGATGACTTAACACTGTTAGTTTTCCAGTTAAATTATTATTAAAAAGACGGAATTGCCCTTAAGAATACCCACATCATCCTTCTTCACTGACTCCAAAAAAAAAACACACACACACACACACTCTCTCTCTCATCTCTTCATCACCCACCACCATAAACACCACCACCATAAACACCACCACCATAAACACCACCACCACCCATCACCACCACAACCTCCTCCTCACCACCACCATAACAAACCATCAGATCAACCCACACCACCACTGCCCTTCTGCAACATCATCATCACCAATTTCATCGTCATCATCATCATCATCAACACCACCACTGCCCTTCTACAACATCATCATCATCAATTTCATCGTCACACCACCCCTGCCCTTCTGCAACACCACCACTGCCCTTCTGCAACATCATCATCATCACCACTGCCCTTCATCGTCTTCAGATCCCCTTCTGCAACATCATCATCATCAATTTCATTTTGCCCAATTACATCATCCGAAACCCTAATCTCATAATCATCTTCTTCAACAGTTTCCTTCGTCTCCAACATCGAAAGCCCTAAATTCATCGATTCAACCCTTGAACCACCATCTCCTGCTCTCTTCGTATCATCAACAACAAACAGATCCGACAGAGTACTACAAGCCCTAACATCACACGACTTTCTCCTCGAATCCACCACCAAATCGCGATGGATGGCCGGATGGTGAACAACGATGTGCGTATAAGGTCGCACGTCGTTGAAACGTACTCCGGCCACCAACAAGAGGTTTGCCGGTTGAAGTGGTAGGCTTCGGGCCAACAGTTAGCTTCGGGTGGCAACGTATGGGACGGTCGATGGCTTCGGTGAACTCTCCGACCCAATGGCTTCATAGGCTCGAGGATCATACCGCAGCGGTAAATAATTTGGGTGATGGGTGGCGGTGGTGTTTATGGTGGTGGGTATGAAGAGATGAGAGTGAGAGTGTGTATGTGTTTGGGGTGAGATAAGATGGGTGGTCCAACAAAGGAATTTACTCAATTTTTTATTATTAAGGGTAATTTTGTCATTTCACACAAAGTTAACTGAACAGTTTAACGGAGTTAGTTATTTGGATTCAAACGGGAACAAAATTAAAACGTTAGGGAGCGAATCAAGACTTTGAAACTATAAGGATGCAAATGGTTAAAATGAAAAAACTTTAGGGATGCAAATGGTAATTTACTCTTCAAACAATCATAATAAAACCAAACCCCAACATAAAGAGTAAAGAAAACGAAGCTATGGGTGACAATGACGAATCAAAGCTTCAACTTCTGCTTGAATGGTTAAAGGTAACGCATCAAGATTCTAAATATTTTAGTTTTCTTCAGTTTTATTTCGATTATGCCCAAAAAAATTAATCTTGCGTAATAAGTTTGATTATTTCACACATTATTCGAATCCCTGTGTAAACCCCAGTTGAATGGAGTGGAATTTCGCGGTTGTGACATCAAGTACAACGATTCGAACAAAGGGTTTGGTGTATATTCATCTGATGGTGCCACTGATGGTAATTTGAACCTTTATTCATTGATATCTTGTCTGTGTTCTTCTTACTGATATTATGCGATCGAAATGAAAAAATGTGTTGTTTTCGTTGATATGATAGTTATAGCTTATAAGGATGTGTCAAACGAATTCAAAGGGTGTATAAGATGGTAACATGTTATAGAAACAAGAGTGATTTTGTCAATTTTAACAATTAGGGCTAAATTACTCACACCTTAAGGAGATGAATGTTGATGCAATAGAAGTGAAATTCTGTTGTTAAATGTGGATTTCTTAACTATCTCTAGAGAGTGATTGTTTTTTTTTGAAATATTTTAGGTGTTTTACTGGTGGTTCCTCTTAATTTGGCTATAACTCCAATGAGGGTCTTACAGGATCCTATTCTGGGACCTGTATGCTCAGCAATGTTTGAGGAAGGGGAAGTGGATGACAGATTTTTGATACTTTTGTTCCTTACGTTCGAGTCTATAAGGAAAAATTCTTCATGGAAACCGTATGTAAGACAACTTTGGTTTATGCTATATGTGTATATGTTACTCCTTTTCATGTATTAAAATGAAAATGAATAATTTAGGTACCTTGATATGCTTCCAACTACTTTTGGAAATCCACTTTGGTTCTCTGAAGATGAGCTATTGGAACTAAGAGGGACTACTTTGTTTAAGGCAACTGAATTGCAGGTGCTATTTCTATGAAAAAATGAAAAATAATTTTTGGTTTTTTCGTTAAGGGTTTTTACATGTGTGTATGTACAGAAAAAGAGTTTGCAGTCCTTATATGATGATAAAGTGAAAGAGCTGGTGAAGAAGCTTTTGATTCTTGATGGTGACTTAGAAAGGTGTACATCTTATTTTTAGTATCGATAACTTTTAAATTTCATTTGCTGTTTAGTAATCGCATGAATAATTAAACGTGATCTAATTTGTTTACTGATAATAGCTGCATGTTTTTCTGTTTTGTAGTGAAGTGTGTTTCAATGACTTTCTTTGGTATTCATTCTTCTCTATAAGCTATCATCCTAATTTTTAAGGTTCCCCGGTTATTTTCTTTTTTGCTTCAGCATTTTTACTTACCAAATTGCCAACCCCGATTACCTGTATAGGGCTAATTCAATATTTTGGACTCGTGCTTTGAGTATTCCTCTTCCTCGCTCTTTTGTATTTCCCCAAATCCAAGAAGAAGATGAAAGCCATGCATCCAATCCTGAGTTACATGATGGTGATAACGGAAAAAGTGAGGTTTTATTTTCTGTTGCCTTCCATATTATGATTTTGACAATGAGAAAATTGAGATTATGTTTTATGCTTTTTATATTATATTGCATTCTTTTATCATTTCAGAATTGGAGATCAATTTTTCTTCCACTCAGGAAGAGACTGTTTGGGTCGAGGGTCTTGTTCCTGGCATTGATTTTTGCAACCATGGTACTCCAATTCGTTTACTATATGATTTTCTTTTTAAATAACCATGTGAGTGTTTTTTGGGTAGATAATCACAGATTCACAATTGAACATGTTAATTTGTTAATGTATGTTTGTGGTAATTGTGGTAAAGGTGATTTAGTTTTGTATTTCTTTGTCTTAGTCATGGATTAATTTAAAGTTTTTTTGTCTGTTACTTTGTTATATTAAGAAATACTTTTTTTAGAGTAGGCATGAGCATACTTGGTAGGATATAACTCATAAGGAATTGTTATGGTTGTATACGCCTATAGTAGGTATAAGTTAAAATATTTTTATGCAGATTTGAAGGCTGCAGCAACATGGGAAGTTGATGGAACAGGATCAGCAACGGGTGTGCCTTTGTCCATGTATCTTCTTTCTGGTAATCAATTATCCCTAAATTGGGTATCTTCATACTTCTTATTTTCCATGAAAATCGTGATGTTTGACTCAACAACATAGTTCAGAAAAATTTTTGATTATTTTTTTCAAGTCTAAAAGGAAATATTGTAATCTTCAGAGGACATCATGGGAAGTAAGTTATTGCAATTTTCATGGGTCTGAGGAAAGTATTTGTTCTATTATATTGAAATATTGATTGATTTTTTCCGTTACAAATTAGTTGAAGAAGCTTGTCTTCAAACTGGGAAAGAGATATCAATTAGCTATGGTAGCAAAGGGAATGAGGTACAACTATCCTCATCATCATGATTCAACACCTTTTTTACTTTATACCATAGTAATTTTATATATTATAATTGCAGGAACTTCTATACCTATATGGATTTGTCACTGATGATAATCCAAATGATTATATCATGGTAATTATTTCTTATAAACCATCATTCAACTAAATGCCTAAATCCCATTTATCAACCTTTTTATGGTTGGTTTCTTGGGGGTAATATGGTCAACTTACTTTAGCATGTTTACTTGTCACAGGTACACTATCCAGCCGGAGCTATCAAAGATGTACCCTTTTCCGAAACCAAACTACAACTTCTTGAAGCACAAGTCAGTACCATTTCTCCATTGTAAAATTTGATCATTAGTTCATTATGTTATTCAATGGCATTTAACTAACAGAGAAGCACTTCCATTGATTTATAGTTCCCTTGTATTAAACATAGTAGACATGGGACAACTATGGTTTAACTTTCATCTTACATGTTTAATCTACAGAAAGCTGAAATGAGGTGTCTTTTATCCAAAAAACTGCTTGATCACGGGTTCTTTTTAAATGAAAAAGAAATCAGAGATAAAGCCAAAGAGACTGAAGTTGTTAACTATAGTTGGAGTGGTCACCGCAAGACACCTTCATACTTGAACAACCTAGTTTTTCCGGAAGAATTCTTAACTTGCTTGAGGACTATCGCCATGAACGAAGACGAAATATTTAAGGTTTCAACCTTGCTTGAAGAGGTGCACTCCTATTCCTGCACTAATGCTCTTAATTATTGTTCTTTCAAGTTTCAACAACAAGAAAACATTTAACTTTGCCAAAATTTTGTTTTCCTGACGTAGCGTTGATTGAAAACCGATCACAGAATTTCTTAAATTGTATCATCTGAAAGTTGATGGTTTTATTAGGTAAAAAACAAAGTATGCTACTTGAAATGGGAATCTGGTATAAGAAAATTCAATACTCTCTATGCAATTTACCCACGTGTGATTTTGAGTTAACTACATTCTTGTGTATTAAAGCTTGTGGACTCAGAAGGGGACAGACACCCAGCGGATATAGAAGTTCGTGCAGCTGTATGGGAAGCTTGTGGGGATTCGAGCGCCCTACAATTGCTCGTGGATCTTCTCAATACGAGGTGAGTCTACATGGAAGTCATGCATACCTTGTATAAATTTTCCAGTGTAAAATAGATTAAAAGAAAATAATAAGAAGAACAGGCTGTGATGGTGCATACCATGATTAAAAATCGCAGATCCAACACTTACAACCTGGGTCTTCTGCATTCTTTTGTTACCCGTATTTCAGTTGTTATATTATAATATTAAAAATGATTTTTGTGGTTTTATTAACTTTGAAGGATGATGGAACTTGAAGAGGGCTCAGGGATGGAAGATTCCGACACTGAATTACTTGAGAAGATCTGCTGCTACGAAAACAAAACACCAGAAGGCAAAAGGTATGGAAAAAGTTCATTTTTTATTTTTTTCACAATTGACAAGTATTGTTTAATTTCTCTAAGATAATTAGTGACTAATTAGTTATATACAATGTATAGGGTGAAGAACATTTTTGGATTCAAGAAACTAGATTAATTGTTTGTCAAAACTAAAATTTTAAAGGACCATTTTAAATCTCTGGAAATCATAAAATGGATTCGCTGTTTGGATGATTAAGTATGAACTGAACCCTATAATTGTTCAAGGCAGATGTAATTTAGTTCCATTAAAAGACATTTACCTCATAGCTAAACATTATTTTGCAAGCTACATATTTAGATTTCTATGCATCTATACCAAGCTATTGTAATCTTATGTTTTCCAAAAGACCTCTTTCTCCCAAATAGCATAACGGTTTTCTTTTTCTCTCCATTTTTTTCAAAATTTCTTACTGAAGCAATGGCAGCAATGAAGCATCTAAGGATCAAGAAATGAGTCGAAACAAATGGGCAAGCATAGTGTACAGGCGAGGTCAAAAGCAACTCACCCAACGATTTCTGAAAGAAGCAGAGCATGCATTGCAGTTAGCTTTGAGTGAAAGTAATTAAACAAACTGTTAAAAACGAATTTTACCTTACATCTTACTAGACATAATTATTAGCCTATTGTTTTATGTTAACCTTCTGGGATGCATTAGGTTGCTTATTTTGGATGTTGCAATGCTGATGTGCACTTATACTCAGTGCAGCAAGTGTAGTTAATGTTACTATGGCTGGATATTAGTTAGTTTTACCCAGTTGAGAAATTATATATGATTATGATATATTGACATGGATTATGAAGTTTATTCATTTATGTTTGCTTTCGCAAATCACTGAATCAGTGCTGCATATATCAATCTGCTACTTGTAGTAGATATGATCACATTGGTTCTAAAGGGTTACCTAAGACTCTTTAGTCATCGCATTAGGTTCTAGATGAAAATAAAACTTATTTGATTGTACATCCGTTCGCTCCAAATCATCTCAATTTAATCATTTTATACTCTAAAATATAATTAAACAAATCATAACATTAAAGGAGGGCAAATACATATAGACCATTATTGCTGTGGGTTTGCAAGTTAATTTATCCAAGAATGCCTTCAATTATTGCCCATGCCCACAAACCATCTCCAACGAAGGTAGCAAACTGAATAAATTTTCCTCCACATTCTTACCCAAGCACTAAAACCAAGTGAATAATATTTATATGATCAAACCAAAGGTCTCTTTTCTTCCTCCTCTTCGTTTCTCCGGTTTTCGTTTTTAGCCAAAGTCAACTCTTTCATCTTTGGGGTTGATCTTGGAACTGGTTTGTTCTCAGGTATCATCTTCAATACGATTCCCATAGATATCAGAATCAAACCTGTTCCGTGTTGCTCTGTCAATGGCTTTGTGAAGATCAAGTATGATAGCAGCAGAGTGACCGCCTTTCTGGCTGTTGTAATCTGTCGTTGTATGGAATTAGGTTCAAGTTCAGAAGCACGCATTACAGATTTGAGATGGGTATTAATAGAAATTTAACAGGAATCAAAATTCAAAGTGGGGATTTGGGATTGACAGATAACTTACCATTGCAGTGGTAGCAGCTCCAAATATGGCAATTAGGGAAAGAACCGAGACTTGACCTATAAATGTTGCCATTGCTTCAAAGACTAGGACACCATACACATAAGGATGCTGTACAAAACAAAACAAAAGTTATCAAAAATATGAAATATGTCACTTGCAGGTCTATTTGACAAAAAAAGGTCAATTCTTGACTTTCAGGTCAAACTAACAAGATTTCATATTAGAATTTGACTGAGATCTTTAAATTTCCATTAGATGTTTCATAACTATCTTTATTATTGTAGTCATGTTAGGTATCTTTACGCAGTGGAAATAAACAGACTATTATACGCACGCACACGAAAGCAATAAGAACACGAGAATTTATAGTGGTTCGGTCAAGATGACCTACGTCCACTCTCTGCAACTAGGTACTTTGTTAAGTTCAAGGGACAAGATTACAATACAATGACATGCTTTATATATAAGAATAATTAAGGTTTTAAGAAGCTTCAATGGGTCAGACCCATAATTCCATCCGAAAGCCCAAAGGCCTTCACACCTCAACAAGTCACACTTGTAAGATGTGAAAATAACATTAAACTTGAAAGCTAAAAAGAATGACCTTGAGGTCAAACTAACAAGTTTTGAATTTCAAATTCTAACACTGAAATCTTGACGAAAATCTAAGACGTGTAAGATAACAACAACATTGAACAATATAGCATTTACCATATGACCAAATAAAAATGATTTCACATATAAAGCTCACGTCAAATTCAAACTGGCAAAGCTCTACAGTTGACTAATTAAGCAAAAGAAAATTCACCTGAGAGCAAGAACTCCACGCTTTAAATAATTCCCCTGTCAAAAGCATGGGAGGAATCAGAAAAGGCAAACCAACAACAGTTGAGCAAAATAGCATCTCCATCTGCTCAAGAAAACCAAGATTTCCATTAAATAAATAAAAAAGTGACCTTTACTCATTCACAAGTAACATATCAACTATCAAGTCATGTTCAATTTACCTGTGTTGTATCAGGATTCATGGTAAATATAGCTTCTTGAAAATTCCCAAGAAATGAATCCATGATCAAAGCACCAGAAACCATGACAACACCAAGAATGCTAAAATTTGGGGAAGTATTTGCATCCGCAAGTGTGAATAGTATCAAACCAACAACCAAAAGTACTGCGGAAACATATTCATGAGGAGGGTATTTTCGTCTTAACCCAGGAATAAACGCTCCCATGATCATCACTGGAAGAACCTGAAAAATTTTTGTTCAAAAATTCAACCAAAAACAACATTGTGAACACAAATAATATGCAACAGATAGCAAAGGAGTCTGTGACACCATACTTTATTATCCACCGTCCACGACGCATGCTCAGGGTGGTATTGTAAAACCAAAACAAGCACAAAACACTAACAGCCTAAGTTCACTCTTCACGACGTTGAGAGGTATCATACATGTAACAATTCATGATCATCATCAAGATTTGGAATACTTTAAAAAAGAACACGAATTTCGGGGTGGTGATGCACATGCATACATTGGATGGAACAAATCATGAATTGGAATTTATGCCGTGTTGTGCATCTTTGAGGTGGTACATTACAATGACACAAAATCTACAAGGATGCTGGACATCAAGATCAACTTCATAGTTCCAAGACAATCTCAAGGAGGCATGGTACAACAAAGTAATGCACGATGAACTTGCACAAGTGTACAACCAATCATTGCACAAAAGAAATTAAGATTTCACCTTGGTGGATTTGAACATGAGTTGAGCAGGGTAATTTAGGAAAGCCAAAGACCCTTTGGTGAGACCATGAGAACCCATAAGAACTGCTGAGAGCTTAACATACGTCTTCCATGGGTTCACCATCTGTTTTGTGGTGAACCCTTGCAAATAAATCAAAGCAAGGTAGACCCATCCTTGGATGAATGTAAAATACCAGCCATAACTACACAAAATAAAAGTTCAAAAAAAGTCGACATTTTTAATCAAATTCACTACATAATTGATACTTTAAAGCGAGCTCAAATTCAAGATTTGATATAGATAACTGACCTGAATTTGAGCCTATTATATACATATTCCTGAAAAAAGCAGCATCAGTGTAATTTGTTAGCATTAATCAACAGAAAAAGTAACCAATACTGCTACTCACAATAAAGGAGTCCCATGTTTGACTTTTGAAGGTCAAATTATATATTTTGTCAACATCAAGTAGAAACGACAATTGTGATCATATGCAAAAATAATAATAATTAATAACCATGTTGAGCTATACGAATGAAAGATCATTAAACAGACAGAATTTAAGGATCATAAACTAAAGAACTTATGCAGAATATGAAGTTACATAGCACCAAGTTTAAGACTTTGAATCTTTAAACTCAAGAAAGATTGTACCATATTAAAATTAATTTGTACATCATTAAAGTAAAAGATCAGGGGCACAAGGTACCGCAACACACAATAGCTTCAAGTAGCATACAAAACAACTTTCAGTGGTTTACAAATTACAAATAAATTCCCATTCTTTTCCTCCATGACACATAAATGCAGTAAATAATTGGTAAAGCTTATTTATTAAATTTATAATAAATCATACTCAAACAAAGACGATGATGTCATCCAAACCTTCAAACAAACAAACCTTTGCACAAATTATTCCTTGATGCTAGATTGAGATAAGAATAATCTTTATAAGTTGAGTAGGACCCATTTGGATTTTATTAAAAACTTCAAGGCGGCTATCAAGTACATAAAATCTTTTAATAAAATTACAGATAAAAAGCAACATATTTAGGAAAAATTAAAAGATTAAAAGATTAAGATGAACAAAGATTCAATAAAGCCTAAAAATATCCAAAAATATGCAGGAAAATTGCACAAAAGAATTGCATGCAAGCCATAAACATCATCAAAAACAATCTAAACACCATATAAATTTATTTAATTATTTACTTAATTTACATAAGATTTGTAGCTTCTGCAGGAGAAAACCCCAAATTCTTTATTTAAAAAAATCAGTTAATCTGTCATGGGTTTTTCAAGAACATCAACATTCTTAACCAAGCCCTGAAGAAACACTCAATTCTTGAATATGTCATCAAATCAAATATATGTTTTCAAGAAGACCCAGTTCAAGAAAAATACCAGCAAGTCATGGGTTTATAAAAAAACACCAAATTCTTGAATAATCTTGAGAAATCAAACATTCAGACATGGGTTAATTAAATTATGACATCTAGCTAACAAAAAACAAAACTTACATGAATAAACCCAAAATATTTCAAGAAAGCATCAAGGGTATTGACAGAATTACCTCACAGACACCATTAACAAGATACCCAAAGAAAAAGCCCGAAGAACAAATGAGAAACTGCTGCCATTTTGGTCGATCAGAGAGAGAAATACCAAACAGAGATCGAGACTGTTCTTCGTTGTTCTTCATTCTCCTCACAACACTTGTTGAAGATTAAGATGAAGATGAAGGATTGATGATGATTTCATATATAGAATTCGATCATAAAGTGAGATTTGTGCATGTTCAGTTGACTTTAGAGAGATAAAGAATTGATTAAAGGGAGCGTATCGGCTCAATCACGTTAAACATGTATCGAGAACACATGAAAAATAAAAGGGTTTAATGTTATATGTTAAGTTAGAGAGAGAAAACTTGAATATGGTTTTTGTAGAGGAAGCCAACTCACGATGGAGGAGGAGAGGGGGTGGGTAAATTAGGAGACTTTGACTATGTATGAATTTGATATATTCTTTTCCCGTTAGATATTTCTTAGGATATTATTTTCCTTTAGAAATAACTAAAAGGGATGCTGCAAAGAGCTACCGTATTTTTGCAGGATTCAGAGAGGGTCCGTCTTATTTAAGGGAAGATGTACGCGGTCTTTCCCCCACATTTTGTGAGGAAGCCATTTCCACAGATCGAACCTGAGACTATTTTCTTTTAATTTAATTGGATAGAAAACTGATAATTATTAAAAATGAAATATAATATAAACTTACATCTTTTCTATTTTAATTTAAATAAATTAATAGATATTTAAATATAAACTAGTATTAAGCCCCCGCGTTGTGACGGGGGCCTAAAACTGTAAAAAGATCAAGTCAAAACGTTGTTTTAAATTCGTGCAATGGATGTAAGAGAATCAAAACAAAGACGTTGTTAAATACATTTGAAACTATATAAAAAACGAAATCGGAAAAAAACCCGTGCATTGCGGCAAGACAGTCGTCGTGAAAAGAAATTAAAAAATATTGTATTAAGCCGAAATCGGTTTCGCTCAAAATCTATACCAAAATATTGGTAAAATTAAGTATTTGAAATTTTATAATAGATTATATTTTAAAAGTTATAAAAATAGTTTATTTAAAAATAATTATAATATGAAAATATTTACGTATTGGAAAAGGATAAAATGAAGAGTTAAATATTAACCCTAAAGTTTAACAAAATTCCTTTATAGCATAGATAATTCGGTGATAGGTTTTAAGGTTTAATAAAAATAATCAATAATAAGTAATAATATATATTTAAGAGTTTTATTTGTATTTTAATTTTTCGTCCAACTTTTAACAATGGATCGAATCCGAACATAACTATTTTAGCAGCTTTCTCTCTCGTCTCTCTCATTTCTCCTCCTGTTCATATTTTAATTGTGTGCATGAGTCTGAAATTTTGAACGATTCTTCATACCTCTTCGCTTACACTTTCACTCTTCTTAACGTATATGTTAACACGAGTATCGAATAACAACAAAATAAACCGTTTATAATGATGCTCTAAGTGTTTGTACGTAAAAGTTACAAGAACAAGTAAGATATTTATTATTTTATTTTGTGTTAGAAAAATTACTTTTTTATTTTGAACGACTCCATTACTCAAATATTAAACCTTAGTCCCGAACCTAAAACCACCCTTAAAAGAATACCAACCATATGTAAAAAAAACCCTAGTTCAACCTTTTTGTTTTAGATGAGACTTGAAATCAAAATTTACTTATTTTATTAAAGTCTTGAAGTATTTCATTTTAATCATTTGAACTAAAAATTATTGGTGTTTAAATAATTACTGACCTTGATATACATACCTAATCTAATTGGGTATAATTTTAATCATATCCTTAAAGATAATTAAGGTTGCGGAAATGCGAATGCTAAGGTGGATGTGTGGCTATACAAGACTGGATCGGATAAGAAACAAAGTGTTTCGACAGAAGTTAAAAGTGGCTTCTATTGCAGATAAAATACGAGAGGGAAGATTAAGATGGTATGGACATGTCAAGAGGAGACCAATGGCAGCACCGGTCAGAGCAGTGGAGAACATCATCATAGAGGGTAGGAAGAGTAGAGGACGACCTAGGTTGACTTGAGAAGAGAGAATTAGGCGAGATATGGAACACTTGCACCTCTCTGAGCACATAATCGAGGAGAGGAGTGAGTGGAGACGTAGAATTAAAATTAAGGACTTTTAGTGTTTTCTGTAGCTAGGAAAGGACCTTGTTTACTTGTTATGGGGCCTGATGTGTATATATACGCTTGGAACTTTCAGGGGAAACTTGCTGCTTTCCTGATGCATGCTTGTTCATTTTTATACTTCCTTTTGGTGATATTTTAGGGGGTGTTTGATTGGTTTTACCCAAGTTCTGACCACTGACTGGCTGACCCGGTCAGCCAGTCAGTGTGTTTGATGCGTCTGACTGGGTGGTCTGACCCGTAAGCCAAGCTGACCGAGTCCCTTATTTCTCAGCGTCTGACCCATTGTTGTCTTCTGACCCCAAAAACCCCTAAAAGCTTCTCCACGACGATGACCGCTGCTGCTGCTGTCCAAATCGATTTGGAGGTTCGATTTGGACCGCCTCATCTTCTCCACGATGATGACCGCTGCTGCTGCGACCGCCTCATCGATTTGGAGGTTCGATTTGGAGGTTCGATCGATTTGGAGGTTTGACAGGGGATGATCGATTTGGAGGTTCGACAGGGAATGATTGATTTGGAGGTTCGATCGATTTGGAGGTTCGATTTGGATGAGTATGCAGTATGAAGATGATGATGGTTGCGGTTGATGGGTGTGGTCGACAGAGATCGATTCGTTTGATTTGGGGGTGGTGATGGTTGCTTCGGTGATGATGATGATGAAGGTCGCGGATGTCGGTCGGTGATGGTTGCTTCGGTGATGATGATGATGATGATGAAGGTCGCGGATTTGGGGGTGGTGATGGTTGCTTCGGTGTGGTCGACAGAGATGATTGGATGAAGATGATGATGGTTTGATTTGGGGTGGTGATGGTTGCTCAGATATGTATATGTATATGGGTATGTATATGTGTATGTATATGGGTATAGATGTGTATGTATATGGGTATGTAGATGTGTATGTATATGTGTATGGGTATGTATATGTATATGGGTATGTAGATGTGTATGTATATGTGTATGTATATGGGTATAGATGTGTATGTATATGGGTATGTAGATGTGTATGTATATGGGTATGTAGATGTGTATGTATATGGGTATGTATATGTATATGTATATGGGTATGTATATGTATATGGGTATGTAGATGTGTATGTATATGTGTATGTATATGGGTATAGATGTGTATGTATATGGGTATGTATATGTATATGGGTATGTATATGTATATGGGTATGTAGATGTGTATGTAGATGGGTATGTATATGTGTATGTATATTCAGCAGAGTCAGTCAGCTACTAAATCAAACAGCCAAGTTTCAGTCAGATGCAGACTCAGTCAGAACCTTTTACTGAGTCAGCTTCTTACTCAGTCAGATCTTACTCAGTCAGCGCAATCAAACAGCCCCTTAATGTTTGTTGTATGAGGTGTGCTGTACCATATACCATATATCATATATCGTACGTTTGAATATATGTTGATTCGCTAGCGTTATAGCTTTGTAGCGAGCCAGGGGTCTCCTTGGAAGCGGTCTCTCTACCTATCCGGATAGAGGAAAGACTTGCCACCACCTACCCTTTCAGACTCTGCTCCTGAGTGGGATATACTGGGTTTGTTTGTTTGTTTGTATCCTTAAAGATAATTGATATTATAAATTAATCAAAGTAAACCCTTAACAAATTTCATTGAATAGTTCTACAAAAATAAAAAGAAATAAATTATAATATTAAAACAAAAAAAAAAAAAAAACAACGGTCCACGTGGGCCATTAGTGCAAACGTCGGATAATAAATGTACAATCGAGGATGCATAAGTTACAAGCAGGAAACGGTCGTATATTCCCGAGGTGGTACCGCGTTTGAAGCAAAGGATGGTTGGACACGTGGCGAAAGATAGAGCAAGGTATTTCAGCAGTAAGAAGTGGTCCGGAAGTAATCACTTTACTTCTGTTTTTTCTCTAAACTAATCATTTATACTTCTTGTGGTCCGATAAAAATACAGAAAGTTACCAAATACTGCAATTTTATTTCTTTTAGCAGGCGATAAAATTTAATTCTAATACATTTCTTACCTTCTAAATATTATATTTTAATATTAACATCAAAACTTAAGGTTTTTAAATCACTTGTAATCATGTTATCGTACTTAAGAGCATTCACAACCTATGCCTTATAATTATGTGAGTGTGAGTCCTTAAATTATATGAGATAATTTTGAGTGATTGTGAGTGGAGGTGAGGGAAAATGTTACTGTTTATCTGTAAATTTAAGGATTCATTGTTCAACCCTTATAAATTTTTTAATATTTTTGAAAGTGGCTGTGAGTGAATGAGAGAGAAAAAACAATAAAAAATATATAAAAATATATTATTTAATTGAAAAAAGAGAGAAGAAGTAATGATTTTAGTGTAATTATATAGATAAACTTATAAAAAATGAATGGGATGTGAATGCTCTAAGGTTTTAAATCACTTGTAATCTAGTCTGAACGTAGATGGACATTAAAAAGTTTTTTTTATTTATATCACTAAAGTACTTATCAAATAGCACCTAAATACCACTTACGGTGTCTGTAATACTTATGTAAAGAGACGAGAGGCATTAGTGCATTACCACCTTAGTAGACATAACCCATTTCTAATTCTTTTAAGTTTTCAGACTTACCATGTTATTTAATATCTCATATCACCTGATGAAATCATTTTTTCGTGCCATTTTTTTCGTGCCATTTTTTTCGTGTCATTTTTTTCTCACAAAGTTTTTTTTTAGATACGAATTTTAATTAACCGCATATATACATACACATCATCATCACGAAACATGTTATACCCACTACATGCACAAAGGTTATGATATGCGATGTCTTTGAGTGATGTGTAATCATATTAAGATGTATCTACATAAAGTACAGTAGCGGAGCTTGAACATCACCGTAGGGGGCGGGGGCGAAACTAATTTTGTTTAGGGGGGGCGAACTCGAGATTTATATAAAAATTTACACTACCGGGCCAAAAATTTACACTAATGGGCTAAAATTTAACACTACCGACGAAAAAAAATAGGGGGGCGGCCCTTACTATCCTCCGCCATTGATAAAGTATAAGATATGCAAGTCTGAGTCAAGTATTATTTAAAAATCACGTATCTTCATTTTTCAAGCCAATTTATATTTTAGAGTAAATTACCATTTGCATCCCTGACATTTGTCCATTTTAACCACTTGCGTCCCTGCAGTTTCAAAATTGTCATCCGCCCCCTAACGTTTCGTGTTATCTTCATTTGAGTCTATACGTTTCATTTTTTTCTCCATTTTAGTCCAGATGACTTAACACTGTTAGTTTTCCAGTTAAATTATTATTAAAAAGACGGAATTGCCCTTCACTCAACATCTTCTTCTTCCTCAATCATCATTGCCAATATCAACTGGTTCAAGAATTTCAGAAAAAAAAAACCCTAAAAATCATCAACAGAAAACCACCAATTCAATCCAACATTAATCAACAAAACTCCATACAACAGCAAGTAAAATAACACATCATTAATCACACAACCAATCAAAATCGATCAGAATAACTTAAACCCTATCTCCAAACGCCCAATTAATCAGTCGATTGAATCAAATCCTTCAAACCCAGATCCAAAACCACTTTCCATAATCAAACATGCAGCAATTACACCATCAAAACCCACATAAAAACCAATCGAAACCCCAACAAAATCCATCAAATTTAAAATCTTTACCGTCCCCTTTCGCACGCGATGATCCTGCACAACCCATTACGAATACCTCCTCGAGTGAAATAATATCAAAATCAGCTTCGTCCCCCGAGATCCCACAAACGATTGATTACAAAATCTTGATAATTGACGTGAAAGATGAGTTGGGTGTCCGATAAAGAACTTAAACGTTAACAGTGATGGTTATATGATCATGGGAAACATCTGAGGGAAACGTAATCGATTAGGGCAAATTGATGCCCCCAAATTGAAAATTGAAATTGAAATTGTTATGAGGGGAGTGAATTGGAAGTGGGGTTTGATTGTTGGTTTTATCAAAAGCTGATAAAGGTTGGATGATTGATGAAAGGGGTAAACGGGGATGATGAGCTGGCGTGGTGTACACCGACCGCAGACCCCCATCACCACCATCACCACCACCACCGCAGCCCCCCATCACCACCATCGCGAACCCCATCACCACCATCGCGACCTCCAATCACCACCACAACCGCAACCCCCATCACCACCACAACCGCAACCCCCATCACCACCACCACCGCAACCCCCCATCACCACCACCACCGCAGCCCCCATCACTAGCATCGCAAACCCCATCACCACATCGGAGCTTCACCGTCGCCGTCGTCAGCCACCGTGAGGGGATTTGGGTTTGATTTTGTGGTTTGATTTTATTGAATTAGTGGGGGATTTGGGTTAATTTGATGGGTATATAGTGAAGAAAGAAAGAATAGATAGAGAGAGAGATAGTAGGGTGGGGTGGGATAAGGGTTTTTATTTAAGTTAGTAAATTACTGTTTGCATTCCTGAAATTACGAGGGTATTTTTGTCATTTTACAAAAATTAACGGAAAAATCTAACGACGTTAGTGTGTTGGACTCAAATGGAAATAAAAATGAAACGTTAGGGGGCGGATGGCAATTTTGAAACTGCAGGGACGCAAGTGGTTAAAATGGGCAAATGTCAGGGATGCAAATGGTAATTTACTCTATATTTTATTTTTCTATTTATAAGCATTTTTAAGTACAAAGAATAATCGTACTTATTGGGTGGGGACACGTGCAACTTTGAGGTGAGAATAGCGCGGGTGCCCTCGGGTATGCTGACACCACCTATGCGGCATGCAACTATATAAGAGACCACATGGGCCACGTGGTCGGGAAAAAGCACAACTTTTTTTTAACTCTTAAATTGGAATCACTCACGGATCACTGGAGTATCATTATGCCACCAGTGTTACCACGCGATCATATTCCACCACCAAGTCACCAATTCAGGAGGAAACTCATAGTTATGAGAAAACCACCCTTTGTGAGATTCGAACCCATAACCTAATAGGCCCTAAGTCTTATCCCACCACCAAGATCCGATGAAAAGACGATGAAAAGACGTTTCGAACAAGGTATCACATGTCAAAGAATCTGTAACGTTTGAAATTATTATACATGTGTTTTAAAATATTTAATTAAATTATATATATATTAAAGATATAAGGTTTAGCTACAGTACTACAGTAAGGCCCGACACCCCCTTTCCTCCCCCCCTGTTCTCTTCGAATCCGGCCAATCCCGGCCACCTGCGCGGGTATCCGGCGAGCCCCCTTCCCCCTCTCGACTCCTCTCATCCAATCGGAAGCAATGGAGGCTTCAATTCCTCTTAAATCGTAACGTAACAGCGCGAATCGAAGGCAAGGTCGGCGGTTGCAGATCGATTTGGAGGCTGTGGTTGCGCGATGGTGATGATTTGGAGGCTGTGGTTGCGCGACGGTGGTGTGCGCACGCGATGGTGGTGTCGCGATGGTGGTGTCCCGAGGGTGTGCGGTCGCGACGGCTGTGATGGTGACTGTGGTTGTCGCGATGGCGATGGTGGTGGTGGAATTCGGGGGCCGACGAGGCCGATGGCGATGATGGTGGTCGATGGTGGTCGCGATGTGGTGTTGGTGGTGCAGGGCCGCAACAGGTACGTTCGCGACGAGACTCCGAATCAGCAAAACCCTGTTTCTTGATTTCAGTTTGGTGCAATACACACAACTCGATTTGGGGATTTATGGCGCTCGAGAACGTTGTTAAAGAGGCATTGAACGCACTTTATCATCACCCAGATGACGCCGTTCGCTCTCAGGCTGATCAGTGGCTGCAGAAGTTCCAACGGACGATTGATGCTTGGCAGGTTTGATTATTATGCTGATGATTGAGTTCGATCATTTCAATTTGATTCGTGTGTGCGTGTGTGTGTGTTTTAATTGATTGAATAGTCAATTTGGTGTAAAGGGGTTAAATCAGTAGTGATTTCTATTGAATGATTATTTAGGTTTTGGTGAAGTATTGAGGATGGAGTGTGATTGATTTGCAGTTCATTGGATTGGGGATAGGTTTGTAGTGTTAAAAATTCTTGAAAAATTATCCTGTCAAACGAAATGGGGGCGTTAGAACTTGTAATTTTATCCATTGAGTGAAATTTGTAAGGTGTAAGCTTTATGCTTTCACTAAAATGGTGTTAATTTTAGCTCTGGGGTGCCCTAAGGATATAATGGTGTTAGTTGCCATGACAAATTAAGGATTTTTTATAGGGTTGTAACACCATAGCTGAAGCTAGAAGCACTTATTTTACATTTTATTAAGTTGTGTTTTTCTAATTTGAGCAAGTATTGTTTTGTTTTCTACCGAGTCAGATAGTGGGTGAGCATTCTATTTCATCAGATGGTTGCATTTGAATTTTGTTTCTATCACTACATGGGACATTTGTTTTGTGGGCTTAATAGTAATACAAGAGTTGATCTTATTTGACTATTTTATTTGACTATAACATGTCAGTTAAATTACATTAAGTTAATCGTCATTTGTTCAATTTTGAGTAGGTTTCCGATAATTTGCTTCATGATGCAAGTAGTAATGTAGAGACTCTGATTTTTTGCTCACAAACTCTGAGAAGTAAGGTAATTTATTCATCCTTACTTGCTTTTTTAATCAAGGAAGGTATTCTTATGTACTATCTCCAGACTTTATGCTTTAAATTTTACTTTTAGCTATCATAGATAATAATTAATATATATTTTACATTGATTATATGCGGTGCATCTTATTTCTGTTAACAGGTGCAACGAGATTTGGAAGAGTTGCCTTCTGAAGCATTCCGTTCTTTACGTGATTCATTAAACGTGAGTATATAGCTCTACACTTATTTTAAATATGCCAGGGGTTTAATAGTTGGTGTTCTAATATTTACCACAGAACTTATTGAAAACATTTCACAAGGGCCCACCTAAAGTGAGAACACAGGTACTGTTTACAACTTTTTACATAAACACCCACCCACCTGTCCACTACCCCCCCCAACACACACACACACTTTGTGCTAACTTGCAATTATAAGGTGTATTGTTATATAGATCAGCCTTGCGGTTGCTGCATTGGCTGTTCAAGTCCCTCCTGAAGATTGGGAGATGGTGGCATAATGAAGCGGCTTAGAGATGAAATGAGTTCACACCCGGATATTGTTCCAAGTTTCTTGGAGCTTCTTAGAGTCTTACCTGAGGTACACACTTTCATATAGATATTATCTTTCAGCAGATGTCATAAATGCTATCATGAATGTAATTTATATATAATATACATAAAATCAGGAAGTCTTTAATTACAAAATAGCAGCTCGTCCTGATAGACGACGGAAGTTTGAAGATGAACTTGCCTCTACAATGGATGTTGCTCTTGGTATTTTGACTGCATGCTTAAATATTCCAGAACTTAAAGAACAGGTGGGATTTCGTGTTCTTTTGTACTCGCATGAAACAAGTTATTCATTTATTGAATATTATTCTTGACATGTTAGAATCAAATACTGCAATTGATGAAGAAGATGATGATGATGAGCACGAAGAAGAGGATTTTGATGAAGACCCAGATCCTCAGGATCTTGAATATGTCTCCCAAATCAAAAGAGTGAGGTTTCATTACTCAAAATCCCCAATTTTATGATTGTTCGGTTTAAGTTTTATTATGGTTTCATGGATAAATAGATAATGCTTTGGTAGTGTAGGTTTTGGAGCTTTTGAAGAAGAACAGAGATATGCTTTTTAGTGAGGTAACCACTTTATATAAAATTAGGGTTCATTTTAATCTCTGAATATAGTAACTGTTTGGTCTTAGTCTTTTAGATTATGATCACAAATTACTAATGAAAGTAGCAGTAGAAGACCATTGTCAATTGGCCATAAATTCTAGTGGTGTATTCAATTTACTCATGGTTTCACTTGTGAACTTTTGGGCTGTGTTTTAATGCAATGGAAATTTATTTTCATGTGGTTTTATGATGGGAACATTTAGGTTAAGTTAACAGTGATGATTGAGGACCCTCGAGAAGTTGAGCGAAGAAGACTTCTTGGGATCGATGATGCTGACGCTCCAACACGAGAGGACTTGGCTGCTGTTCTTGAAGAAGTTAGTACCTTCTCTTAAACCCATGAGTGTCTTGATCTTTAGATAAATATTAGTACATTTATAATACTTATTTAAAAAAACTTAAAGAAACTTGGTGTATATTTTTTAACAAAAACGATATCAATTTCCACACTTGTGTGTCTTTAACCCATTATTGAGGTTTACATAATCTGTAAGAAAGAGTAATTCAGGTGAATGAAGGGAAAATCCCACGAGACCGTGTTGCTCTTCAAATGCTGCCAGAAGAAATGGTTCAATGGCCTAATTTAAAGGTAACTATTGGTATATATATGAAAAACTTGTAATCACTGGGACAGATGTTATATGTTCTGACATGTTATGTTATGTATGTATTGTGAAAAAGGTCGAAGCAACAAAAAAAGGGCCACGGAAATCATTATACGCTACAAAGATTATTTAGGATTGTTGAAGCTATAGTCAATATATAGTTCTTAGAGTTTTGATATGGTTTATTGATTAGTGGAGTAAGTTCATATGGTTTTTAATTTCTCAAATTTGGAAAAATTGAAGATTTGGGCGCAGGGTAATTTAGGTGGTGGTCTTGGAGGCAACATGACAAGATATACAACATACAACCATTGACAGTCATGCATTTTCAACCGGGTTAGTTTGTTATTGTGTAGTTTTTATATTTAGTTCTGTTTAGTACAGTGGTTAGTCAAGTTGTACTAGCTTTCTTTCACTATTGATCTCATTATGTTGGATTAATAGAGTTGTTAATTTTGAATATACAAACAACAAATCCCGTGGCATCGCGCGGGTATGTTTGCTAGTTATAATTTAAAGGAAAAGAGTGTATGAGAGTAGCTGAGGGTAACTACCCACCTATTATGGTATTTTAGGGTAGATGAGTGTGTAGTTCTTTTTTATTTTTATTTTTTTTACAAATCCTTCTAGTTCTTTTCTATTTTTCAAATCCATGAAATTCATTTTGGAATTTCCAAATAACATAATAGGGTATATAGCTATCACGAGTGTCATGTTGTCTCCCTCGACTTGTTAGAGATTAGTTCTCATCATAAACAAATATAGATTTTAAAGTATATTAGTATGAGTTTACTATTAAAAGAATAAAAAAATTAAACAGCAGATATAAACATGATAGATTTTTATGTTATATATTATCAAGATGAATGGTATAATAGGTAATAGAACTCTTGATTTTTTAGAAAACGAATAGATCAAGATAATATGACTTGAAAATATATTTTTTTGAGATTTTTTGTCTATGTAGTATGGTTAAAAGACCATAAATTTTTAACTACAAGATCATAAACATAATGTATTCATGATACCCATAGGTATATCTACAAAGCGGATGAGTAATTTGTAATGGTACAACATAATAGGCATTGAAATGACATAACATATAGTTTTAAAATAACGTATAAAACTGTGGTTATAAAAAATTATCATATGTCCCACTAACCAGATGATTATTTTCCCATTTATACATTTAAAAAAATATTTCAATAAAAATATCAGCGATTATAATTATTGTGAATTGTATCTTAATCAATAAAAGATGAATGAACATGACTTCCAAAAAGAAAGTTTATTTCCGTAGTAAATCGATAAAATTCCAAATTGGGACCAACACTTGAAAAGGACCAATATTTAATTCAATAAACCCGAAACTTTGGCCTCTATCATGTCATATCACAACGAAAACAAATATTATAATAAAAATAAATTACATGGATAGTTCCTAACATTTGTTCAACTTTTATATTTCGTTTATTGGTTTTAAAAATTACTGGGTACCACTAAAAATTCTGCTTCATGTTTCTAAAATCACCTCATTTAAAAAATAGAAATGGAAACTCACATTAACATTACAGAACCATTTTTTATTTTCAGAACCAAAAGAACCATTGATTTATATAAATGTAAATTATAAACCATTGATTTACATATATGTAAGTTAAACCTGATGATATTTAGTTGTTTTTGATAGTTTATTGTTCATGTCTGATATACACATATGTAAAATAGGTCAAGTATTACCAGACTTAATATACATTTATGTAAATCAATGGTTCTGTAGTTCTGAAAATAAAAAGTGGTTCTGTAATGATCCTAACTCTCTCTCTCTCTCTCTATATATATATATATATATATATATTATATATATATATATATTATATATATATATATATATAGGATTGGGATCCTATGTTAACCCAAAGTATTCATGAGAACTCTTTAACTCTTCCATAGCCATTGATTTAATATAAAATAATTAGATTTCAATTGAATGGTGTAGATCATTTGAGGATAGATTGGTCATTTTCTTTATGACCTTTTCCTGCTTTATTTGTCAGATTAACTTTTAGTCAAATCTTATTTTTTTACCAACAAGTACACGTCATTCATACTTTCTCTTTCTAAATAGTCAAAACCATAGACATAATGGATTCACCATTTGTTCTTGCTAAAAAAGTAATGGAGCTTCATGTGTATCATCTTCTTCACCTTCAAAAAAACCATCTCTAAAACCTTACACAAACTTCTCTTCCACCACCACCGAAACTTTTTGTTTCGTCAAAAAAGGGAGTCGTCGTTGTTTCGTCGGGGGTGATCAAGGCTATGGAGATGGTGATATGCTAAACTACCGCACAAGGCCACCGAATCAACCCAACCTACTACGATGTCTCAGATCTGGATCAAATCAACCTAGATCTTTCATTCTTTGACCTACATCTCTTTCTATAAATACAATCAGGTGTGTTTTTGGGCTTTGTGTAGACATGGATTTTTGTTGTTAGGTTGCCATCTGTTCAACCAGAGTTCACAGGAAGAAGAAGTTTCAAGCCCATGACCCCGATAATTAGTTTCAAATTGGGGATATTGTGCAGCTTGAGAAGTGGTAACCCATTAGCAAGATGAATTTTCTTGCGGTCCCCGTGCCCAAAAGGGGTTCGTCGAAGAACACGACACAAGAAGGTGGGATTTTGATTTGGATGTTGGGGATTATGTTTGTTAGAAGACACATAAAAGAAAATGTTGTTTTTTTCTTTAGTTATAGTGGTTTACATTTGTTTACATTAAAAAAATATTAGTGGCGTAATTACAATAGTTTACAGATTCGCTTACATTATTTTATAGATTGTTTTATATTAGGTTATTTTGTTACAGTGGTATAGTTTTGTTTATTTTATTTTTTTATAGTTTTAAATTTTGGTTACAGTGGCGTAGTTACATGATTTAATATCGTTTGGTTGTGAGGTTATTGTAATGACGGTATTACTGTAAGTTTGAATGGTGTAATATCGGGTGTAATGGCGATTAGTTTGTTTTACATTTGTTTTACATATTGTTTTACATATTGTTTTACATTTGTTATATTGGTTTACATTAGTTTACATTGGTTTACATTGATGTAATGTTGTTTGTTTGTTGTAATGATTGTGCTACTTTTAGTTGGAGTGTTGTAATATCATGTATTAAACAGTGTAACTAGATGTTTTCGTTACAACTTTGCTAAATAATACATTAGTGTAACATGGTGTAATGTCATTTGGTTGTTAGGTTGTCGTAATATAAATGTTATTGTTAATTAGAGTGGTTTAATATCAGGTGTAAAAGTTTGGTACACTAGTGCAAGATTATATGATCTAATGTCGTTTGCAAGATTATATGGGAATTAACATTGTAATATGATGTAACTACGTACGGACGAAGCTTTTTTTTACAATACTATATAGAATTAAAGAGAAAAAGATGATAAGTTTAATGGTGTAATTTTCAAAAAAAAATTACAATTTATAAAAAAGTTATAAATGTTTAAATAAAAAGGGGTAAAGTTTTTAAATAAAAAAAGAGATATAGGGGGGTATAGGGATGACACTTATCATGTTTCTATTAAATCTGAATTTTGTAGATTTGTTAAATTACATTTATGCCCTTTTCTTTTAAAAAAAGGAAGAAGACATTTGGCATCATCTCATGCCATAAGGGTTTCATCAACGGTTAACATTTGGTTAAAGAGTTTTTACAATAATCAAGGGTTCTCAATATAACCCCACCCTATATATCTATATATAATACTAAAAGAGTAATTTGGGGGACACTTGTCAAATTCCTAGACCTTCTAACTTTATTTTTCCCGCCTCTCTCTCATCTTAAATAGTTACCTAAATTAAATATTAAATAATTTTAATTCTTTTTAAGATTAAAAATATTTCTTAATAAATTAAGAAAAATGTCTTTTTATTAATATTATTTCTAAAAAATAATTTTTATGAAATAAGAGTTTTTCTAAAACATCAAACATTTTTAAAATATGAAAGGTCTTAAAATTGATGTTTTTAAAAGTAAACTTCTTTATAAACTAAAAGTAATTAAATTTAGGAGTTATAATAATAAACTTTTAAAAATGATATTTTTATACGGTTTGTTTGGAAAAAATGGTTATTTTTTTTGGAAATAAAATTAAAATTATTACTTATAATTATTACTCATATGTAATTTTAATCATATTTTATTTTAAAATATTATTTTATACTTCATAAACTTTTATTATAATTAATATTTATTTTTTAACTCGTGTAATACACGGGTTTAATAAAGTTAGTGTTATATAAATAACAATCAACAACTAATCAATTTTATTTTTTAACCCGTATAATACAATTAGTTTATTTATGTTTTTGTGTCATTTTAATAATTAACTCTACATCTCTCGTGTAATACACAGGTAACTAAAGCTAGTATATATATATATATATATATATATATATATATATATATATATATATCCTCACCATAACCACACATACATTTCCGTCAGCCAACAACCACCCTCACCTTACAATCACTGCCGCCACCTTAAAACCAGCGCCGCCACCTTCAAACTAATACCTAACGGTTCGAAACATTTATTCTCCCATTGAACCAAAATTCTTAACCCTAACTCACCCCACCCCTTCCTATTTTTTGGTCCTTGCCCTTAAGTTGTGCTGGTTGGAGATTGAAAGATGGTGGGTCTGTTGGCATCGGTTGGAGATTGACGGAGTGGAGAGGAAGTGTGACGAAGACGACGATGGATGTGGGGTGTATTAGTCACAGACGAGAATTATCCTCGTTATTTAAAAAAAAACTTTTACCCTATCAAGACACTATCAGTATTCAACTCAATTTACTAGAATATGAAAATAGTTACTCAAGTATTTTACATTATGCTCTTATTTTTTAATGGCAAACGATAACAATCGTATCATTTTCTCTATGTATTCCATTATTATATTAGTTGACATTTCTATTACACATTTGTTATGAGTATTCTTTAGTGCTAGTTATAGCATTTGATTTTGCAATTTTATTATTTCCTAGGGTCTTTTAGCAACTTTATCATTTTAAGGTTGTTATGGTTTTCTCATATATTTGCACGCAACTTTTCTTTTTTTTTTTAATGATAAATGTACGACCCCGCTTTAAAGGATATTTGTTATTTTAATCTGGCCCATCTATTCGTTTTCTAACCGGGACCACACCCCCAACCCCCTCAGCAGGAAACTCATTGCTGCTGAGAAAACTGCACTGACTCAACTCTGAATATTTTTACACGTTTGCTTCAATTAGATGTTTGTTGTGAAACTGTTTATTCTAAACGTGTAATATGTTAATTCGTTTGAAAAAATTCCGAGCATTATTGATAAATATAACTGACAAGCACGTTCTAGCATTGTCACATAACCTATGGGCTATGGCAGTAAAACAGATTTACACGGGGTTCATACTTATGGGACTTTGCGTATGGACAACTTCATAATACGTTCAATCAACGTTTGGCTCAATATGCAACATGTAACAAATTACAATTCATGGATTTTAGAGGTGATTTTTTATCTTCTTTTGCAACTTTTGCATCAAAGTTTGTGTTTTGTTATGAATAAATGAATTCATAAAGATTCTTGATTGAACTTGTGATTTCAGGGCTGAATTGAACAAAACTAAACGCTCTTATCATTGTATTGAAAATGAAATATGCATACCACCTATTCGATGAAATGTCTGTGTGAGAATTGCTGCTTTTTTTAATTTTGACCTGTATGCAAGAACATGTATAGCCCTTCTAACAGACCCCATCGAATAATTTGACCAACAAATTAACTTCCCAATTTCCCATTGCAATTTGATTGGCACACTAGACACTAATCTTGTTACCAGATTGTGTTATCCTGTCTTTTGTACTAAATTCAATAGTCGTGCTTGTTTGTGTGTAGTTCTTGTGGAAACACTAGGGGCCAATCTGTAGAGTTCATTTAAATCATTATTTTTTGGGTAAACTTTCAAAAACTGACCAATAATGTGAGTGATGTATTTTTGTTTTTTGTGTTTCTGTTAATGAATGATTGGGCTTGTTTTGTGCTACCCAAGTAAGTTTTTTTCATATCTTAGTGTTTTAAGTGTTATCTTGAAGAAGGTGTTTTAATTTGAGTTGAGTGAATTGCTATCCTTTGCAAAAAGTTTTGAGCTGTTGTGTATAAATGTTCAATGCTCTCACTTTCTATTAATGTTTCTAGATTGGATATTCGATTTGCGTTAAAAAAGCTAGATGAAAGCAGTTTAGAGTAACTTCAAAACTATAATATTTTTGTATGTTGGTTGCTTTAGGCATGTGTCTGTGTTCATATATATTTCAATAAACAATATCTTGCTTTCATTTCCAAGACATCAAGAGAGCTATCACAAGTGTCACATATTCTGATGTTTTCTCAAGAAAACAAATTTTGCAGTTGAACTCGACAGTAAGATTCCTTCTTGTTTATTGTTTCTTAGTTTTTTGTGTTTTTGAAATTTAACAGAAACATGAATCCAAAATTATAACAGAAACAAGAACATAAATCCATCAACATATTTTCATGTAAACTATACCGGGTTAATTAAATTAGATATGCATTTGTTTAATTGTTACTCAAGGTACTTGGTTGGTCTGGGTTACTCGGGTACCTCGGTCCTTACACGAACCTGAGATCGAGACTGGAAGCTGATAAATCTTGCCGATGCCCAACCAAAAGTACACAGTTTAGGTCAGATCTCAGTTACTTTTTGGAGCTGGTTATTGAGTAACTTCAGTCTTAACCAAAGTCTACTCACCCTAGCCATATCATCCAATTTATTTGAAAACAAAATATAATTGGAATTGTAATCCATCAATTTAATTGTTATCTTTACCCAAAAAAAAAAAAAACTAGCAACATCTGGTACTTAATCTCATCATCAGATTTGATCAAGGAAACTTAATTCTATTACGGGTCATCATATGTTAGTAGATCAAAATTGGCTCGTTGTACAATTAGTTGACCCAAACGGACCCATATGTAACAATTTATTACCCAAGTCAACCCATTCTTTAATGAATGGACCATAACCACCACCTGTAACAAATATATGATGAGGTAACAATCTTTCTTCAATTGCTTAGTGATAATTAGTGTAATTTTATATATTGTTTCACCATTTATGGTTGCAATTTGGATGTATTAATTAGTTACTTTCTTGAGATACAACTGTTGTGGGGCTTGTAGCTTCTGCATTTTCTGAGGTGTCCTTTCTGGTCAACATATTCATTGCAACTTGGCCCCTTTCAGTAAACCATTCATCTTCCGGTAACATGCTGCTCAGTCATATTTAACAAGTCAGTCACTCGATCAATTTAAAATCAGATGTTATAATAGCTTAATGAACAAAGAACCTATAAGGATCCGTATTTGCAGCAGCAGCAACCGATTCCATAGCTCGTGAGATAATATTCTTAATAATCTGGTGCACGTTTCGTGATAAGTAACGCCCTTGGGCAGCAAATTGTCTAACAAACTGCATATCCAGATTAAACTGCATACAGCATTCACTAATTCAAAATAACTCTTGCATATGTATATGTATATGCATGTATGTATGTATGTATTTCATCATAATATTAAGGGAAGGAAATTGAAACCTGTCGAAGTCCAAACGGGCCTAAAGGCTTTGGCCCGTGTTCAATCTCTTTCCAAAAACTTTCTTCATCAGAAAACCACATAATTACTGTGTCTGTGAGTCTCATTAAAGAAAGGTGGTAAATCTTTCTCTTCCCACAAACATTTCTGATGCTATGCTTGCAACTTTACACAACTTTTCATACAGTTCCTGATAAATCAACTGTTAGATGCTACACTAATAACCAACATGCTAATTTCATTAGAAGTAGATGTTTTGACTTCCAAAGTCAAAGAGAATTTACCTGATATTTACTAAAGATATACTAAATCCATTCTTGTGGTTCTTCAGTATCATCCATAGTATCATCCATACACAAATACAGATTTGCATTGATCCTGGCACTTCCATCTTCTGTAAATATGAGATCGAGGGCGTGTTTTCTACAAAAGCTATCTCTCAACTGATCAACGAATCTCTGAAGTCGTTTCTTCAGTTCTCTTTGTTCAGGAGTACGTAGTTGTCGGTCTGAAGCTTTCCTAGGGGTTTCAGAGGGAAGACATTGCTGCAAAGGTAAAAGCTTGATGACTGCTCGGGGGAGTAGTTCCTCTGCTAATAATAATGCATTAGCTAGTAATGCTATCTGTTGAGCTTCATCCTCTGCGATCCTCACAATCCTACCTTCTAAATTCTCAGTCTCTGATGAACCTGGTAGCGCGTTTACTAGCATGTGAACATATGAGTTGAAAACCTGTACAACACCTTCCATTGCCTGGTTTGAAAATTGCAAGGATCTCAGAAGTCCAATATCCTCGCACATTTCCTGATACCGCGATCCAAACCAATACAAACACATTAAGAAAAAATATCAACTTTTTCTCACAATTTGAACAAACTGTATCAGCTTTGACATATGTTTATTAACGGGAAGCATCAAGCAAAGTGAAATAACAATCACCTGAACCATCACATTGAACCTATGCGCGCTACTTGAAAGCTTTGGTTGGGATAAAACTGTAGTAATATCTAGAGAGCGTGAACCCACAGGTGGGAAATCGAGTGACCAATCATCTGCAGCTGCTAAGGCTGCAGTGCTTTGCTCAATCCTTTTCAAGTTGGCATTCAGTGCTTGTTCAACACAAGGTCTAAAGTGTCTCAACAGTACAGGCCCAAGCGCCAACCCACGGGCTTCTAACAGGTAACAATGTCCCATGGAAATTTGAACACACTCGGCAACGGTACGTAGCCCTCCTGAGGCAGAGGGTGAAGCGATAACATGCCTCTTCATTAGATGTGCAAAAGTGTTGGTCTGCTTGACAGACCATGTCACAAGTTCAGATGAGTACAAGGGTTGATCGCCAAATATGGCTAATGAGTCACTTGATGCTTGAGCTATGATTGAAAAAACGAGCTGCGAGAGTGCAGCGGTGTAAGCTACCCCATATGTTGAGCCTGAGGTCTGTATACCCTGGATTTTAGACTGTAGTTTCTGGTGGTGTGAGTTCAGGAGCAGTGTGTGGGCTCGTGGACCATCACCGAGTTTTTTTATTATTTCTACAGATGATCGAAGTTCAATGCCGCTAGACGAAGGCTGGCAGGCTGACTCTGCTATCTGATCAGCTAACTTTTGTCTCTGAGCAATGATAGCAGCCTGTAATGTTGACAACATGGTTGGTGTCATTGAGTCTCCAGATCTTTCTTCCTTTGCTACCCGTTCTCCTTCATCGAGGGCGACCAAAGCTTCATCGACCCTTCGTTCGGCTAGCAATATGTTGAGATTGTCTATGTATTGTGATAACCAAACTTCCATCTTTGTAGGTTCTTTTTCTTCAAAATCAAAACTGCCCTTTTTTCTTGAACCAGGACCAGAAGACATGGATTCCACCCGAACACCCTCGGCTAGAGTATGAATGATCGTGGCCCGGTTAGATAGAAGATTTCTCAAGGAGACTAGTTGGCCCTCAAGATCAGAAATCTCCCTTGATACACTGCATGCATGTAAGAAATTGTATCAACTTATATACATATATAAGTGTTTATTTCAGAACCATTAATACGTTAAGAACTGCAAGAACTGATTACCGTATAAAGGATGGGTAGTTAGCATAAACACTTTTTCTCATTTCTTCTGCTGATGCCTTCTTTAAATCGAAAAGACAAGTCACCAAATGCTTTATCTCCTGCAAACGCCGTAGACGATGAGACAATTACAATACTCGACTGGTGATGTTATAACATAACGACTTTAACCATAAAATGATAGACAATCATTTAAGAACTGAACATAAGTTACCGTAAGAAACTTATAATGCACTTGTATTTTATTGCTTTAAGTGTGATACCGAAGTCAGTTACATAACCACCTACCTTCTATCTTATGAAATCATTAACGCAGTACGTAAAAGTGTTTTATGCGGTCTCAACATAATATTGGTTTTGAAAAGAACGTGTCCCAAGTAGGAGGAGAGTCATTTGAGAGCTAAGTGTGCGCGTGTGTGTTAGGTTATTATTTATGTTGTTCAATATTGTTTTTTTTATTTAAATTTTTTGGTACTTCAAATCAACCTACAAGACACGTACCTTTTCACTGGTTGTGCGGCATTTGGTTGATACGTAGTTTTCTGGATCGAAACCATCAGATTTGAAGACTTTAAGCTTATCGTTAAGTGTTACCTCCTGACCGAAATCTAGATCTCCGGTGGTTGACGTGAACGATCCTTCAGGTAAAGCCATTTTTCTTTCTTTACGATCGATGCATTCAAACGACCAACAATATCGTTCTGCAGATAATAAGGGTGGATGTAAATATAGGACATAGGTATACGTTGATCTGTATTAGAAATGCATGATTGGGAATTGACCATCAAATGAATCCTTTGGTTATATCTTTGTTATTTGTGTTATAAATAAAAGTTAAGAGTTAATAACATTCGAGTATTATTTGAAGGTTAATCAATCACCTTCATACCTTTATTTCCCTCTAAAGAAATGTTTTGCACCTTACACGTGATTTAGATAACCACCTTTTCACCAATCAAACACCTATAATGAGCTTAAACGAAATATGTTCACTTTTTTTTTTTTCTTTTTTTTTCCCAACAAAGTGGGTTCACTTTTGTTACCTAAACACACCGTTGGCGACCCTTGTTAAACGTTGTGGCCCTGCGAGTCGGGGTGAAGGGGCTGGAAACAAAATATGTGAAGCGTTTCAGGATTGTCTGTCGCTTGTGGGGCAAATTGAGAATAGCTCTGAAATTGTTACGGTGGTAGCATAGTTTCAAGGGGTCATATTACGGTAAACATAACACAAATATTCATTCGGTATTTCACAACTTATATGTATAAGTCGTAGAGTGGTTTGTTTGATCGCGGTTTCATAGTTCATCACAATCGTTGGCGAACAAAAATATGTTGTCTAGGAACACAAGAAAAAAAATCATAAACAAGCATGAGGCCCAAGATGTGTAGATGGTTTTGAATGTTGTGTTCATGTGCTGTTTGAAAGTAGAGGTTGAGAATTTGGTGGTCCGATACTAACGGACTTCGTGAGGTAATTATTTTAGAGTTTTACTTTTTAGTAAAATATACAATGTCATGACCCTTATATTTTGATTTAAATTTTATTTAACCCTAAACTTATATATAACAATTCTAGACTTAAATTTAAATAATAATCAAGATTATTGGATAACTATCTTTTATGAAGATCTATGATTTTTTGGTTATCAAAATTTATTATTATTACTTCTACAATTGGATAAAATAATTTGTTAAAATATTGCGAGTATTTTAATATTGATATAAGGGAGTGGTCGTGTCTAATCACATTATTACAAACCTTCATAGATCGGAAACAGAATTTACATTAACAGATCAGATAATACAACTAAGAGTAATTAAATATAAAGTAATTATTCAACTTCATGGTCGATATAAGAACATACACATGATTTGTGAATAAATTGATGTTTATTATACTCAGATAAAATAACTTAAAAAAATATATACAATACTCTTTGATGCACTACCAATTACCATAGCTCGGTGCACACATCCATTTATATAGTATAACCCTAACTTGATTGGTAAGAGAAGTTCTAAAAATAAACTCAGTTATTTTTAGGATTAGACCAGCTTGTCTAAAATTTCACCGGTTTTCACCGACTTATGGTTCGATTAATACCAACAAACACCTCCTTAATTTCATTAAAAAATGAGTTGTGTGTGACAAAATACAAGTTACTGAAAAACATATGTACAAGCAGGCAAAACTGTTTCAAGCTTTTATTTTGTTTTTTTATTTCTCCTTTCAATATATAAAATCTTGTTAAAAATTATGGATTTGCCGTATCGGTTTCCTTATTTTAGTTAGTATTTGACGTAAATTCTTTCCACGTAATAATTACTGCTATGAGCCGTCAAAATCGAGTCTTATATATCATAACACCACCACCGTACTCCGACGCGTAAGTAATTTTACTTGTTTCATATGATAATACAACAATATGATTCTATATATCTGAAAAATAACTGGTGGTGAAATTATTTAATTCAAGTGATTTTGGAAAAATATTTTTTCGGCTGGCTTTGTTCATTTATCGGTTTATCCTCTCAATCATTCAATCTAGCCTTGCATACGTCATAAAAACCCCCAAGGGTTTGATCCAAATTGACCACACGTCAGAACAAAATCCCAATTTCAAGTGATTTGTTCTTGTGGGTGTTTTGCCCAAATTCTTTCTTTAATTGAATTGCCAAAGATTTACACAAGATTTGAACTTCGGCTTCTCGCTAATTTGGGGCAAAACCCCATTCGATTTTGAGAAAGAATCGAGCTTTTAGTCGCTCAACGAGTGAGGGTTTTGACTCATAGATTCAGTTCAGATACAGTTTTATTGAAGCTATGGAAGCTTATAAGAGATGGGTTCGAAGGAACAAGGAGTATGTTCATTCGTTGGAGTCACTTGCTAATGTATTCTACTGAATTTTGATACTTTTCCTGTGAGGGTTTTTGTTAATTTGTGGAATATTATGTGTTATATGAGCTTTGATGATGGTTAATTTTGTGAATTGGGGATTTAGGAGTGTTTGGACTTGCAATTAAACTGATTATTGCTAATTGTGTGTAAGCTTCAGTACTTGATTGACAAACATGGTAATGATATGGACTTTTTAGTTACTTAAGGTCCAAGTAATCACATTTGGTGAAAGATGCAAGAATAAGATACCTGATTATTGGGATAGTTATAAACTTACCCAAATGTTCCAGGATTTAAGCGCATGGTTATATGATTATGATTCTTCAAGCAGTAATAATCACTTTGAAAACATATGTCCAAACGCACTAAGCATCGGTTTTTTTGTAGTTCTTTTGTATAACTATTTGGAGTAATACTTGTGTTCCACATCTACATTACTTTATGCCAAAAATTGGGTTAATAAAGTGCCTTGCTTGACTATGGAAGATCAAATTACATGACAAGTTTGGTTAATAAAGTTGTTTTACAGAGTTGAAATATGTGTTAGTGTGAAGTATAAGTATAGATGGTTTAAGTAAGAAGTTAAATAAAGGGTAGGATTTCTCTTTGATGATTGTGTTAATGTAAATCGATGATTCTTTAATTGATGTTAATTGAACGTCAGCGATCTATGTTGTTAGTTACTTAAAGTTTATTCGTGTACTTGTACGTGAATTACTGAATTCTAAACTTCTTTTGTGAAAGTGCACAAAGGGTATGATTCTAACAGGTCCTACTCTGATCGGAACTGTAGCCTTATAATCATGAATGCTAATATCTACATTTAATAGGTGTGTTTCCCAAATATTGATTTTGAACAGCATATGTGGTATTAATGTTTCTACAAGCAAAATAGTAATGTTTCTTCTACCCTTATCTCATTGAAGATGTATAAAATGATATATATGTTGAGTTGCTTGATAAACTAGATGAGGTACTAATTCAAAGTTATAAATCAAGCTATAGTAAAACCATGTTGCATTTAACAGTGTTGATAGGGAAGTGGAATGCACAATAAGAATGTGTTGACTGTTGATGGAAAGTGGCTAATATTACACAATAATATAAAACTGATCACGATGTATGTCACTCTTGATCAAATACCAGTCAAATGGACATAAAAAACACCCGCAGTGATTTTTGGTAAAATGCTAGGCCACCAATAGACATGTGCATGATTGGTTTAGAAGAGACGTGAACACGGTGTTTACCTAGGAAAACTTTTTTTTTGGAAGTTTCGAAAAATAAAAAAAACTAAAAATTTTGAAATTAGTCCCTAAAGACGGAGAGTTTTGGTCTCCTGTGAGCCTTTTTTATAATAAGCAACGGAAAGGCTTACGTAGAAACTATGTCAAAAAAAAATTAGAATATCGTTTGGATTAAATAACACCTATTATCTTTGTTTTGTATTTTGAACATTTGGTCCCTAAATATATGATGTTAAATATTCAGGGATTGACATGGCTTCTTCCTGAGAGATTCTCAGAGTCAGAAATCATACCAGAAGCAGGTTTTGTGATATTTCGGTAACTTTTGCCTTCTTTTTTTACCTAGAAACTTATCTCTTCAACTAGTTTTTAAAAAGTTCTGCTTGAAACATGCTAGTTTTATCATTTTTTAAAATATACTCTTTGGACATACAAAAGTCAAATATAGATATCTAAAGTCGAAGTGTGCTCTTTCTAACATTTTATATGTTTTTTTAATGTAGTTACATCGATATTGGGTATAGTGACAGCAGTTAATGAGCATATAATTGAAACAACTCCAGCTAATCCATCTCAAATGCACGCAAGACCTTCGGAACCATCTTTCTTTCCATACTCTTTGTTTTTGACTTTGATGAAAGATGTGGAAACTTTGGTTGAAGTCATGGCACAACATTTCTTTGGTGATGATAATAAATGGAATTTTATTGCTGCTACAGAGGCCACAAAGTAAGCAATGCCTCTCCATGCCTATTTTCTTCTTTCAAAAGTCAGCATTTTACTTTCGGGAGTCAAATCTTGTTCTTTCAAGACTTGAAATTGATACATTGTTTTCGTAATTTTAGCATCAAAAATCAAAATCCTTCCGAATGGTAAAGGTTCTCATACATTCTGATTTATTTACCAGTATATACTCAAGAATCTTGGAAATTGTTGTACTTTTTTAAAGTTGAAAAACAGACCACCTGACTTCGTAATGTCAAAATGTTATTCAGAGTACTAGCTAGACTAGCTTTATTGCGAAATAGTGGGTACAAAATGCTATTGCATGGAGGTGAGACAATAAATGACGGAAAAGGTCCAAACGATGCAAACCAACCGCAGAACCGTGGGCATTTGTTGCATCAGGGACGAAATGGTAATTTCCGACACGAAGGAAGAGCTCTTGCTGCAATGAGTAGATTTGGCGAAAATGCTAGGATGATTTCTGATCAAACATGGTTTCGCAGAGCTGAGCATCATCAACGTGCAATTATGCAGCTTCCCGGTAACTTTAAACTATCTTCTCTTTTCTCACATTTTTAATTTGCTAATCTTTTGGTTTAAAGAATATGTCAAAAGTTATACTTATTATGGTTTCAGAAACCGACGTGAAAAGACCTACACTCTTGAGCTTCTTGTCTGAGAAAGGTCTTCCCGGAGGATTATTTATAACGGGGGAGGTGATGTTTATATTAAGACCCCTTGTTTATGTTCTATTAATAAGAAAATATGGGCCCCGATCATGGCTTCCATGGTTCGTTTCTTTGACCATTGACCTCGTTGGGATGAGTTCCTCGACTATGTTGTTGACCAGTCAAAATGACCGGAAGCTTCATCTATCTGATCCCGAGAAGGATGAGGTAAATTTTTTGTTAAATCTTATCAATTGTTCCTGAAAATTGCTACAATTTTTACAATTTTTTGTTAAACGTGTTGAAGGGTATTTTAGTCGACTGACATATAGGTCGTTGTGGTTTGAATAAAACACAGTTGAGAAGACGAAAACTGTTGTTGGCTCTTTACCTAATGAGAGACCCTTGTTTTGGCAAATACACTCGGTATAGTTTGTAAATTCAAATATTTTCTTATGTCGATTCATTTACAAGATTGGAAACCTGATGGATTTTGACCCAGGAATTGGTTGACTTTTTTTTTTTAATTTTCCCTTCAGGCGAAGACTGGAAAGTACCGAGAAAACACTGGAACATATCCCTGTTGTCGGGTTTCTTACAGGTGTGTTTGCAACGAAACTAATCTTCAATGAATAAGCTGAAGTTGCCATCATACGCGTTTTATTAACATAATTTTTTTAATCATGTTAACTGTGAGTTTCTTAAAAAATCAGAAATCTGTTGATATTGATCTTTTAAGGTTTGTTATCTTGCTGTTGTTTTTGCAGCAAAGCTTATCGAGCTTTTGGTTGGAGCGCAAACGCGTTACACATACATGTCTGGTTCTTGAGAGAAATAGAAACAAAATGGTAAGTTTATGTTTTTACAAACTACAACCAAAGTATCATTTAAGTTTGATATGTATGCAATTTTCTCATCAAGTTGGAAGATAATGATTTTATGGAATAGTGATGTTTAACTAACTCGTTTAAGGTAATCCTTGATATTATATTATATATCCTAATATATGATATATGGGTTTTCCAACATTTGACCGGAATCTGTCCAAAATGTGGCCTAAATCGGGCTGTAATCTGGTCGACAATTAGGATGATTTGGTCCTATTAGGTCCGATTTTGACTGGTTACGACCAGTTACCGATTTTATGCACCAATTATATGAAAATCGCCAAGGTCACCAGCCAACTAGCGATTAATCACCGATTAATCAACCGATTAGGCTGATTTTTACAACAGTGTGAGAAGAAACGACGTATTTGTTGGTTATACTCCCTAAGTTATACTTGCACCAAATGTACTCTCTTCTTCTAAACTTCAGCTCTTGATTTCCCCATCATATGATCCCTAAGTCGCACTTATACCGAATGTGCCAATTTTAAGGTTGTTTTAGAAAAATTCACAAGTTTTGTTTAAATTTAACTGTGAATGGACTTTAGTATGTAAAAGATTGCTAGAGGTTTTCTTAAGAAAAAATAGAAAATAAGTTTTTATGTGTAAAAAATTATTAAGTGCCTTTATAAGAACGATATGATGGCATGTTGGTTTTTTTAGGGTTTTTCCCCCTATAGTTATAAGATACTTGAAATTATTGTATTCGTTTACTTTGTCTTTTTTTAGGCTAAATTACAAATTTCATCCTTTATGTTTGATGAAAATTATGAAATGGGTCCTTTCGAAAAATGACTTTCACTCAATGTCCTTTTTTACAAAAAGTTCTTACGTAATATGTCCTTTTTACTAACTGGGGTTAAATAATTCTGTTAAGTCAAGGGCATTAATGTCATTTTATTCATAAAGGACTACTTTTGTAAGTGTTAAATTTTTTTTATTCTTCAATTCTATTCATTTTTTTCTTTTATTATTTTTATTAATGGATTATTTAGCTTGTTTATTTTATATAATATATATTATTTAATTTATTTATTTTTATTATATATTTTTCAGTATATATGTATATATATATGTATATATATGTATATATGTATATATGTGTGTATATATATATATACATATATATATGTATATGTGTGTGTGTGTGTGTATATATGTATATGTGTGTGTGTGTATATATATATATACGTATGTGTGTGTGTGTGTGACACATAAAATACCACTAATTTTTATTAAACTATTTTAACTCTAATTAAACAATTTTAATGAATTTAAAGTCAGTTTTTAAACATCTAGCTTTCTAATGGCTCATAATGTATTACTCATCTCATTCATCTTTAATTTTTTTAAAACCCTAGATGGCATATCGATGTGACAATATTTTTTAATTATGTTTATAGTACTCATTTTGATCCACTAAAGATGACTTGACACATAAAGATGCTAATTGGAGCCCTTGTTTATCAAGAAATTAACATCTACAATCGTACGTTTAATTCTTTGTTTGTGTTATTTGATTTTTAATGTATTTTTAATTCTTAGTGTGTATAATTTAAAAATATTTTTTTTTCATATTTAGTTAACATGATAACATACTTAAAAGATGATATCACAAAATCATAACTCCAAACAAACGATTGTTGAATAAAATTAGCATAAAGAACTTAAACAAAAACTTAAACTATGGAAATAAAAATACTTTAATAGTGTGAAAGACTGAACAAAAATTTTCAACTGATAAATAAAAGACGTTGATCATAATATTGATCGTAGATATTTAGAACAAATTTTAATAAAAAAATTATTTCGGTTGGAAAAATTAAAAGAGACTACATGAAGTTTCTAAAAAAAGTTAAATAATGTTGCAAAAATGATTAACAATCCTTAGAGGAATAAAAACATAAGTCAATCACAAATGAAAGAGAAAAGAGTAAGTTAAAAATAAGTATATAAAATAAAGAATTAAAATAGTTTTAAAATGATAAAAGTAATAATTCTAATCAAAGAAATGAAAACAAATAAATTTTATTAAAAAATTGTTTCAATTCGTAATAGGTTTTTAATATAAACCATGACCCAAACTATTTAACACAGTTGAAAATTTTATACTAAAATGGTATTAAAATCTTTATACAATAAGCTAAACTATTTAGCACAACTGAAAATATTATACCAAAATGGTATTAAAATCTTTATACCATAAGCCAAACTATTTTTAAAAAATTTTAAAAACCAAAATGATAATATAAAAGCGATAGTGAAATAAAACCGATTACTAGTTTAAATTTTATAACATGAAAAAAAATATTTTTAACCCTCTAATTTGTATTCGTACAATTAGAAAAGTAGATAAATAAATTTTAAAAACAAAAAATATATATAATAAATTAAAAACTATTAATAAAAGTATATTTTATAATAAAATTTAAAAATAATTAAGTAATAATATTTAAGATTTTAAAATAAAAAGTGTATTAAAAAAGATAAAGTAAATAAACTAAAAACATAAAGAAAAAAGAAGTAGTAAAAAATTAAAGATTTCGTCCTTTTAAGTAATAAGGGTAAAATGGTCATTTATACAAAACTAACAGAAAAAGTTAACTTTTGTTAGTTGAAAGGACATAAAATATGATAAGTTTTCAAATAAAGGATGCTCGGTGTAATTATGAAAGTTTAAGGACAAGATCCATAATTTTAATTATACTTAAAGGATAAAATTTATAATTTACTCTTTTTTTTTAATTATCAGACACGTTTGGATTGCACAGACCTAGTTAACCTTTTACTCTTTTTTTTAATTGTGTCTTTTTTGCCAAGTATCTATTCTTATGTCGTGTATCTACCTTTCGCCTATCTACTTTTTGTGTATCTAATACTTTTTTGTGTATCTAATACTTTTTTGTGTATTCACTTTATTTTCCCTGTATATACATGAGTTTTTTTGAAAAATGGGTTGGATTTACTCTTTTCAAAACATTTATGATTATACATTAAGAATTAAGGAGATAGATATTGAACTATTTACTTTTACTGTGAACTCGCATTCTTTGCTTTACACCTATTGTTACAAATTGAACACAAAGAATTGAAATTGAACGAATTCGATTGACAGAAACTTCAGTGGAATTGATGATTGAAAGATTACACTACTAAAAGGAAGAAGATCCTTTTAAAACAATATAGCCGTTAACAACAATTAACAAACTCTAACAACCTTCTACACTATCACTAAACACCTCAAACTTTGATTATTGACATAAAGCACCCCTAAACTAACCGAAGCAATATGAAGCTGCTTCCGAAGCTTATTGTATTACTTCCGAAGCCTTATTGTATTACTTCCGAAGCCTTAGGATAACATCACATTGACTAACTATAGTTGACTTCACAATCCATATAAGAATCAACAATCTCCACCTTGAAGTCAACTCTAGCATTCCATTAGCCAATTCCCAAAGCATCAAGACAGAAACTAAACTTTGATCCAGGCAACGGTTTGGTGAAAACATCAGCTGGATTATATGCAGTATCAACCTTCTCAACATCCACATCCTTAGAGCTCACAACATCCCTTATGAAATGATATTTGACTCTAATATGCTTAGTCCTCTCATGAAATAGACTATTCCGAGATAACAACACTGCACCTTGGTTATCACAGTACACAACTGCACTTGATTGAACTCCCAAATCAATCACAAACCTTTTCAGCCATAGAGCTTCTTTGACTGCCTCAGTTAGAACAATATACTCTGATTCAGTTGTTGACAATGCAACTACTGATTGCAATCTAGCCTTCCAACTGACCAGATTATCTAAGAATTTAAAGGCATATCCAGTGATTGACCTGCCACGATCTAAATCCTTACATAATCTGAGTCAACAAACCCAATCAAATTGTGTGCTGTATTACTCAACTTCTGTGCTGCATTAGTATTGATACCATATATTAAACCAAACTCTCTAGTACCATTGAGATACCTCAACAGCCACTTAACAGCCAACCAATGCTTCTTACCAGGATTAGCAAGAAACCTACTCACAACACTAACTCCATAACCAATATCAGGCCTGCTACACACCATGAGATACATCAGGCTGCCAACTGCATTTGCATATGGAACATTTCTCATATAAGCACACTCTTCTTCTGTTTGAGGACTATCATTACTAAAGAGATTAAAATGATGAGCCAATGGAGTACTAACAGGCTTACTATTGTCCATACCAAAATTTCTCAGCACCTTCATTAAATAAGTACCCTGAGACACTTTCAACTGCTTGCAACTTCTGTCTCTAACAATTTCCATCCCAATAATCTTCCTGGCCTCACCAAGTTGCTTCATATCAAACTCATCCATCAGCAACTTCTTAGTAACTTCAATTTGAGACTTGTCTTTGCAGGCTATAAGCATGTCATCCACATAGAGTAACAAGAAAACATTAATGTGACCAGCTGCTTCTTTCACATAGACACAACTGTCATATAAGCTTCTTCTAAATCCATGACTGACAACATACTCATCAAATCTTTTATACCATTGCCTCGGTGACTGCTTGAGACCATACAAGGACTTTTTCAAGAGACACTTTATGTTCACTGCCCTTTTCTTCAAACCCTTTAGGCTGTGCCATGTAAATCCTCTCATCTAAGTATCCATGTAGAAAAGTTGTTTTAACATCCAGCTGTTCCAATTCTAAATCCTGATGAGCTACTAATGACAAGATCATTCTTATTGAAGAGTGTTTGACCACTGGAGAAAAGATCTCAGTGTAATCTACCCCAACTCTTTGGGTAAATCCCTTTGCCACCAGCCTAGCTTTGAATCTAGGCTTGTCCCCAGGAGTAGCCCCATCCTTTAACTTGTATAACCATTTACATGCCACCAGCTTTTGATCAGCAGGCCTATCAACAAGCTCCCATGTCTCATTCTCAAGCAAAGATTTCATTTCATTCTTCATAGCAGTAATCCATTCACTCTTCTCACTTGAATTGACTGCTTCATCAAATGTCATAGGCTCATGCACAGCTTCAAATTCAGCTGCCATGTATGCCACTGCAGATATGTCATCCCCTTCTCTAAACCTCAAAGGAGGTTGAACATTTCTTCTTGGTCTTCCCCTACCAATACTGTAAGGAACCTCATGAGTATGACTACTATCATCATCTCTGTCACTTTGAGTGTCTGTGTGTTCTGGTGTTGGAGGCTCCACCTCTATCTGAACACCCTTGGTTAGAGATTCAGGGACCTCTACTTGACTAGATCCACCTACTATATCTTTGTATAGTACCTTTTCATTAAAAACTACATCTCTACTCACCAAAACTTTGGAATTCTCAAGTGTCCATAGCCTGTAGCCCTTTACACCTTCTGAGAAACCCAGAAACACACACCTTTGAGCTCTAGGATCCAACTTCCCTGACTGATATGTGCATATGCCAAAGATCCAAACACCTTTAGGTTGTCATACCTCACCTTCTCACCTGACCACACCTCCATTGGGGTCTTCTTTTGGATTGCAGCACTGGGAGATCTGTTAATCAAATAAGCTGCTGTTGACACAGCCTCAGCCCAGAAGGACTTAGGCAATCCAAAACTTGTTAGCATACATCTCACCCTATCTAACAAAGTTCTATTCATCCTTTCCACCAACCCATTTTGCTGTGGTGTACCTGGAACTGTCAGATGCCTTACAATTCCATGTTCTCTACAAAACTTTGAGAACTCTTCACTACAGAACTCAAGACCATTATCAGTTCTCAATTTCTTTACCCTTCTCTCAACTTGTCTTTCAACCAAGGCTTTCCAGTCTTTAAACTTGTTAAAGGCTTCATACTTCTTCTTTAATGGATACACCCACACCCTCCGGGAATAATCATCAATGATTGACAGAAAGTAATACGCTCCACCCAATGACACATGCTTTGCTGGCCCCCAAAGATCCGAGTGCACATAATCCAACACCCCTTTTGTACTATGATTCCCTTTATTGAACTTGACCCTGTGGGCTTTACCCAAAATGCAATACTCACAGAACTCAATGGTGCAATCAGTTAACCCTGGCAACACCCCTTGGTTCTTTAATTCAACCAATCCTTGTTGACTTATGTGCCCAAGCCTTTCATGCCATAAGATAGCAGCTTCACTTCCAATCCTTGTCGACTTATGTGCCCAAGCCTTTCATGCCATAAGATAGCAACTTCACTTCCTGTGGTTGTCACCATAGACACCTCTTTTATACATACATCCCCATCAAGAGTGTATATGTTGTTCTCCCTCCTGGTCCCTGATATCATAACCAATGACCCATTGATCACCTTAGCTTTCCCATTCTTGAGGCACACATGATGTCCAGCCCTTTCAAAAGTGCCCATTGACATCAAACTTCTCTTTAACTCCGGAACATATCTAACATCAGTTAGGGTCATCTCAGTGCCATTGTGTAACTTGAACAACACTGATCCAATCCCATGGATTTCACAGACTCTATCATCCCCCAACTTCACTGTCCCGGACTTATTTAGTGTCAATTTAGAAAATACCTCTTTCAATGGGGTCATGTGAAATGAGCAGCCAGAGTCTAACACCCATCCTTTGTTGTTGCTATCAGTGCCAATAGTCATCAGTACATCGGCACTCTCATATCCATCAGAATTCCCATCTGACTGTGTGCAGTTGTTTGAAGCTTTATACCCCCCTTTCTCAGCTTTCTTGCCTTTCCACTCAGGGCAATCTTTCTTTAAGTGCTTCTCGGATTGACACACAAAGCACTTCCTCTTGGATCTTGATTTGGACCTTGTTGGATGTCTTGTTTTTAAATTCCTTGAGTCTCTTGTCTCAGGCCTGCCTCTTACAAAGAGACCCTCTCCACCTTCATCTTGTGAATCTGTCCTTTTCTTCAACTCTCTTGAGTTTAATGCTGCTAGTACTTCTTCCATGGTTAGGGTATTCCTACCATACAGTAGTGTATCCACAAAGTGTTCGTAGTTTGTGGGCAAAGAAGTCAAGAATATGAGGGCTTGATCTTCTTCACTTAACTTGATTCCAATGTTTTCAAGATCCAGTATCAACTTGTTGAAGTCATCAGTATGGTCTTCAACTGATTTCCCTGAGTTCATGTGAAAGGTGTATAGCCTCTTCTTCAAATACAACCTATTCGCCAAACTCTTTGTCATATACAATGACTCGAGTTTGGTCCAGATTCCCGCTGCCGTGGTCTCCTTCGTGACTTCACAAAGCACCCGATCACCCAGGCTGAGGATGATGGCGCTGTGGGCCTTGACGCCCTGTTCTTTCCATTTCTCGGTGATTTCCCTCCTTTCTTTATCAGTCGCTCCGACCGGAACAGGGGCTTCACCTCCGGTGAGTGCTTCCGTCAATCCTTGGTGAACAAGAAAGGCCTTCATCTTCACTCTCCACAAACTGAAATCATTTTTGCCATCGAATTTCTCGATTTCGAACTTGGTGGATACCATCGTCTCCTCAATTAACCAACGCGATCGAATCAATTCTTCAAGCTTGAGCCGAACCAGGCTCTGATACCACTTGTTACAAATTGAACACAAAGAATTGAAATTGAACGAATTCGATTGACAGAAACTTCAGTGGAATTGATGATTGAAAGATTACACTAGTCAAAGGAAGAAGATCCTTTTAAACACAATATAGCCGTTAACAACAATTAACAAACTCTAACAACCTTCTACACTATCACTAAACACCTCAAACTTTGATTATTGACATAAAGCACCCCTAAACTAACTGAAGCAATATGAAGCTGCTTCCGAAGCTTATTGTATTACTTCCGAAGCCTTATTGTATTACTTCCGAAGCCTTAGGATAACATCACATTGACTAACTATAGTTGACTTCATAATCCATATAAGAATCAACACCTATAATAATTTTTGATGGTTAATGGTTCTAGGTTTTTCATAAATTACGATCAACCCATTAGATTTTGATCAGATCAAAATTAAACTATTTTTGATGGTTAATGGTTCTAGGTTTTTCAACCGGCGTTTCTTTAAGTTTTGGTATACTTGTTGGATCGGTTTATCTGATTTTGCTTTTAGGGCGTGTTTGGGATTGCTTCTCAAAACAGCTTATTGACTTATTGACTTTTTCAATAAGTTAATAAGTTAGTATGGAGTCATTTATTAACTTATTTCTCTCACAACCATCACATTGTCAAACACTATAAAATGACTTTTTAAAATTTAAAAAAATCAATAAGTTAAAAAGTAATAAAAAAACACTCCCAAATACCCACTTAAACTTATTCTTTATTTTGTGTTATATGGTACATCCAATCATTAATAGAAATGTTAGATTAAAACAAATACCGAACCGATATTCAATATTTATCAAGTAATTAAATCTTGGAAAAGCATCATAGATGGTCCCATTTAAACAGCTGGTTCAAAACCGAGTGAAATTAACTTGATGTCATAGATAACGAACTCCATGTGGATATAAAGCTAAATTATGACAACTTATATAAAAAGTAGAGAAACCATCAGGGTTTGCCATGGTGGCCACCTCGATGAGGGACTAGGACAAGTGATCGTAAGGTCGCGGGTTCTATCCTGAAGGGGGAGGGTTTACCCACAATATGTGGGGTTCCCGCCCGGAGGTAGGGGTCCCAGCTTCGGCTGTGGGTCACGGCCCACGTCTCACAGTGAAAAATCCCCTTGACGGTTGAAATGGACCGGCTATGAGGGTCGAACTGGGGTCTCGCGGTTGAGGAGGTAAAGGATTTCCCGCTAAATCACACCCTTCAAAAAATATATATAAAAAGTAGAGAAATAAAATTTTAATTAATAAATAAATGTAAATCTATCTGTCAACAGCTTTATAATACCTTTTTTAGATACTCATGAGTGGTCTTTTACAATTCACATTTTCTCTAAAGGATCAATTTCAAAAAAATAAAATGTTATAATATATAAATTTTGTTAGTGGACACTAGAAAAATATAAATTAATTTATAGGCTCAAATTCTTTTTTGATTTGCCATAATTAATATAATAATTGGTTTTATCCAATCTATATTCAACCCCCATCAACGAAAATTGTAACATACTAACATGCATTAAGAGCACATCGATTAAGTAATATGTGTGTATATGTATGTATTTGTGTGCATGCATGTATATCTCTTGAAAATAACTATAATAATATAATATATGTTTCATGTTTGTATATCTTAGTATGTATGAAATGTTTTTGGAAATTGTGTCATGCATGTGACGTAGAGAACTAGAGAACAAACAATATAAAATGCCAAAAAAAAGTATCATGATAATCTATCTCACTACTCTAATAAAAGGTAATTATAATTGTCACATGTTATTTTTTAGAATCATCTAATGCCACGTGTCAGCATTATATTCATTCTAATCAAAATTTTCCCGCTTCTCTCTCCTATTAAATAATCACATTAATTACTAATAATATTATCTATTTATTTTTACATTATAATTAGTATTTAAAAAATTAAGAAAGATAAATTTTTATTAATCTTATTTCTATAGAGATAGTTTTTTCTAAAAAGATTTTTTTCTAAAAAATAAAATTATTTTTACGTAATATTTTAAAACTGGTTTTTAAAGTAATTTTTTTAATAAAACAAAAATAATTAAAATAGAGATTTATATAGTAAGGAAATTTAAAAAAAATTAATGTTGTTTTAAAATAAAATGTCTAATTTATCTTTGAAAAAATAAAAAAATTAAAAGGTTCATATTATTATTTTATTACTTATAACTATTACTTATACATAATTTCAATCATATCATGTTTTAGTCTATCATTTTATAATTAATAATTTTTAATCAATTTAATATTTTATTTATTCAACCCGTGTATTACACGGGTTTACTAAAACTAGTACTATATAATAAAAGAGTAACTACAATGCCACATGTCACTCTCATATTACTCCTCAAAAAAATTTTTCCCGCCTAAACTAATATATTATTTAGTCATGTTTTTTATTTTAAGAAACTTAATTAATACTATATAATAAAAGAGTAACTACAATGCCACATGTCACTCTCATATTACTCCTAAAAAAAATTTTTCCGCCTAAACTAATATATTATTTTAGTCATGTTTTTTATTTTAAGAAACTTAATTAATAGTAATAATTCATTTGTTTTAATTTTAATTTTTATATTATCAACTTAATTGTGTAATCGTATTGTTTTCAACTATACATATTTTTATAGCTAAATAAGATTCAATTTAAAAAAACAAAAAAGAAAAAATATTTATTGATATATTTATTTATTTTAGATTAGTGTGATTTTAATACAACTGCTTTTAATTTTAAACGGGTTAATTATATATTTATTTAAAAAGTATTTGAATATTTATAATTTATAAATGTAACTTTTGTTTTTCATTGTTATAGTAATTCATAACTTAGGTGGTGTTTGTTTTTTTAGAAAAAGAGCTTAGCTCTTTTGTCTGCGCCAAAAAGAGGCTGGCAGATGTTTGAGGTCTGCAGAGTGTTTGTTTTTTTGAAGACGTTTCATTAAAAAACGTCTGCGTGACCTCTTCTTGGAGAAGAGGTGGACTAATGTCTTCTTACCTCTACAAACCTCTTCTAACCTCTCTAGTCTACTCTTCCAAATTCAACTTCAATTTCCTCCTCCGTCAACCACCGCCACCCACCACCACCACCACCACCGGCGACACCGATGGGCAACTGCTTCTCCGGCGATGACAACGGCAAGTTCGCCGTCGGCGGCACTTCCGCCGCCCCTGATACTCTCATGACTGAATCGTAAATCCACCGTCGCCGGAGGTCAAAATCCCCAAATTCACCATCACCAACAATGGCGGTGCGACTGAAGGCGATGACGACGAGGTCAAAATCCCCAAAATCCACCGTCGCCGGAGGTCAAAATCCCCAAAATCCACCGTCGTCGGAGCCTTAAGAAAAGAATCACCATCAATCCCACTGGCTTCTCATTATTCACAAATCATGAAGGCCTGTAGCATCAATTTGTCTCTGTTTAAACCAAAACCCCAAATCCCAATCCTCCCGAGCGATAAATCTCTCGGAAACAAATTCTGTTTTCCATCTCCACCGGGTACTAAAGCGCCGTCAGTGTATCCTCTATATTACAATCAAGTCAATCTCATCGACAACGTCCCCGAAGATCAATTGCGATTTCAAGGGTACAAATGTTGTTTCCCTTTCATTTTGCAGTTAATTATGAGTTGTTGTTGGATTGGGTGTTTTAGCTGTTGGGTTATGCTTGAATTTACTTGAGGGATGATATTAGGTTTTATTGGTTGCTCGTTTGTATGCTTGTTATGGATTGATTTTGTATGTTTGTACGTATACTGATATTGGATTCACTGTTAATGTGAATTGTTGCGAATTTGATTACGATGATGAAAATCTGCATCAGAGGCAGAATTTCTATTGGTGATATACTTTATTTTGCATAGTAATTACCTGAGGCAGAATAGTGTAGCATTCCTAGTATGAGTTCAGCAGTCTGCAGACGTTACAAAACAAACAGTTTTTTAATACAGGCTGCAGAGGTTTGGTCCACCTCTTCTCCTACAGATGTCTGCAGATGTGGTCTGCAGACTGCAGACGTTTTACCTCTTCAGAAACAAACAGCACCTTAATCATACGAGATATTTATACATTTATGAATTATATTGTTTTTATATTTTCAATCCGTGTATTACGCGGGTTTGTTAAAACTAGTATCTTATATAAGATGTCAGATGTATTGAAAGAAATAAACCAACGTCTTTCCAATATCATGAGTTTGGGTTGAGATGATTTCATATCATTTATGATTGTGAATTTATATACTGTTTATAGTTTCAATACGTATAAATAGGTATTCAATGAATTCAGGTAATTAGACAGGCATCAACTTGTACCACACATCCATTCCATAGCGTTAACGCTCAAATCACTATCGTTTTTGAACTATTTCCGAACATAGTACCAACTTAATTTTCAAAAGTTACAAACCATTAATACACAGGACATGATACTAAGTGTGTGGAGGAGCACCGCGCTACCCCCTGTCCAGAATGCATATGTTACATGTATGTATCTAACGTGCAAACTTTTCTTTGACCATAGTGTTTTAATTTTCTGATTTTCCGTATATTTAAGTAATGGAGATAATCATAGAATAGAATAGCTTTTTAAAAAATCTAACTATAAACCTTCATAAAGTGAAAATAAAAAACTAAAAAATAAAAATAAACGAAGCTAGCCAATTATGAGTATCCACGTGTCGGAACCCCACAAAGTAATCATGAACCCATTCCATTCAGACACGTGGCAGACTCCGTTGCCGTACGCTGCATTGCTGTACTGGTCCACCGTATCCGGGTCCCATTTAACGCGCATAAAATCAACGGTTTAGAATCAAGTGGCCCACTTAACTGACCCACAATCCACCAAAAGTGGTCCTTTACCGGGGTCCACTTATGCACCATCATAATGGTCCCACCACATTTACCATAGACCCACCAACACCGAAGCCGTGCCCACAATGTAGACCACATTACACTCACTCTTCCCTCACGTGTTCACTACTTGACGATAAGACTAGACGTGAAAGCGTAATAAAAAAAAACATTGCCCGAGTCATCTGATGAGAAACCATTCCCTTAGATGTGAGAGTCGTGAGCACTCACATGACGTGAGCACTCACATGACGTGAGGGCTCACATATCCCTTAAAGCGTCTTTTGTTACATTTAATCAAATGAAAACATCTAACATCTTATATAATTAATAACTAAAAATTCAATCAAAATTATTAAACTACGATGTTTTACGTGACAGTCTTTATGCTCACATTCACTAAATAATAATTAGTGAAAGAAAAAAAAAGAAACTGAAGCAAGCCTTGTTAATGCTCGGAAGGTGTTCGATGATTTGCCTGAATGAAATGAAATTCTTTTCTCTCGTGAAGATGCATCGGGCCATCGCTGACGATATGAGCTCCGGTGGTTGTTACGGTGGCGGAGGCAGAGGCACTGGTGGTGATAGAACATGTGTTGCTTGACGTTGGTTTCTGTTCTCCAGTGGTGAAGAAGGATATGGGTGCGGCAGAAATGTTTAAAAATGGTGTTGTGGGTGGCCGAAACGCCCAAAACGCGGTGGCTCCGGTGACGGGTATGGCCCACACCGGCACGAAAGATTGAGGCTGTGCGGTGGTTGTCATCACCGGAGCAAGAACAGTGGCGTTGGTGGCGATGGCGGTGGTGGTGGTGGATGGGAGTTTTCTTTTCTTATCGGTGGTGGTGTTGGTGACGGAGGAGGTGGTGGGGATCCTGAGGGTGCCGTTGACCGTGGTGGCGATGGCGGGGATAGTACCGGTACCCGTGGCGGCGATAATTGATGGTTCGGCTTGTTGCATTAGCCACTGGATTGTTTCGCCGTCGGACTTGTGGCCGAGCTCTCTGGTTAGCTGAAATATTCTTGCAGCGCAAGTGGCGGGCATTCGGACCCTTCTCCCCCGACCCTCCACCTTCGTATGGCGGTCCTTGGAGGACCGCTTAGACGAAGGTGGTGCTGGTAGCGGTGGAGTTTGTGTTTTTTTAAAGAATTGTTGTTCTTCTAATAAAGGTTCATTTTTTAATTGAATCTTATAAACCTCTTGTGGTGGTGGTGGTGGTGGTGGTTTCATGGTGGAAGTAGTATAGTTTAGATGAAAAGGGATGCAAAAGGTTTTTGGTTTGAGTGTGTGAAATCAAGAATGAAAGATAGCAGAGGTTGGGTGAATATCATGGTGAATGGCTGAATGAAGGGACCCATGATTGGACCACCAATACCACTTTAGAGATTGCAATTGCATTCTTGAATATTGTGGGGACAAATGGTACCGGAGAAGAAAATCGATGAAATGCATAACCCAATTTCTACATGGCGTACCTGGTGCTGCAAAGAGCTCCCGCGTTTTTCGTAGGGTCCAGGGAGGGTCCGTCCCATTTAAGGGAAGATGTACGCGGTCTTTCCCCCACATTTTGTGGGGAGACCGTTTCCACGGATCGAACCTGAGAACTTCGGTCCCTTAGGAACAACTTTTACCGCTGCGCCAAGGCCCGCCCTCCATAACCCAATTTCTACACTCATGATTAATTGATTACGACTTTAAATTGTTTTTTTTAACAGTAAACGAATACTTCAAGTCCGGGCATTCAAGTAGATCATTGGCGAGAAGCCATCCACGTTCTACGAACACAGTCAACACTGGTGACCTGTCTCGTCCATCATTTCAAGAAAACCTACCGCCCAAAAACTCACTGTGATAAAACCCCTAATTCACCTGAAGCATATTGCACCAAGTGAGACTTGAACCCATTAGAAAATCTTTGGGATATACTGGGTTTGTTTGTTTGTTTGTTGTTTGGCTATGACTTTAAATCGTAATTGTTAGCTCATAATTTGTTTAGTCAATGCGAAACTACTTCACTTGATAGACGCTTGCCTTTTTAAAATAGAGATCATGAATTCAAACATAGACATGATGTAAAAATATATGGAGTGGTTTAAGAGTATATTTGTTGTTGAAAAAGAATTTATTGATATGACATGTTCATATTAGTCAGTTTATCTGGAAGGGTTCACACATTGTAGTTTTCTCTCCATCATTCACACATGCTCCTCACGAATGCGCTCTTGCATACATATTATTGACGGTCTTCCTCTTTTTCACACACTCTCCACCAGTTTTTTTTATTTCACTTATAGGGGTGGAGATTACCGTTGAGGGGCCGGACATTAAGGTATGAAAAAACAGGTGATGTGAAGTTAACATGGTTGACTCGTTTTCTTAAGATGAATTGGAGTGAAATGTGTTTACGTCTAGATGGAGTTAAGGGGCCTTATGCTATACCACGTGAGCTATGTGTTCTTTTAATTACAAGGAGTCGAGGACCTGTTAAAGCTTAAAACAATTAGTTATCTATCCTTTTCCATAATGTTAAAGAGTAAAATACAGTGTTTTCACGGCCGGATCGGACCGGCCGGTCCGACCGGTCGAACGGGGGATCGGCTTGGTGGGCGGTCCGGTCGTGTATGAATCGTTTTATGGGGGTCGAACCGGCCGGTTGTACCCGAGTCGGTGGTCGGACCGGTTCGGACCGGTTTTGAAATTTTTTTTTATTTTTTTTTACTTTTTTGAGTAAAAACGGGGCGTTGAACTATAAATTAGTGTGCTAGATCAAAAAGTAAAACCGAATTCAAAAAACGGGCTCGCACGGGCCTGCGTTTTTGAAGCTGCATTCGTATCCGCGACACGTGCGGGCACACACGAGTTCGCGGGAAATCCAACCTTTTTCCCCATTTTTGCACCCCCCTGCGCGCGGGTAGTACTTGTGGTAAATATGTCATAAAGATACACTAGAGTGATAAAAAATACTTATAAACCAAATATCACTTTGTCCCCACACTAATGTGGGACAAAGTGTTCACCATAATCTTAAACATACATTCACACACACCCAAATATACTTAAATTTTATATATAACTATAAAATACATATATAAATCATATATAAATTACTTATATTTAATTACATATATAAATATAATTAAAATATAGTTAAATCCGGTCCAACCGGTCCGACCACCAAACCAGTAAGGCGTTCGGTTCGACGTCCGATCTGGTTCTGAAAAGATTAGTAAAATACTTTAAAATAGTAATATTGCTTCTAGAAGTACTTTCACAATTACTCGTTAGTTTCGTCAAAATATCCACATCATGTTTGACTATTCAGTGCCACGTGATATTTTTGTGACGCACAAGCATTCTTTAGCTTTTTAAAGAAAACAATTATTTAGTGTCATGGTGCGTAATAAATTGTTAATATATCTTATAATTTCATACCTTAAAAGACTATGGAGTGTTACATACAAGTATATATGAAATAATTTAACTATGTGTGTTTTCAGTATCACCAACCCTTTGGTTGAATAGTAGCCTTATGACTTTCTCTAGTGTAAATTGTGAGTTCGAGTTTTACTGGCAACAAAATGTTGGTGGTGGGACGGTTTTAGCGCAGTGGGTATTCGGGTGGCAGGTTTTCTCCGGAATTGATTGTTGGTGGACTTGGTCTACTTAGCGCTGTCTATACTCGCGAGCGAATGGATGATTATCTGATTCCACCAACCATCTTTTATCAAACGGGTCCACCAACCAATGAACATTGATATTGTGGTTTCACACTTCCATGTTTCAATAATGTGGATGTTTACCGTATTGTATTTTTCTCGTTGTACTTTTAGAAGATCTAATTATTACTTTTATTACACGCATTCACACATCTTATAACATAGGATTTTATAAAATAAGGTGACAAATATTTCAAATGGGAAAATAACCTTAAACATATTTGATGTTTGTTATGATAAAATAATACACCATGTAAAAAGTTAAAACCCGTGTAAGATTTAAAAAATTTACAAAAGATATTTTTAGTTAGTAATGAAACAAGATCTTGAAAAAAACAATAACTTTAGGATTTATTTATTTATTTTTTAAGTTAGTAAAAGATTTTAAATCATTATCAAAGAAAAAAACATATAGATATGGTAAGATTGACAATTGAAATAGGAGACTGTTGGCTCCAAAAAATAAAAATAGGCTGGAAAACAAAATTAAAGACAGAAAGATGGCACGTGTCTTCATAGATATTAATTTATAGTGTAGATGTGGAGTGATAGTCGGTGAGGGGATTCCTTAACTCGATATAGTAGTTCCTTGCTCAGGAATAGATCGATTTCGCTGCTATCCATGATAATGACTTTCTTAGCAACTGAGAGGTTAGAAATTATAAAGATGATGAGAAAAATGGAAAAAATAAAAGAACATCAACAATGAAAAACATAAATAGGAAAATAACTGCTAATGTGGGGCTAGTTCGTCTCTTAAAGAGGAGGTCCTGTGTTTAAACTCAATCATGATTTAACTTGATGTAATTTAAGAGTATGAGTAGAATAAATTTGTCGTTAAAAAAAAAGAAAAATAACCAAGGTTAATGTGATTTCTTTAAAATTAGTAAATTACGCGTGTTTAATTATTTGTTGCTATATTATCGCTCAAATTCCAATCACTTCACAACTGCAGCCTGAAGTCCGCCGACCGTCTCTGCACCACCGCCACCAACTTCCGACGACCCACGGCGGTGACCACCCTCCTCCACCAGACGCCCGACGGTCTGACCACCGTTCCGACCACCCTCTGATCTCTCAATTCTGAGATTCTAGTAAGCCTTAATCTCTAAGCTCTCTGTTAATTTTGTATGTTGTAAATCCCAACAATGAGATCAATTGTTAACACTTAACATCATGTAGCCGTTAGTTGCTTTGTGTATGAACCCATGATTCTATCCCTGAAATGGGATACTCTTTATCTACCTTTTCTTGTGTAATTGCTCGTGAAGAATCTCTGATACTGTTGGCACACAAGGTGTTCGCCGTAATGCTCCACTTAAAAATGACATCATATAGTAGTTTTATTGTTGTTAACTATATTGAATTCACTTTTTCAGGCGAAATAAGTGATTAATCGTGTCGAATTTGTGGGCATCTTTACCATTTTCATACAGGCAGTTGAAATGGCTGCTGTACCTGCAAACATCCTTCAGTCATTCTTTGTAGCTGCAAATTCATCTACATTAGATGAGTCTTTGGAGAATCTTGTAGAATTGGCTAGAACAAGTGACGGTCGCTCTGATCTTGCTTCGAAGAATATGCTCACCACAACTCTTCAGCTATGCGAATCGCTGTCGTGTCCTTCTTGTGGTGGAACTCTTTTGTTGGCCCTTAAACTCATCAGAAACTTATGTGCTGGAGAACTGCGAAATCAGAATTCGTTTATTGAACAAAATGGAGTTGATATAGTATCGAATGTGATCAGCTCTAAAGAACTTGTTGGTGATTCAAGTCTTGGGATTATTAGAATGGGGTTACAAGTTCTGGCCAATGTTTCTTTGGCTGGGAAGGAACATCAGGTTGTTATTTGGGGTCGTGTTTATTCTCCGGAGTTTGTTGAGATTGCAAAGGTTAGAAGAAAAGAGACTTGTGATCCTTTGTGTATGATTGTTTATACTTGTATCGAAGAGAATCAGAAATTGCTTGACCAGTTATGTTCGGATCATGCTTTGCCTCTTCTCGTGGAAATTGTCAGTACGGCTTCGGCAGGTAAATTTCTTGTTTAACCCATCTGTTTCCTCTAGAGCTAATATACATTTTTTATCTTGCCTGTTTTACCTGCTAGAGATAGACCATAGCATGAAATGAGAGGACCCATTCATAAATAAATGGGTCGAAATCGCCACCTGTAGTTATGAGTTCTGTAAATTGAAGAATAAATTATTTACCACAAAAGGAGCGAATAAGTTTTCGACTCGTCGTACCTGTAGTTTCGTTGCAAACAAACGAATGCACACTTTGCTAAAATGCAAAAAAATGCCAAAGATCCCGGGGAGCAATTTTAACCATCATGCACTCAGGTTGTTTTTGTCCATTAGAAAACCAGCCATTGGAGATTGCAGATTTTGGCATTCTTGTATCTTTTCTATTTCTTTATGCATTTTTTGCAAATACAATGGCTAGTTCGCAGCAAACTACAAGCATTATCTCAAGAAAACAGATTCAAACTTTAGATAAGTCATTATATAAAATATCAAAATTTTGTTCTTATATGTTTAAATAATTTTAAAGGTATTAATGCTTATTTCTCATTATATATTTTCTTCTTTTTGCCATGCACCAGTTGGCTTCGGAGAAGATTGGCTGAAGCTGATCCTTACAAAAACATGCATTGAAGAATCTTACTTCACACCCCTCTTTTCAAAGCTGCAGCATGAAAATAGTGATGGTAGTTCACCCCAAATGCATACATGCACAGAAGCTCAATCATTTTTATTAAGCATCCTTTCGGAGATGATGAACGAGCAAATAGAACATATTACACTCTCCAAGGTTTTCGCTTTTGAAGTTTTTAAGATTCTAAAAACCACTTTGGGAGTTGTTAATTGTGTTTCACGGCCAGATTCAGGTCTTCCAACCAGCTCTCCTGACATTAATGTTCTTGGCTATTCTCTCTGCATATTAAGAGATATATGTGCATTTGATGGCCGTGTGGATATCGTTGATTCTTTACTATCACTGGGGCTAATCCAGATGCTTTTAGATTTGCTTCGTGATCTTGAGCCACCTACAATAATCCGGAAAACATTAAAGAATGCTAACAATCAAGATTCTACTACTTACTGGGGTAAATTATGCCCGTATAAAGGATTTCGTAGTGACATTGTCGCTGTTATTGGGAATTGTGCTTATAAAAGGAAACAAGTTCAAGATGAGATCAGGGAGAGAAATGGTATTCTTTTAATGTTGCAACAATGTGTTACTGATGATGAAAATCCGTTCTTGCGTGAGTGGGGTATATGGGGTGTTAGGAATTTGTTGGAAGGAAATATAGAAAATCAAAAGGTAGTTAGTGATTTGGAAATTCAAGGTTCAGTCGACTTGCCAGAGCTGACTACACTAGGGCTAAGAGTGGATGTGGATCAGCAGACTCGGCGTGCTAAGCTTGTAAACACCACCGGTTGAAGACTCTGATCAGGTACTGTACTACTAGCTCTGTCTGTTTTTAAACATGATTTTGGTTAGTAAATTATGTTGTTTTTTTGAAAGATGATCTTTCTTAGAATCTTAGTTTCAACCATTTTACAATTAACATATGTTGCATACATCTACATGATCTGATGTGAAATGAAGATCTGACTCCATGTCCTATCATTAGACACAAGGCTAATTAAAACATGTAGAATGATGTAATATGTATAAAGTGATACGAATAGCGGTAACCTAATAAGAAAAAAACATGGAAAGTTGTTAGGAAGCTCCCATTCTCCCAATGTACATGTTGTAAAACATACTTGTTCATATTGACAGGATAATGAATAGCCAAAACTCAAAAGAGTTCTAACTTTTGGTTCTATGTTGGCCGCCGAGTGAAGAAGCTTTACATATTCAGGTGACTGGCTGCAAAACTTTCTTGTGATGGGTGAAGTTGCAAGCATGTGTTTCAAGATGTTAAGAAAAGCATTCTTTATATGTTAAGTGCTTATTTTGAGGTTTTGTTGATTTATAACTTATAAGGGTTGTGAAAGGAAACTATTCATTATACTATATTGTTAGTGTATTTTATTAAAGATTCTGTATTTTATGTGTAAATATGTTGGTTTTCTTTTGGTAAAAACTAGTTCTATAGAATGAAACAACCTGGTTTTCATGACTTTTGGATGTAGTTATGATCAATTCGCAACAGAGAGAATGTGGACCCTTTTGCCATTTTGTTTCAATATGGTTGTTCAATACAAAAGCATTTTTAAGTAGATAACTGCTAGAATCACATAAATATACGTATATGTTATTTTAATTGTGATATATAAGAAGACTATCCTACTCTTTTTCTAGCTCTCAATGTGTTTATATTATGCTTATGGTTTTTTTTCCCTCCTAACAAACGCGTAAGAGATCATACTCGATTAAGTAAAATTGAAATTAGTCAAATGGAGTTTGTCAAGCAAAAATAATATCAAGTGGAGTATATAACAAGCAAAAAGAAGTGAAAAAAATTGAAGATCCTGACTTGTATTTGCAGGCTTATCATATATTTAAAAAAACCTAAAATTTCTTATTGTATTATACTAAGTAAAGGTAGGTGGCTTTTTGCGTCGGCCTTTACTCCCTCTTAACTTTATTTACAATATCATCTCCTCCTTTAAAAACTTTATAAAATGTCATTATTACCCTCTTGAGTTTTTAAAGTTTCGTGTTACCCCTATAGAATTTTTACTTAAAAAACTAAACTTACATTTGTATATTTATGTACATGGCGGTATAAATCCGAGTCCGTCTATGTATGCAAATTTTGTTTAGAAACGACTTGGGTCATATAAAATGTTTTCGTGCTTATTTTATATACACTTTTAGATGATGTATGTTTAACAGTTTTTTGTTGGTCTACGTTTTAACATAATTTTTTTTAAAAAATATGTCGGGTCAAATATAATACACTTTGATAGTGTTTGTTTTTTACAAAAAGCTCTTCCCCACCTCTTCATTTGCGCGCATTTAGACGTGGGAAGAGATTTTAATAGCGCAGACTGTTTGATTTTCGGAAGACATTTCATTTAAAAATGTCTTCCTGAGGTCTTTATGGGGCAGACATGAACTAGTGTCTTCAGGCGGGAAGACGTTTCATCAAACCTCTTCTCCCTTCACAAAAACCTTTTTGAGCCCTAATCACTAAACACAAAACACAACCAACCACCATCCTCATCCTCCTCTCCTCTCTCCACGAGACCTTCCTCCCATCGGCGCCCTCCAGCCACCGCCGCCTCGCTCCAGTCGCTCCCTCCTGTCGCGGCTCTCCACGCTGGCCCCCTCCAGCCGCGCCTCCTCCAGGCCGCAGCCCTGCTCCTCGCGTCCTCCAGCCCGGCGCCTCCCTCCAGCCGCCCCCTCCTGTCGCGGCTCCTCCAGGCCGGCCCCCTCCAACCGTCTCCTCCAGGCCGCCGCCTCTCCTCCACCCACCTCCTTTTGATTTCACCCTTCAACCTTTGATGTTTGGAGATTTGGGGAGTTTTTGGATTTGCATTTTGGAGCTGATTGCGTGATTTATTTTTTTAGTATCTGGATTAAAGGTTTGAATGATTGGATAAACATCTGTATGCTTCTAATTATGTTAATTTTTAAGGATTAAATCATCAGTTTCATACGTGGTGTGACAAAATTGATTGTTCACAAAGGAAGTCTTTAATCATTTTCAACGAAAGTGTTCTGTTTGGTAATTTTATCAATTAATGTCATTTATAAATAGATTTCCCCAACACTAAAAACACTTGATGACTACAAGTTCACACAAATGTTTTATTACAAACAGTCTTCTGCTGCAGATGTTAAAAAAACAAACAATCTTTTTCTTGCAAACTGCAGACGTTTGGTCCACCTCTTCTGCTGCAGATGTCTGCAGATGTGGTCCGCTGACTGCAGACGTTTTCCTGCAGAAAAACAAACAACACTTTTGATTTTGTCTACATTTCGACATAAGTTTTTTGGAAACACATTAAGTTAAATATACCATGTTATCATTTGACGGTATAAATCCAAGTTACTTTACGTGTCAACATATATTTAGTTCAGAAACGAGTCGAGACGATTGTAATTTATACTTTATCACCGCATAAGGCGCCACGACACATGTTTTTTGTACGTTTTGAGTTGGTATACATCTCAACATAAAATTTGTCTTGAAAAGAGTCTAGTTAAATACAATAAGTTTTCATTCAAACGTTATAAATTAGAGTTACTTTACATTTCACCATAATTTAGTTCTCAAACTAGTCGGATCAATTGTAGTCTGTATTTTATCCAAAATCGTACGATGCTGCCGCAGGTAATAAACTAGTTAGATATTAGATGTAGAGGTGCACAAACCGGTTTTTTTTTTGAACCCGGGTCGGGTTGGACCCGGTTCGGGTCCGGTCAACATTTTCGAGACCGGTTTTTGACCAAGAACCGGTTCGGGTCGGAACCGTTTTCAACCCTATCAAACCCAACCCGGTTGGAACCGGGCCGGGTTGGAACCGAACCGGGCCGGGTCCAAAAACCGGTTTGAAAAACCCGGTTTTTTTTTTTTTTTTTTTTTTTTTTTTACCTTCTAATTAAATTATATACAAATTAATTACATACGATTGTAGATTAATTATATACGATTGTACGCATTTTTATTTTCATTTTAATAAGTAAACAATTAATACGAGTTTTATACAAACAATTATATACGATTGTACGCGTTTTATTTTCGTTTTTATTTTATTAGAGTAGATTAATTATATACGATTGTCTCAACGTTTTTATTTTCATTTTAATAAGTAAACAATTAAAAATCATACTCGAGTTTCTAAAGAAAACAATAAAAATTACATTAATTTATAAAGTAAACAATTAATTCATTACCAAAAATAAACAATAAAAATTACATTAAAATTAAACCAAAGAAAACAAAATATACATATTACGAATACAAGTTTGTCTAATCTAATCGTCTTCGTCGGTTTGTGTGCCAATGCGTTGAGACAAATCATAAGCGAGTTCTTCGTCGGATAGCGGTGAGGATCGTCCGGTTTGTACCTCGTGCTCGTGTATTTCTTCTTCAATCGGTGTTCTTCTTCAAGGCTTGATATGTGTTGTCTTCGTTCGGCCGCATCTAAGTGGTCCTTTAAACAAATACACATCTCTAGCGATGTTGGAGTTAACCTTGTTCTTCTAATCGATAAAACCCTGCCACTAACAGAAAATGCAGACTCCGAAGCTACCGTGGAAGCTTGGACGGTTAGTAAATCACGTGCCATGGCGGATAGGACCGGAAATTGTGATTCCTTTCCTTTCCACCATGTCAGAATATCAAATTTCAAAAATTCATCGGGAGACATAGTGGCTAAAAAATCGGTTCCATATATCTCCCGAGTTCGCTACTTGGGGTGTTACCCCTTTGACGTTTACTGTTTTCATTTCTCAAAGTATTGTATAAACTAATCATCGGGTCTCTACTTGAGCTCGACGAACTCGATTCCACGTTCGATGGTCGGTGGATGTTTGATGTTGCACCATATTTTTCAACATAAACATTAAACAATTTTTTAAAAGTTTCATTAAATATTTGTTTTGTATTAACATTAAAAAATGGATCATAATCATGTAAATCTAAATCATAAGTTATCTCATCTATTAAAGTTTCTACCCCCGAAACATTTAAACACGGGTCGAGTGCGGCGGAACACGTAAAAACCGGGGTAGTTCAATGAAATATTTTTTAAATTTTTCTTTCATCGGCGCTACCATTGCCGAAAACATTTCGTTTCTTTCTTCATATTCACTTAATTTATGGGTCATTAAATAAATTTGATGAAGTGTTAGACAACTTGTCGGATAATAAACCCCCGACAATTTTGTAGTTGCGTTTTTAAAACCCCCGACAAAATTGAGTCATTAAATAAATTTGATGAATCGTACGATGCTGCCGCAGGTAATAAACTAGTTAGATATTAGATATTTAGATGTACGAGGATTAAAGGATAGACAAAAGACATATCCGGACTCAAACAAGTTGAAGAAGTCCATGCTCCAAGCCCACATCAAACCTTCAAACATAATATGGGCAAATGAGATGGGCTGTAAGGAATAACAGCCCAAACGATCAAGATTTACAAAGCCCAGTAAATTCTTCCAATATTCCCCCTTTCTTCTTCGCTTGTAAACACCTTTTCATCTCTGGAAAATGGATCGATAACTCGAACGTTATCATTACAAGGATGATGATACGATCAACATTCACCCTCAAACAACCCACATATCACTTCAACATCAATTTCAAATCGTTATCATCACTTCTACCATCTGTATCACCCATCAAAGATGAAGAAGAAGAAGAAGATTTCACATCCCAGTTACTCACCCTTCTATCTTCACCCAATTGGCAGAAAAACCCACGTTTCAAATCCCTAATCCCATCGATATCCCCATCAAAAATTACTTCTTTTTTCACCAATAACCCTAATTTGAATCCACAGACAACTCTTGCCCTTTTCAATTTTATGTCCCTGAGACCCAATTTTAAACCCAGTGTTGAGTCTTTTGCATCATTGCTGACGATCTTGATCAAGAATCAGTTTTTGGGTGTTGCTGAAAAGATCAGGATTTCGATGGTGAAGGCTTGTGCAACAGAGGATGATGCAAGGTTTGTTTTAGGGTTTTTGAGAAAAATGAATGGTGGTAATGATGATGAAGAGTTTAAATTTAAGCTCAGTGTTAGATGTTATAATACATTGCTTATGTGTTTATCAAGGTTTTTGATGATTGATGATATGAAATGTGTGTTTTTAGAGATGTTGGAGGATGAAATTATGCCGAATATATACACGTATAATTCGATGGTGAATGGGTATTGTAAATTGGGGAATGTTGATGTAGCTCTTGTGTATGTGAGTAAGATTGTTCAAGCTGGGCTTATTCCTGATACTCATACTTACACGTCGTTGATTCTAGGACATTGTAGGAATAAAGATGTCGATAGTGCGTATAAGGTGTTTGATGTAATGCCTAAGAAAGGGTGTCAGAGAAATGAGGTTTCTTATACGAATCTAATACATGGGTTATGTGAAGAAGGGCGAACCATTGAGGGTCTAGAGTTGTTTCATCAAATGGGTGATGATAATTGCTCCCCTACAGTTCGTACGTTTACTGTTTTGATAGCGGCATTAAGTAGGTTAGGCAGAACAAAAGAAGCATGGGGCTTATTTAAAGAGATGAATGGAAGAGGTTGTGAGGCGAATGCTCACACATACACGGTTCTTATTGATGGACTATGTAAAGATAGGAAGGTGGATGAAGCAAGAAAAGTATTAGACATGATGGAAGAAAAACGGGTGGTGGGGAGCGAGGTGGCATACAATGCTTTGATTGATGGATACTGTAAGGACGGAAATATAGAGAATGCAATCGAGTTGTTTGAAAACATGGAAAAGAAAGAATTGAAACCAAATGTCCGTACTTACAACGAGTTGATTGGTGGCTACTGTAAAGTTGGTCATATTCACAAAGCTATGGCTTTACTAGATAAGATGATGAAAATGAAGTTATCGCCTACCGTTATGACCTACAATTTGCTAATTAATGGACATTGTAAGCACAATGATGTTGATAATGCTTATAGGTTGACTGATTTGATGAAAGAGAATGGTGTTGTTCCTGATGAGTGGACTTATGGTGCCTTTATACAACTTCTGTGTGGACGAAGGAGTGTAGAAGAAGCTCATGAATTGGTAAATTCTCTAAAAGTGAAGGGGATAAATGTAAACGAAGTTATCTTCGCGACACTTATAGATGGATATTTCCAAATTGGGAAAATTGGTAGTGGACTGGCTTTATTCAACAAAATGCTTATTGATGATTGCTTACCGAATTCTTGGATGTATAATGTGCTGATTCATGGCTTCTGTAAAGAAGATAAGATTCAAGAAGCTTCAGTTTTTATAGGGAAGATGATAAAGATTGGCTTTGAACCGGGAATAACTACATACACGATTTTTATTGAAGGGTTATTGAAAAGATACGATTTTGTTGGTGCCCGTAAGCTTTTCTTTGAAATATTTTCTTCTGGATTTAAACCTGATGTTTGTACATACACTTCATTTATTTTTGCATATTGTAGTCAAGAGATGGTCAAAGAAGCAGAAGACATGATGAATAAAATGATGGAAGAAGGTGTAGAACCAGATACAACAACTTATACGGTTTTCATTGATGCGTATTTTCGTGCGGGAAAGGTAGATGCTGCCTTTGATGTTTTAAAACGTATGATGGATGCTAAATGTGAACCGTCTCACCATACATATGCTATAATAGTGAAACATCTGTTGATCTTACAACAAAAGGAAAACATGAAGTTTCAAACTTTTGATCTCAATGTTGGTAATGTGTGGAAGTTGATGGATTTAGAGACAGCTATGGATCTGCTTTCAGAAATGGCTAAAAGGGGTTGTGAACCAAATATCAAAACTTTTGAGGCATTAACTGTTGGGCTTTGTAAAGAAACTCGACTTGAAGAAGCTTGTAGATTGGTTGGTCATATGTTAACAAATGGGCTTTTTCCAAATGAACATATATACACTTCTTTAGTAAACTGTTCATGTTACTTGCGAATGTTTGACCAAGCATTGACCTTACTAAACACAATGAATGAAAAAAGGATTTTACCTCATCTAGAGTCGTATGAGTTGCTGATTGGTGGATTATATGATGAAGGAAACATGAACAAGGTAAGGATGTTTTTTGTAGTTTGATTGACGGGTATAAATACAATGCGGATGAAGTTGCTTGGAAGATTTTTCTTGATGGGTTACTAAAACGAGGGCACCGTAGTGAATGCTCTGAGCTTGCTGATGTCATGGAGGAAAAGGGTTTTCATTTGAATCCATATACATCTGCAACATTAGCTGAGAACATGGGTGATTGAATAGGTTAGACTTCATAGGCAGAAAAATCTTGAATTTTGATGTATGCACTTATCATTTTGGGATCTTCGATGGTGGAGATGAAATGAAGATGCGATCGGGGGTCTCGTTTTACGAGAAGAAATGTGGGGCCCCTAAAATGAGGGGCGGGTAGAACCAAAGGCCGGTAAAAGATTTTACTGGTGCAGATTGGCATCCTGGAGCACATATTGTATACAGGTAATGATTTATGTTTTTAATCTGTTTATAAGATTGTAGAAAGAGATTTAAATTATTTAATAATTCTTGTATTTGTTTACAGAACTTGTTCTGAAATAGTTTTGTATAATTTAAAAGAAATAGCTTAAACATGAATGGGCCAAACATAATGAAAGAGTAGAAAGTTCCCTCCCAAAAGTGTATGTATAAATTATTTCTTATTATTACCGAAACAACATATTTTTATAATCATATGTGACCCACAGATGGCTTTTATGAAAATTTGAATTAATGGACAAACTTTGTTTGGGGTCAGTCTGACCCATTTGCAACCCGTTACCAAAAAAATGACCCGTTCTAACCTTAATCGCCCCCTCTAATTTGGTACTCTGTTCCTTTTACACGTTTTGGGTCTTCTGCTTTATTGTTATCTGACTGTAATTGCATTTTAATTAAATTGTTAATTAAAATGCTTGTAACTTGTTAAATGGTGGTCATGTATGTAATCAGCTTATTTGTTCCACTGCAGGTGATGCTGAAATGCGTTATGAAGTTTGCTGATTAGACGTTTTTGACAACACCGGTGACATGATTTCTTTCTTCCAATCATGAGGAGATTTTTTGAGGTTAGTCTGTTAGACAAATTTATACATGCTTGTAATTAATTATTAATTTTGTGAATTGAAAAGAGAGTCATTAACACTAATCCAGTTGTAGATCTGGTTAGTGTATGTTTTTGAAACAGTTTATGTAAGATATAAAGATAAAGAAAAATATAAGCATTCTGGTGATGTTTGAATCCTAGGTGTTTTTATAAAAATGTAAGATAGAGAATCAAAAAACAAGATATGGAATATAACTAAAATATCAAAGACATCATAGCATTTAGCACTAAGGAAGATAGTTGAAATCTAACAAAATAATAATACAGCTACAGTAGTAACAATAATTCGAACGGTTAGTAGTAAACTGAACAGTCAATTAACAATTCAAGAACCACATTCCTTACAACACCTCAATCAAACAGTCCAATTCTATTGAATTCCAAGAATCGACCCGCTGATTTGCCCACCTAGTCACCTACAACTGGGAAGCTCGGCCGAAAGAGACGTTTTATATCCATGAATCTTTAAGAAGAAACCCATCAAAACAATAAATACATTTTAGCTGTCATTGTTTAGAAGTAACATCACCTGCACATCAAAATATGTGGATGACCTGCAATGGTAACCCAAAGATTTCACTTTTTAAGGCCACCAAATATTGGAACTTCTTTATAATCAACCTGAGTATGTAATATGTATATGTTTTAGGTTTATAATTTTCCTTTAGATATTTTATAGTTGTTTAATACAAAGTCAGAAAACTACTTATCCAGTTTGAATCGACATTTGAGTTCATCTGCAGGCTCGAATCAACTTTCGATTTGATTCCATATTTGGACTTTGATTTTGGTGTACATAATTTGCTTTTTGAATCTATGATAATGGTTTGAATCAAGGTTGTGGGTTTGAAGCGAAGTTCGTTAAAAGGTAAGCTTTTAGTTTGTTAAATAGAGCGTACTCGGTGTTTGATTTAGTTCGCGCTTTGAACAGGGTCCCGGGGGGATTATGAGAATTTGATGTACGTAGCCATACCTTGCATTTTTTGTGCAAGAGGCTGTTTCTCACGACCAGAACTTATTACCTCAAGGTTACAAAATAACAAACTTTATCACTTTCTAGTTAGAGATAAATATGATAGATAGATGATGTATGTATAGTTTTTTATATTTTCATATAAAATACTCATGTTTTATTTTATTGTATCACGTGCCAGTTTGGTGTTATTGGATTTCTTGTTAAGATCGAAAGGAGTACGGTTTAGTATTATAATTAGGTGTTTAATGAATATACGCTTTCACATGTGAAGCACTAGTGTATTAAAAATTAACAACTTTCAACTTGTTATTTTTTTATTTCCTTCAAAGTATTTAATATGTTATATTCGTTGTTTGCATAAGATGCCAATCTACTATTCTTAGAATTAAATTAATAATGCCACCAACCATTTAAAGTAATTCATTATGGATTAGTTGTAAACTACTTTATGAATCTGAGTAAAACACAACCTTCTAATCTAATACCTAGTTTTGTAAACGACCCGAGTGAATATAAACGAGACTTTTGTGCTTGTTTATTTAATTTTACTCGAACAAATGAACAAACATGTATACTTAAACGAATAGTTTTTCGTGTTTGTGTTTGTGTGTGTGTTTGTTTTTTATTAAATTGAAAATGTTCATGTTTGTTTTTGTTATGATTCAATATTCATTGTTTAACTTACCTAAACAGTTTGTTTTTTTTCTAAAAATTGAAAAAAAAAATGCCAATTGCATAATCTACTAACCTGGGGGCAAATCTGTTGTATTTTTATTCGTTTAATAAATATAGTTGATTAAAAAAATCAAACAATATGTCATGTTTTTTTCGTGTTAAATTCAACTCTCATAAATAAATATTTAATTATTGCCGTCATAATGCATAATGAAAAAGAAAAGGAGTTAGACCATTATAGTGGAAAGTTGAAAATGATGTATAATTCCAAAGTATATCCATCCTAAATTCCTTTATATGGCAAACGAAACTGATAGTTTGCACACTACTCCTTGAACTTTGACCCATTTACAACTCATACCCTAAAGATCGATCTAAAAGTAATAAAGATTGTCCAAAGACATTGGCGTATGCTTTGTTCAAATAAAAGGAAGTCGCATGATTTTGTTTCTGTTTTATAAAACCCCCCATACTGGGACATATAATATAGATGATATACATCATAGATCAACGTATATCAATTCAAAATTACAAAAAAATATATAAAAATTTGCTTCATATCGATTTTATACATAAACATATACATAAAAAGTTTTTTACTGGTAATTAGCTAGAAATTGAACGTCAAATCAAGTAACGTACATTTGGTCTACCATATGCCGATGGCTTAATAATAAATGTAAATGTTTGATAAACATCTATTAAATATTCGAGTATATGTTATATTAATGTCATGTGACTTAAGATATTATCTTTATATGTTATATTTATGTATAATATTTTGAGTGTCATTTTATTTTTTCACATAATGACACCTATAGGAGAGATGTTTATCGTAATTTACACATTTTAAATTTCGACAATATGACACGTAAAAGAAATTTGGTTATTATAATTTGCAATTTTGCACACAAGCAGCATCCATTGTTTAGCAACTAAAATACTACGTGTACAAACTTATAGCAATGTATTTTTTTTCTTTAGTAGATCTTATATCCTGCTGAGTCTAATAAACTTTGATATAGTTTCTGTCAGGTCCATTTAGTTGAATTTGACAATTTATTGATAGAATCTTGTGATGTATACATGAACTTTATGAATATATTTTTTAACAAACAAAGGTTGTATAAATTTTATAAAGACCAATTTATAATTCCTAACAGATACTAGAATTTAAGGATATCTTATAACATGAACGAATGTTATAATATAGTATAAAAGTTGAGCATCGTGACATTTAGAATAAAATATATATTAAATAAACAAATGTTAATAATTAACAATTTCAAATGTTTAGATAGTAGGAAGCTAAATGTACTATAGCAAGTCACGACTTTTAAAACTATTCGTTGTTAGAAGCGATTTACCATAAATACAAATAGCACTACTTTATTTCCTTTACAATAACATGATAATTTTTTAGTCGTTCTGGTTTTGTAGCATGAGTTAAATTAATACATTACTTATATGATTGCCACTAGCCCATTATATATTTTTAAACATAAAATATTAAATATACACTACTATAAATTTCTTATAAAAAACTTTAGAAACACATTTAAATACGGAGATATAAAAACACTAATAAAAGCCAATGATGTAAGCGGTGGAGTGGTTAAAGAGTTGTTACTAAGTGACACAGGTTCAAATCTCATCCTCTTAATTTAACCTCTGCAGCATCCAGGTGAGGGTTTGCCTCGGGGTTTCATCTCGGGTTCGATTCTGATGGGGGCAAGGGTTTAAGGATCAATTCGGTTCCCGCGCGTCTAGAGGGTATAACTTGCGACTGACGGCTAGGTTCAAGGTAACCAGTCCCGATAGATCGTCAGGTTCGGATTCCTACAAAAACACTAATAAAAGTCAAAAGTTAAATGGCAGTTTCGTAATTCACACCAATAGACAGTGACATCCAATAGAATAGAATAAAGATTCTCCCGTTGGAGATCCTTCTATGCGATCAATGATAAATGTGAACAACAAACAACAACAATAATCTAATCTCTAATCTCTAGTAATAATAATAATCAAACTCCCGAATCCACACAATCCCCTTAAAATACTCCATGGTCTCTGCAATCTCACAGTTTTTCCCCATTCTTTTTCTCACAAGTTTCCCCCTTTTTGACTGCAATAATCCGACCATTTGATGACCAATGGCGACCACCACCGATCTCCGACGACCTTTAATCCTCTCAATCGCCGGCAACGGCCTCACACACACCTCTTCCGACGACAATTCCCCTTCACATCACGTTCTAAACATAAACGACCATGTGGGTCTCCCCCAATCTCAACCTTCAACGAATCAAGATTCATCTCGTGTTCATGATGACTTTTCAAGAATTGAAGAAAACCCTTATGGGATTCTTGGGTCTGATGGGTTTGCACCACCAGGGTCGAGCACGGTGGATCCGTTTAGGAACCAGACGCCCAAGATTCAAGGGGTGTATGAGTGGGTCAAGATGTTGGTTTGTGTGCCTATAGCTTTGGTTCGGCTTGTGTTGTTTGGGTTGTGTTTGTTGGTTGGGTATGTTGCTACCAAATTTGCTTTACATGGGTGGAAAGATAAGCAGAATCCAATGCCTAGATGGAGGTGTAGAGTTATGTATGTCACTCGGTTCTGTTCGAGGGCGATTCTGTTTTCGTTTGGGTAAGATCAAATATTCATATCTAAAGTTCATTTGAAAATGTAACAGAACTGAAAGTCATCATATGATTGTGAAGATTTGTTGAGCCACTGCATTGTATGATCAAGATTCAAGCAGCATTGTTTATATGATAATTTGGAGGGTTAAGATGGCGAACTATGGTGTGATTGTATTGTAGGATCTTAGTATTGATTGTTGTTTTTTGTTATTTATATGATGCAGCTATCATTGGATTAAAAGAAAGGGGAAACCTGCTCCTAGGGAAGCTGCTCCTATTCTTGTTTCTAATCATGTATCATACATTGATCCGATTTTCTTTTTCTATGAATTATCACCAACAATTGTTACATCTGAGTCCCATGATTCGATGCCATTTGTGGGAGTCATAATCAGAGCAATGCAGGTAAGTTAAAGCTTATTTTTAAGTTTTATAATATCATGACTCTGTTTCATTAATTTTGATTTTCTTTGATATGTTCTTTTTTCAGGTGATATATGTGAATCGATTCTCATATCAATCACGGAAGCAGGCTGTAAATGAAATAAAGGTAACAAGCCTTCGTTCTTTATCTTTCTTTTTACATATTATTTGATTTGTTGTAGAAATAGCAAATGTGCTTTACTAGCTTCAAGTTTTCGCCTGTAAGTTACTATAAGTCATGGGTAAGTAGTAAAATATCACATACTATGGTGCTTATAGAAAGTCCTTGTTGTACAAAATAGTTGAAAATTGGTTGGTTGATTTCTCCTGGCCATTATATATTTTAAAAGAAAATACTTGCATCCGGTCGATACATAGGGAATTTGATACAGATGTATATTTTTAAGGGTTTAAATACAGAAAAAGGCCTCTACAAACAAATATCCTCGAGTACTCTTGTTTCCTGAGGGAACTACAACCAATGGGAGGCAGCTAATTTCTTTCCATCTTGGTGCATTTATTCCTGGTTATCCCATCCAACCGGTGATTATTCGCTATCCTCATGTACATTTTGATCAATCATGGTAAAATCGACTCTGATCTATAATTTCTTTTGGATTATTGACTACTAATATGATCTTTAATATTTTAATCGCATTGGTATAGGGGTCATATTGCTTTGGCGACCCTCATGTTTAGAATGTTCATGCAGTTCCACAATTTCATGGAGGTATGCTTAAGTTGAAACTAGTTTAGCTTTTAAACTTCAATTTAACTACCAATAATCTATGTAGTCAAAGGCGACCTCGAGTGCAGCAAGGCTGAAAGGCATCAAAAGTTTGAAAAAAAGGCTTGAATCTGCAAAAACCTGTCTTAACCGGCCTAAGTAATCTAAAATGTCTAAACAAAAGAAAAAAAAAATCTAAACTAGCCTAAAACAGCTAAAAGTGCCCTGTTTACACTTTACGCCTTGTGCCTTTCTTGTCCCAGGCCCTCGTTCTTTTACGTGCATTGCATCTAGGCGGAAGGTTCACCCTTTGCGCCTTGAGTGCGCCTAGCGCCTTTGACTACCAAGCCTATAATATGTTTTGTTTCTGATAAAACAGGTTGAGTATCTTCCCGTTATTTCACCCTCAAAACATCAGAAAGAAAGTCCTGCTCGTTTTGCTGAGAGGGTTAGTTTATTTCTTCTATTTTGAATATTTTGTTTTCTTTTATCTTTTTTGTGGTATTAAAATGTTATATACCCTTGGAATTGAAGAATAATATAATGGTTTGGACCCTTTTTTTGAGTTTTTAGGCATATGATTTCTTAATTATCTGATGACTTTCTGCTTTATTCAAAGAATATTTGAAACTTCTAATCCTATTATAGTATTATCCTTCAACAATCTTGAACTGGTTATGAATTTGCCTTATTTCAGTAAAAGAGTGGGGTGGTTCATTTGATTTACACTTTTTCTTCCTAATACTTTTTAAAGGAGTTTATAATTTTTACTTTGTTGTTAAATATTTATTAAATCCATGAATTCAAACTGAAATGATGAACTATTTCATCGTATAAGTGAGACACATAATGAAAAGTCTAAATGACTTAAAACACTACAAAATTCAATTAGGCATAGAACACTACCAATATTTGATCTGATTTATCCATCATCTGTAAAAAGTAACTAATCTTATGAAAAAAAAAATTCAATCTGAGGTTATATGACAGCTTTTTTTGTTTTTGTTTTTTCATATATGGTCTTATGATGACAATTTTTATTTCTATTTTTTTATCTTTCCATTTTTCATGTTTCATTTTCAATTTTTTTGTAAGAAACAAGTTTGTACATTTTTAACTAATATATGTGTTCGTACAGACTGGGAGAGCCATGGCTTCTGCTCTAAATGTTGTACAAACATACCATTCTTTTGCAGATTATGCACTTCTTTCAAAGGCTGTTGAAGCTGGGCATGTATGTTTCTAATTTTAAACATGGGTGTGGATAAGCTTCAATTATTTTCATAGTGTAGAAACTAAATAAAAAACCATCTAGGATCCGCTTCTGAAATTTAAACCATGTCTTAAGAATGTATGTCACAATTCAAGATACAAATTTATTGTGTTTTTTGTATTTCATTTAAGTTTACAAAAAAACTAGTACTCTCACCATCGTTTGACCGAGACATATGGTCTACAAAAGTGTTTGACTATTTTTCAAAATGTTAAAACTAAAGATCAATAGTGGAACTAAGGGCATTTCTTAGATTTCTTAGATTGGAATTAATAGCATCAATCAAAAGTGCTAATTATACTTTGTTCTTTTTTCAGGAGAATTTATCACCCTTTATGGTTGAAATGGCGCAAGTTCAAAAAGTGAGATTTTACGATAGGTTTTTCCCCCTTGAAAACAGAATCAAACTTGTATGCATGAAAATTGCAACTTATAACCATGGACATGATTAAATAGAGATGTTTGAGTTTCAGCCAATTGTTTGAAAAACCCTTTAATCCCCACTTACATAGTGTAGATAAAAAGAGATAATATTAGTTAATCTAAATGATGAACATGGAAATTGTTGCAGTTTTCATATGAAAAGAATCTTATTTTTATTCTTTGTCTACTGTTTATGATTTTAGTAATTATTTTATTGAGATAAATTTTGTTTTGTTGGTGTTCGCAGTTATATCATTTGAGCTCTTCAGAAGCTGTAGAGTTTTTGGAAAAATTTCTTGCTATGAATCCAGATAGCAGGTATATTGCTATCAAATCATTTTTATTATCAATGTATTGAATATTTATATATGTAAGCAGAAAACTTTCAGCAGATGCATTAAAATTCAACTGCTTTTATTTTGTTATGAAATACAAACATACTTTGTGTAAACTATTCGGATTGTGTTTGCAGTGGATGTGTTAAATATCAAGATTTCATCAGGGTTTTGAGATTGAAACATTCTGGCCTTTCTGAAAATGTCAGTAAGCAAACTGCTTTCAGTTTCCTTACAGTTTACTCTCCTCATTCTCTTTTAGTTGTTGTCCTTTAACTTATGAATGTTGTAGCTAATAAATTATAATTATAAATTACAAATATATAACAGTTCTTTTGATATTCGATGCATTTACGTCTTTTTTGTCAATGTACTGGTATATAAAGTGAAACAGGAAAGTAGTTTCCTCAATATTTTAAGTCAAATCAATACAAATAATAGAAAACAAATGGAAAATTATTTATCAAATTACCATGGTGCTTTTCCCGCCTTAAATGACACATAGTTTTCTTCTTTGTGACAGATTTTTGGACTTATTGATGTTAGCAAAAATGGAATTATAACCTTCAAAGAGGTAACCATGTGTGCATAAATTCCATTTAATTAGTCTTCTTGTGGGTCTCATTTCTGTTTATTACTAATAAAAAGAAAAAAAACAGGATCCCCTAAATGACTAAATGAAATGAATCTCATAGGTAGTTCTTTACGGGTCCCATTTGGTTATGTGGTTGTATACTGATATGACGTAAACTGGCCCCGCAAAATGAACAGAGCTTGTAGGGCATTATATGTTTGTCACGTGTTTCATCTCTAGTGTATGGAACAAAACACTAAATTTGGTATTCTGTTAATAACCTCCTTCTATAACGAAACAGTAAGACATTGAATGCAGTGTAATTTTTGGTATCACGCTATTCACTCAGCCAATACACAGCAAATTTCTAATAAGTTTCATTTTTGTTAATGTATGAAAATTTAAATTTAATTAATACAAAGTATTAAGATAATAATCTTATCGACATCTTTAAGTGAGTCTGGTACTGATTTATCAAACTAAATTAGTTCTATTTAGTTTTGCAAGTAAAAATAAGTTATTTGTTTAATTTATTTAAAATTTTTAAATAGAGTAATATAATTCAAATAAATTACCATGTGAATAATAAAGAAAATTCATTTAGTGCTATTACAGCATGTATGTGTTGGGCTGGACCAGTGGAGGTCCCGTTTCTCTCTTTTAACAGATGTTTCTGATCAGATCATGTGGTCTATAGTAGGATCATTCTGTGGTCTCGGTTCCATCTGACTGTCGTTTTATTTGGATTATGCAGTTCTTGTTAGGCTCTATTCATATACTGAAGCTGCCATCATTCGGACGAGCATGCGAGGTCGCTTTTATTGAAATTGATGAAGACAGAGATCATTACATTTCATTGTTTGAAGTAATATTATTCAACTTTTATTTATTTTCGGTTGGTTTCTTGATGTCTCAAAACCACTCAAAACACTCTCTAAGTTTGTTTTCTTATCAATCAACAGTTTGGAGGTTCCATCAGCCTGGCTATCCCCAACCTGACCACAAGCGAGGTCAGTTATCCGTTTTTTGTTAATCCCAAATCATAAAAAGTGATTCTTTATCGATACGTTGAATGATAGTTTATACATTTGTGTACAGATACAAGCACTCTTCGAGTTGTTCGACACTGATGGCAATGGTAGGATCAGCAAGGATGAATTCATTACTTGCTTAAGAAGAAATCCATTGCTCGTAGCATGTTTCAATCACCATTTCATGCATAAAGATTTGAATGCAGAAACAGGCTCACAGGAAATGGTTTGATGATAAAAAGTTTATTTATATGTTATTTATTAAAGGCTGTTTGATATAGAAACAAGAAGAAAGTAGTGCCCCTCCATTGAATTTGTTTTATCTGTATGTAAACTAAACAAAACAACATTTAGCATGTAACTTTTGTATACTTGAGAAGTTCAAGAAAACTTCACCATTCAAGATACATTTACAGGATCTACAAAACAGAAGCAAGTAGAGAATGTGATAACTTGTATCTATTGTTTTAACTATGATATATAAAATGGTTATTTAATTGCATAACCGTCTTTTGCTCTCACAATGTAATTTGTATAACATACAAGTGCTTATCTTCAAATGGTCTTGACGAACCGACAATGGATGAGCATCAAGTCTAAATACGTGTGAAATTTGTCTGTACTTGTACAACTTGTTCAATAATTTTTTTTCCTTATTGAGGTCAGTTATCCTGACCAAAACCAAGACAAGTATCTATTGCTTGAAATTTTGATGAAGACCATTTCTCCATATATAAGTCATCATCGACATAGAATAAGTGTGACAAAGTGGGGCCAAAATTAGGGGTTTTGACGCCATGAAAAAGCCCTAGATCGCCTTCATTTTTCTAAAACAAAATGCAAGGCATCGATTAAATAGAAACGAAGATAAAGAGTGTAACGTTGTCTTACCCTCTTTGGCTGTGAATTCACTTAAAGAGTTAAATGTGACCTATTAGAGGCTTGTGGATTCAAGGTAACCTTTTATCTATTTTATCCACCTCTTCAGGAAACCCATTTGCTCCATCGTGAAAGATAAGAAGTTTCGGTTGAACTTGTTAAACGTCTTTCTTGAATTCCATTTTGAGAATCATAACTTGACTGTTAGAACACTTCAACCACGTGTGTAGCTCATAACCTAGCCCTTATCCTAAGATGCTTCCATTTATTAGGTTTTAAGGTCAGATTTAATAAAAGTAGTGTATTCAAAGTCGTTGAATCAGATGAGAATATGAGATCAAAAGTATGGCTGAGTATTTTACAATGTAAAATCAGATTCTATTCCTTTTTACTATTTTGGACTACCAGTGGGTGTGTATTGTTGAGTGTCCTAACGTTAACGTTAAAAGAAAACTAGATAATGTGATATATTTTGAAATAAAAAGTAAGATTAATATAAAAGAAAGAGATTCAAATACAAACTGTATTTTTGCTACAAAGTGTGAGAAAACACAATTAGTCAAAAAAAGTCACAAAAAAATTATATCTCACAATCTAAATCGAATCTCAAAAAAGTAATTCCGAGTTTTTGTTCCCCTAGCCGTCCTCACTGAGAAAAAAAGAAATGAAAAAAATAAAAAAATAACGTTTTTTATTGTGTCATTTATGAAAGACACCATGACGTCATTGTGTCATTATGAATTTGTGCTTGTGGAAATTATCGAGTAATCGAAGATAAAGTTTGGGTAGAGCCGGATCTAAGCGTTGGCTAGGTACGCGCCCTGTACACTACAAGAAACGCGCGTATTAGGGGCGACGCCTTTAGCGGCGACATCACCATTAGCGGCGACATCTATTAGCGGCGACACCTTTAGCGGCGACATGTCGCCGCTAAAGGTTGCGATCCACCGTTCACTTTTTGACCAACATCTAGCCGTCCAAATCTGTTACATCGAACGACTACGATTTAAGCGTACATTAGACCTTTAGTGGCGACGCCAATAGCGGCGACGCGTCACCGCTAATGGTGTTTCGATGTACCCGCGATGTTTTGCCCCTTTTCTTCACTTTCACTCCATCACCAGTTGCAGCACTCCTTTCGATCGAGCAGCCACCATCCGACCACCACCATCCGCCGCATCCAACCTCCCTTCAAGCAGCCACCATCCGACCACCATCATCCGCCGCATCCATCCTCCCTTCGAGCAGCCACCATCCGACCACCACCATCCGCCCGCAGTCTTCAGCCACCACTTCGAGCAGCCACCATCCGACCACCACCATCCGCGCGCGACCCACCAGCCACCCACCAGCCACCACCGGTCACAACCACGCGCGATCTGACCATCGTCGCCGCTGCTGCTTCTGTTCGGTCGCCACTACTACCAGATTTGGTATTTTTTTGTTTTTTTTAATTTTTTTAGTTTAGATTGTGCTTAGTTAGTTGTTAAAATTATATTAGTTTGATTAGTGTTAGAAATGGTTAATTTTTGAAATTAGTTGGTTAGTGTTAGATTGTGCTTGTATTAGAAATTAGTTAGATATTTTATTATAGTTGGTCTTTTTGTGTGCATAGCAGATTACACTAACTGGATATATACTCTTAGTTTAAGGCATTTAACAAATCACATTGAGTTTACAAACAGTCATAGAGATGTGTATGTATATATGTGTATGTATGTATGTATGGATGTAAGGGTTTACAATATTACATTATTGCTATCAATGAAGGGTGTTCTTTTTAATTTCAAGTACCTTAGAGCATAATGTCTTGACTATTAATTAAACATCCTTTTCTTGTACTTTGTTATTAGAACAAAAACAATAATAAATTGGCTTTTAATTATTGTTCATTATTAGAAATTGACGTACAATAAATTGGCTTTTAATTGTTGTTTATTTTACGTTTCGTGATCTTATTTTAATCACAATGATTATATTACTCCATTTAAATTGTAAATTATATTGCAGTGCTGTAATCATGTCTGTCGATAAAAGTTGGATTCTTAATCCGAACCGTAGATCGCCCGAGTATCAGCAAGGACTCAGCTCTTTTATCGATATGAGTGAAAAATATAAACAAACAAACAAACAAACCCAGTATATCCCACTCAAGATATGAGTGAAAAATATATCGACAAATATGGCATCAGCTCAAAGGACGGTTTGATAAGCTAAGTCAATCCCAAAACGAAGGAAATAGTTCATCACTGAACGAGGTTGAAGTTTTTGAGTCGGTGTTGGGAGAACGCCGCGGGCATATTAGAGGGATTGGGCGTAAACCGTCTTCATCTGCAGGGTCGACTTCGTTTGTTCCTGATCAGGAACAAACACCTCAGACATTATCAGAGGTATTAAAGTTTTATACGTTTTATCTTGAAGTTGTTAAATGTATCATTGTTGGTTTATCTTAAACGGGTCAAAATGGGTAAATTTAAGTTGAATTATGTACATTATGGTTGAAATGGGTCAAAATGATACAAACACACTTGATATAGTTAAAACGGGTCAAAATGGGCAAATTTAAGTTGAATTATGTACATTATGGTTGAAATGGGTCAAAATGATACAAACACACTTGATATAGTTAAAATGGGTCAAAATGGGTAAATTTAAGTTGAATTATGTACATTATGGTTGAAATGGGTCAAAATGATACAAACACACTTGATATAGTTAAAACGGGTCAAAATGAGTAAATTTAAGTTGAATTATGTACATTATGGTTGAAATGGGTCAAAATGATACAAATACACTTGATATAGTTAAAATGGGTCAAAATGGGTAAATTTAAGTTGAATTATGTACATTATGGTTGAAATGGGTCAAAATGATACAAACACACCTGATATAGTTAAAACCCTGTTAATTTGACTTAAAATAGGTCAAAATGGGTAAATTTAAGTTGAATTATGTACATTATGGTTGAAATGGGTCAAAATGATACAAACACACTTGATATAGTTAAAACGGGTCAAAATGGGTAAATTTAAGTTGAATTATGTACATTATGATTGAAATGGGTCAAAATGATATAAACACACTTGATATAGTTAAAACGGGTCAAAATGGGTAAATTTAAGTTGAATTATGTACATTATGGTTGAAATGGGTCAAAATGATACAAATACAGTTGATATAGTTAAAACGGGTCAAAATGGGTAAATTTAAGTTGAATTATGTATATTATGGTTGAAATGGGTCAAAATGATACAAACACACCTGATATAGTTAAAACCCTATTAATTTGACTTAAAACGGGTCAAAATGGGTAAATTTAAGTTGAATTATGTACATTATGGTTGGAAATGGGTCAAAATGATAAAAACACACTTGATATAATTAAAACCCTATTAATTTGAGTTAAAACGGGTCAAAATAGGTAAATCTAAGTTGAATTATGTACATTATGGTTGAAATGGGTCAAAATGATACAAACACACTTGATATAGTTAAAACCCTATTAATTTGAGTTAAAACGGGTCAAAATGGGTAAATCTAAGTTGAATTATGTACATTATGGTTGAAATGGGTCAAAAAGATACAAACACACCTGATATAGTTAAAACCCTATTAATTTGACTTAAAACGGGTCAAAATGGGTAAATTTAAGTTGAATTATGTACATTATGGTTGAAATGGGTCAAAATGATACAAACACACCTGATATAGTTAAAACCCTATTAATTTGAGTTAAAACGGGTCAAAATGGGTAAATCTAAGTTGAATTATGTACATTATGGTTGAAATGGGTCAAAATGATACAAACACACTATTAATTCGACTTAAAACGGGTCAAAATGGGTAAATTTAAGTTGTATTATGTACATTATGGTTGAAATGGGTCAAAATGATACAAACACACTTGATATAGTTAAAACCCTATTAATTTGAGTTAAAACGGGTCAAAATGGTAAATTTAAGTTGAATTATGTACATTATGGTTGAAATGGGTGATACAAACACACTTCAAGGTGTTGGTGTATCATTATATACTTAAAGTTATACTAAGAAGCAAATACCACAACTTATAATGTATGTTTTGTTTTGTAGGCACAAATCGCAAGTTTGTTTCAAAATGCAAACTTTATGTCACAACAAGTTGATGAAGATGATGATTCGAACGAGGACAATGAATAGGATAGCGGTTAAGTAGTTTAAGTTTATTTTAACGATATTAGAAGTTGAAGCTAAACAATTTGTATGTTTATGTTCTTTGTGTTCTTAAACTCGTATTGTACTTCTTAATACTTATGTTATTTGTGGTGTTGGGAAATCTGGAAATTTGGTTTTATTTACAGGTTTTTTCGGTTTATAAAAATGGAAATTAAAAAATAAAAAAATTAAAATGAAAAATTGACTTTTAGCGGCGACACCTGTCGCCGCTAAAAGCCTTTCCCGGAATTTTTTATTTTAATTTATAGCGGCGATATTGTCGCCGCAAATGACTGTATTAGCGGCGACATCTTTAGCGGCGACTCTTTAGCGGCGATATTTTCCACATTAGCGACGAATCATTAGCGGCGATTTATTAGCGGCGACAAATGGCATCAATAGCGGCGACAAATGTCGCCGCTAATAAGCTTATTCCTTGTAGTGGTAGTAAGAGGATTTGTCTTAATTCTGTCCTTTATCCGAGTATTCTTTTCTTCACCAAAGACACAATGAGTCATTGTGTCCTAAAAATAAACAATGACGTCATTGTGTCATATAAAAACACGATGATTTTTTTTTATTTTTTTATTATTTTTTCTGGAAGAGGACAACAAGATGAATAGAGACTTTGAATTACTTTTTTGAAATCCGATTTAGATTGTAAGATATAAATTGTTATGACTTTTTTAGTCTCATTGTGTCTTCTCACACTTTGTAGTAAAAATACACTTTGTAGAATAACCTCACCCAATATAAAAGGGGTTCTAGAAAAAAAAAAGATAGCCAAAATTTAAAAGCTAATTTTGATAAAGATAAGTGTATTGCGGGAACGAATCAAAATCATTATATTGTTATAAAAATTTATATGAATTTAAGATATTGAATAATTTATCTATCTAATTCATTATATTTTTTTCTCTAAGCTTTATAAAATTGTGTACAGTTGACTTACACATATGTATAGAATTTTATGATATACGAATCCTTGTAATTTTTTTCAGATTTAATTTCATATAATAATGTTCTATTATAATAGTTATTTCAATTTTTTTTATATAAAATAATATTTTGATTATCTTTTACAATTTCTCCCAATATTTATTAGTTCTAATTGGACCATTCACACACACACGCAAACGTTTGAAATCCAGAATAAATTGTATGTCAAGAATCACAAGAACTACATTAAACATTTGTACATAATGCACTGATGATTTAAGAAGATAAATAATAAAGCTTGAATATTTCATCTTTTAATAGTAAAGACATAAATATTATCTTAGAAAAAGCTAACTAGAAATTCTTGTCAGTTAGTAGAAAACAAAATAAAAAATCCGTGACAAGCTAATAAACATAAAAGATAATTAGTGCAATTACAAAAAATCAAAGATATAGATTTTAATACAACTTAAAGGATGATGAAAAGTATAACTTACTCTCTTTTATATCACTTGCAATAGCCAACAAGTTTTGATAGCTTTCAACCTTAACGCCTGTGTAAAAGTTTCATTTATGTAAATTAGTTATGTTTTTATTTAAAACACTGTTCCAAGAAAATACATTGTTACATGCGTAATCCAATCATTGTTACACATTATAAATATTACATTGGAAACTGATGTTAACAGTTAATTACCATCTCATATACACATGATACAACATGTAGTTGCTTAGTTCTTTTTGAGGCCATCCTTCGGCCACATCTACATCTCATTTCAAAACATCGTCCACATTGCTTTTCCATAGACAATAATGCATAATTAATTATTTATTGCACGCATCATGAGCTTCTTTCTTTTGTTTTCAACCATTTTTAATTTTAGACGTCCAATCAACAATAAAACAACTCTTATGCAGTTGTTCGTTTAAGAATAAACTATAAATATAAAAAGGAAAAACTTTAAATATATCCAAAATTTACATTCACTTCTTTTTACCGGTTTTGACTGTGACCAAACGGGACAACACACTTAAGTATAGCATTGGTTCGTATAGGGTCCACAATTATTCGAGCTTCGTTTATTTTGCACGCCTAAAACTTTATATCAATCTTTTTATACATACATGTGTCTATGATTTTATATACCAATAATATTTTAACAACCGCCAATAGAGACAAAATGTGACATATCTTTCATATAGACAAACACACATGCTACACTTACAACATAATACTATAACAAATAAACAATTCTATACATCATAAACCTTTGTCCGTATACAATTTTACACCGTACCTTTAGCTGCTGATACTCATTATTTACTATTTAGTATATAAAATACTTTTTTTACAGACCCACAACAAGAAAGCACACCATCCACTGGACCCACAAGGTATGGCCCCACCCTCACCCAACCTGGTATGTGGGTCCGGACCATAGGCTGGACCACCACCTGCTTTTGAAAATGAAAATGATGCGTTTTCGAGCTCTTATTGGTTCACACTCTTTCTAAAATCGTACTAGTGATGCTGACGCCTATTTTGGTCCCTCCCTTTCGTACGGATTACACACTACTACAGTTTTTTCCTATGTACAACTGTTAATGCATGTGGTACAACTGGTTACGCTCTTACTGTCTTTCCCAGTTTAGTAGGTAACATTAAAAAAACATGTGATTCCTTGTTCAATGCTTGATGCATTGAACCTGTGCATTTAATATCTTCTGTAGTTTTAGTGTTTTACTATGCAGCATGAAAAGCAAGAGATTTTTCATTTTTGCTTGAAATGTTGAGAATATCAAAATGTACAACACTTTGATGCGTAGTGTCCAACTACTTATGCATCTAATATTATTTTTGGGAAATTCCTATATGTCGACTGTAGTTTTACCTTATTTTGTCATTTTTAATTTTTTTCACTCACTAAATGTCCCTTTAACATAGACAAACGACCTCACAATACCGATGCCGACACCCGCTCTAAGTTGTACTGGCGATCCAACTCAAAACATGAGCAGAAATGCTCAAAATAGAGGCAAGCGACCTCAAAACATGGCCAACACTGACATGAACCACAAATATACGAGCCGGAGCGCCAGCGATAACAAATGTGTAGGTGTTTCCACTCATGTTTGGACATGTGGCTGAAAGTAGTTGGATATCAATATAGACTATTGAAATCAATAGGTGAGTCATGATGCCCATCTTGCAGGATTTTTGTAGGATGAAAAAGTTAAATGACCATTTTAGGTAAAACTCTAATTAAAAAAATATGAGTTAATTTCAATTTTCCTCCTTACGTTTTGACTAAGGTAAATCATTTTTCTTCAAAATATTAAAAACATCATTTAACGATAAAAGTTTAATATGTTGTTTCAATTTTACTCCAAAAGTTTTATTATCTTGGATAAAATTAAAATAACTAATGAAATTTTTGGATTGAAACTGAAGTAACTTATGAAACTTTTAGAGGTAAATTGACATTTTTAATATTTTAAAGGAAAACAATTAACAAACAAACAAACAAACAAACTTATGAAAATAATTGTTTTCCTTCCTTTTCTTTTGAAGGAAAACAATTATTTTTTAACAAACCTTGAGAAGTAAAGTTGAACTTAACCTAGAAAACATTTTAGGAATTTTTTTTTTAATTTTTTCTAGTGATCATGATTATTAGTTGACAAAATAAACTCATGTACACGTGAATAACTTGCTAACTAATGAACAAAGCATAACTATATTACCGCGCTACCACTTAAAATATTTTGACATCTAAGCTTAACATTTTAAGAAAATACCAATAATATCGAGAAATAGCCTCTAGAATTCTGTTATTTCACGAAATTTTTATTTTTTTGACATTTCAACATTCACAAGATTCTTCTGAATTCTTTCAAAATAGAACAAAAAATCAACTCACAACCATCAAAGATATCATTTATATTGCAAGTTCATATAATACGAGTTAAATTATAATATCAAATTTACATCACGTTAAATACTAATTAAGTTCATGAAGCTATTGAAAGTATTAAAAATTAATAAGTATTTTTTGCTCATACAATCTTATGCTCATAACAACCCAAAGTTGATAAAGTTTTTAAAAAATGTGAATTTTATATATTTTCTTATAAGGCATTCATAATTTTTTTTTTCATTTCTATCTATATAATTTAACTAAAAAGCATAATTTTCTTTAAATTTTGATTATTTTTAAAAAACTTTCCACATACTATTCTCCATCTTTATCTTTATGATACTCACAAATATTTATTTATTATTATTTTTTAGTTTCACACAATCACAATAATTACATAGAGGGTGAATAGTGAATCTCTAAATATAGAGATGTATTTTAGCCATATTTTTTAAATTTTTTCTATTTTTTTTCCCTCTATATTATAGAGAAAATGTGGATATAAAAACTTCAATGTGAGTGCTCTAAACATATTAAATATCGCATACACCTAACCAAACCACAAAATATCATATATCCCTTCAAAAACATGTTAAAATGTCATATTTACTCATGTTACTAAAAACATTTCAAAAACAACCATTTTACTCTCATTTTTTAGAACTTTAAAAAGTTCATATTTACGTAGCTTAAATCTAAAATTATACATATATCCATTGAAAATGTTTTTCTTAAAAGTTGAGATTTTGCATTTCATCATAAATAATCACTTTTAACCTTCTCACCTTTTTATATACTTATTTTGCGTATTACGTACACATACAAGTGATATCGGATAATTACTGTAAGTTTATCAAGATGTGTTTTTTTCCCTTAATTATCAATAGATGAAAGAGAAAAATGTATTGTTAGAAGTTGCATGATGGTAAAAAAAATGATCTTTAGCCTAATGATATACATGAATTTAGAAAATATATCTATTCACAAGATGTTAATGCTTCAAATCATAGAGTAGAAACTTATAGATTTAAGAGTAACATTCAAAATTAGGATTTTTGTTTTAGAAAAAAGTAAAATGATGAAATGAAAAGTTTGTTAAAAGATATAACATTTTATATTGAAACAAACCCTTCAACTATTTAGTAACAAATCTTGTTACTATAAAAAGGGAAAGTGGTTAAATTGGGTTAGTTTAGTTTCCACTTTCTTTTCTTTTTTGTGGCACACACCCATAAAAGTGGATTCAAGCACCAATCAATCATCTCAAATCTACCTTAACCAATGGCACTTTTAGGCCTACCCCTATCTCCCTAGGGTTACCTGTGAGCTAATTTAGGGGTTACCCTTCTCCAATCCTAAACTCTACAAACCAAGAAATAAGTACGAGTCCTAAAGCATAAATTACAACTTAATAAAACAACATAACTCTAACTTAAAAACTTAATTTATTGAAAATTTCACTTACCCATTTTCTCCCCTTGTCCATACACTCCCATCTTTGAGTTTTTATTCACACATCTCCCCTTCATACTCTCTCTCATCTAAGAAGGAAAGAACACCTTCCCCTGGGTTCTTTTTGCCTCTTTTGTAAGGTTATGTTTCTTTCTTGAACAAGATCTTCCTGCAAGTGTTGATATACTTACCTAAACATGTTCATATTCCACCTTTTGATCTCTTTCTTTCATACTAGTTGCAAAAAACTTGTTTTGATTCAAGAGTTCATATGGTTTGAGTATGGTGTTTGTTTGATAGATCTTGATTCAGCTAGACACATAAAGATCAAATCTTTATGTGATTCTTGTGATGGGTCTCCCCTATATTCTTGACTTAAACGTGTGACCTTAACGAGGACTTTACTGACAATAAAGGGTTGTGCTAAACGTACCGTTATCCTTTGTTTTTTTTAACTTTTGTATAGGGTGAAAGCTAAAGGATTTCAAGAAGTTTAAAGATGGTGAGAGGGAAGACTCAAATGAGGAGAATTGAGAATGCTACAAGTCGACAAGTGACGTTCTCTAAAAGACGAAATGGTTTGTTGAAAAAAGCTTTTGAACTTTCGGTGCTTTGTGACGCTGAAGTTGCTTTGATCATCTTCTCTCCAAGAGGCAAACTTTATGAGTTTGCAAGCTCAAGGTTGCGTTTTTATCACTCAGTTTGATCTTTTCTTTATTTTGGCATGTGGGTTCTTTTCATTTTCTTGATTTCGTTTCTTGGTTTCAGTCTTTTTTTTTTATTTATAAAAGATCTATTCAATGCATACACACATGTATATATATATATATATATATATACATACATAAACTCACAAAAAAAGTTTATCTTTTTAACTGTGGATGGCCGGATCTTCAAGTAAATAAATGAAAAAGAAAATCAAGATTTTGATCTTTCCTTGATTTTAGTTATGGGTTTCAATCTTTCATAATCTTATCTGCTCGTATGTCAATTTTCATACACACCAACACACAGCCGTTACATATGTGTGTGTATTATGATGTAATAATAGAGGCTCGAGTGTGCTTAACCACCTCCATAAAAAAACGAAAAATAAATCTAAAACTAATATTTAGTAATAGATAAAAAGTTTCGTATAATCTTCAATTCTATTGACTCATGTCTGGCCTACTTTGATCAGTTAACTTGAATTGGTCTGTTTAATATTAACATACGAAGCATGTCACAGCTTTTACTTTTATCATTTTACCATAAAAAGCATGAATTTATGACTTCTATATTATATTTTCTTATTATTCTTTTTCAAATGTTATATTGTTTTTTGTGGATATAAAGTTGAAAGCGTAAAGTGTTGTGTGTTAATTTTATGGTGTTTGACAGTTTGCTTATAAAAGTAATTCGAATATTTTATACTTGATGAAAAGGAAAAAATGCATATTTGTTTGCAAACCCGTAATCGGCTTTTTTTTAACAATTATCAAATACTTTCTTTTTTTGGAACCTAAAACTAAATACAACTTTTTTTTATAGATTTCAACCATCAGTCTAACTTATTTGTTATGATCTAAGCGAAATGTCAAAGATAGCGACTACAAATTAAATCTCACGGTAAAAATTAATTACTTTGAGTAAATAACAAATGTCCTTTATTAGTATATAAAATTACATGTTATGTTATTTAGTTTTAATAATTACATGGAATGTCATTTTTTAAAATAATTTGCACATCTATCGTCCTTTAAACTAACCTCCATCCAAATTCACGAGACACATAACTTTGAACATATATTTCTATAGTTTTTAAAGTGTTCAAACATCAAACTTTGAACACCTAACACCTATTATCCGAACACTTAAATGCCCCTCATGTGAGGGGTATATACATGACTTAACTATAAATTTTAACGAAGGTTAGTGTAAAGGATAATATGTGTGCAAATTTATATAAAAAGGATATAGGGTATAATTATTGAAACTAAAGGACACATGGTGTAATTTCGTGTATTAATAAATGACAGAATTTGTAATTTACTCAATTACTTTCTAGACAAATTTTGACAACCCAATTGCAAATTGCCAACATGGTTACCATTTTAGTTTAAAATCATATATTTCTATAGTGTGTTGCTTAATATATGTTTCTATCCAAATAAAAAACAATTTATTTGCAATGAAAACAAAATGTGACTAAACTTATCTGAGCTCGAGCTCGACTTGTTTAATTTTACATCGAGGTATTGAATTTCTTTCTTTTAGAGCTCTATTTCTATAGATTTTATGTGATTCTTAAGTAGTTTTTCTAAGCTTGAGCTCGCATCGTATTATTTCTTAATTACTTAACTATTTTTATGTATTTTATAATTATTTATATATATATATAAATTCAAATATTAATATCTAATGATTTATTTTATATAGTTTGTTTTATCACAATTTTATCTTTTATAATTAAATTAATTATAACACAAATCTATTATACTCGTATTTTTAAACTACACCTCACATATACACTATACTTGCTACGAATTATACCTTGTACATCCTCGTAAGTGGTGCTCCTAGAGGCTTTGTTTCAGCCACTGGACCACCAACCCCAATGATTATCATAATTTTATCTGATATCTGAAGTTTGAGCTTAAGCTTTTTTATTAGATGAACTTTAACATAAGCTCGAGCTCGATTAGTTTGTCTAGATTTAAGCTTCTAATCTTTTATTTAAACTTGCTCTAGTAGTTCACTCATTTACATCCTTAAATGTTACTAGTAATTAATGCGATACAATCAATTTATGCCATAACACTATTTTGGATAAAGCGGTGTATCTTTCAATAAATTTGTTATATTTTTTCCTAGTTTATCCAGTTTACAGAAATAATGTAGAACTAATAAAATAAGATCGCATGATTTTACCCTTTTAACCCCTTCCCCCACCCCCACTCACACATACAGATCCCTTTTCAGTGGTTTCCACGTTGCTGACCATTCAAGGAACCTTAGTTGTGTAGAGGATCAAGGAGACAAAGGCTCATTTGGTTCTTCTTGTGAAAATACAAAAAAACATGTTTTTAATCAAGAAAGTTGATTTTAAAAACACTGTTGAAAACTTTGATGATAAATAATTAATTAAGCAATCACAAACATAATTTTTTAAAGATATAACTCACATCCACTTGTTACTTCTAATTCTATATCAAATTGCTCATAGTAAGACTTGAACTCTTACCACTTACGATGGAGACCGTGTCATTGTATATTTGGGTATCATTGGGCTAAAAGACTATATTGGCAGTAATCACAAACATATATCAAGAATGTAATTTTATATTAACATAAGAATCTTGAATTTAAGTTAACGTTTACATTTTTCTTTCACATTTTTGCTTTGAATGTTCTATTTTAATGATAATCATAATAATTCCTCAAGCTAACAATTAAATTTGTCATGTTAAACATATTAACCAAGTAAATTTGTCGCTCATCTTTTTCTGAAGGACTGTTATTTGCATTATACTCACTTTTGTATGCAAAGTACTTTCATACACATGCAACGTCATACAAAAACACACACACACACACATATATCTGCATTTTACCATGCACGTACACATTCATACATATATGTATTATCAGATTTATACATACATAGATTTATGTGTCATGTATTCCATATTTCCATCACAAACTGAACACTTTGTATCCTTTCATGGGTCTTGAATTCAATCAGCATGCAGGAGACTATAGAACGATACAGAAGTCAAGTAAAAGATGTTCAAACCGATACCTCAAGTGTAGAAGATGTTCAGGTTCATAAACTTACAGACAATAATACTCGAAAATCACACGTTATTCGTTCTTGAATCTGTTTTTTAACTTACTTTTATTTAATCCAATTTGCAGCATTTGAAGAATGAAACAGCTATTATGGCAAAGAAGGTAGAACTCCTAGAAGTTGCAAAAAGGTGCAGTTTTTATGTCTTAAATCATTATACACATAGATAATTAGTTGTATCACAGATTGGCTTCTTATGATTAATATCTCATGATGGAAAGTTTAACAAAAAGGGGGAAAATGGCTATTATTCTTAAGCGGTCCACCTTTTTATTTAATGTTTTGCTTCAATAAACAATAAAACACACACATTTAACACGATTAAATATAAGCACTTCAATTAGCTAAGATGTAACATACATAGATATCCTTTTGATGATCAAAATCTCGATTACAAAGAGAGGGAAAAATAATTATTATTGATCATACAATTGCAATGCAGGAAACTTTTAGGAGAATGTTTAGGATCAAGCTCCATTGAAGATCTTGTTCGGATTGAACAACAGCTGGAGAGGAGCGTATGCATTATTCGAGCACGAAAGGTTTAAACAGTAGTTACTTATTACCAAATAAATCATCTTTTCATTCGTTATAGATATAGAATTTGAGGTTTGTTTTGAAACTATTAACATTTCTTTGTCAAATATTGTGTGTTATAGATGCAAGTTTACAATGAGCAAATTGAGCAACTAAAGGCAAAGGTATCGCTTATATACAAACCAAAAAACATATTTTTGAAGTAAAATAATCTAATTGTTTTTATATTTACATTGCAATATTCAGGAGAAATTGTTAGCCGAAGAAAATGCAATACTGACAGAGAAGGTAAGTAGCTTGTTAACTAATATGTTCATTTTTACAACCATAATGTCTAAAACAAATATTCAAATATGTCGTCTTTACTATGTATGTTTGTTTGTATTTTATTATCTCTTGCCTTTGTCAGTGCGAAATCCAAAAAGAGCTAGTAACAGAAGAAATAACGCGAGCAGATTTTCGTGTAGTTGAAAATGGAGAGAATTCGGATGTGGAAACAGAATTGTTCATTGGACCACCAGAGACAAGAGTGAAGCAAAGATGGCTAAAGTGACCGTATGGTTTATAGATATATACGCACATATATTTATATATCTATCAAGATTATGTTATGTTAACAGTATTAAGATCGATGCACATGCTGATCTATGCTTGCAATTGTTGTTTTGCAACAAAATTTTCAATCAACTGGAGTCTTGATCGAAATGAATCAGACTTTTGTTAGGTGAAGGTACAAGTTATCTTTGGTGTTGGAAATTTGGTTAGTTATTGTACATAAGACCATTTGAAACCTAAGAAAAATGTTTCTGGTCACCAATGTTTTCCTGTTCTTTAGCTTAGTTATACTTGGTTAAGATGGTTTTTTGAGCGTCCTAGATTTTCCGTATCTTATTATCAATGTTTTTTAACTCGAATGGTTATTGATCCGACAACCTTATTGTTTTACTTGTTGGACCAGTTATACCTATCAAAGTGGCCGACATATAATTCGTTTTGAAAAATATTTTAGTATTACATGTAATATAAGTATAATATTAAATTAAAAAGTTAAGAGATAAAAATAAATTTATTGTTTTCTTAAAACAAGGAAAAAAATTATAATAAATGTAAAATATTTAAAAACAAAGAGATTAAATAAATCTGATGCATATTTAGTATATATTTTAAACCTTTAACATATATAATTATTCAAGGTAATTTGAAATTTATTAATTTAAAGTATGATAAGTACTATAATACTAAGTTATACTAACAATTTAATTAAATACACATTCTATTATATAAAAAAAAACTTTCACTTGCATAATCATCATATAAACGTTTGATTTCCACTATAAATACTAATCTATACTAAATCAACATATAAAAAAGTTTTTTTTGAGTTAATTTCTATTTTGCTCCTTAAGTTTTGACAAAAATAACTATTTTCATCTAAAATATTATAAATATCAATTTACTTTTAAAAGTTTTACAATTTGTTTCAATTCTAATCCAGAGGTTTCATTAGTTGTTTGAGCTTAAATCCAAAATAATAAATCTTTTGAATTAAAATTGAAACAACTCATGAAATTTTTGGAGGTAAACTGATATTTTTAATATTTTAGAGGAAAACAATTGCTTATGTGAGATATACCATATTATTCTGATTATTATGAGTATGCTAATGCTTATGTGATGTATGGGATGTATGCAATATAATCGGGTTATTTTGTTTATGGATATGCATATGCATATACAAAGATCTTATGTGATGTATGCTTGTTTGATATATGCACTATAATTTAGGTGTTATCATTGTCAAGCCGGTGGTCTCTTTGGAAACAGTCTTTCTGTCTCCTAAGATACAAGAAAGACTCACCAACACCTACCCCTCCCAGACCCTACTCTCAGTGGGACATACTGGGTATGTTTGTTTATAGGGGTGTACATGGTCAGTCTGGTTCGATTTTAGTCTAAAACCAAAACCAAAAACCGATATTTCGGTCATGTTTTTTTTTTTAAAAAAAATTGATCCAAAGTAATGAATTTAAACTAGAAAGTTTAGGCTTAGATCATTTTGTTTATCTTTAAACATAATCTATATATTCTTATAAATTACCTAAAATTAAATTAATTGCAATTAACAAAATAGAAAAAAGATTTCAGTAAAACAAATTTAATCTACCAAACCAAAAAGTTTAAAGATTATTCTCGAAACGTAAATATCATCTATATTAGATAGCATAAGTTAAATAAGTAATTTATAGACTAGTTGTGTGTGTGTATATATATATATATATAATATATATATATATATATATATATATATATATATATATATATATATATATATATATATATATATATATATATATAAACACAACTAGCAAAAAGTTTAAAGATTTTTTCGGTTTTTGTTACAAGCAAAACCGAAACCGAAACGAAAAACCCGGTTTTAAAAATCATCAAACCAATCAGTCGGTTTTTATTGGTTTCGGTTTTTCCGGTTCGGTTGCGTCAGTTACTTCGGTTGCAGTTTGATTATTTCGGTTTTTTGCACACCCTTATTTGTTTGTTTGTTTGTTTAGAGGAAAACAATTACTTTTAGAGTAAAATTGAGATTAACTTTTTTTTTTGTTTTTTTGTTGCATTTTCTTTATGATCATCCTTGACGTGAAACCAAGTGTAAATCAAACCTAGATTTTATAATAATCACATTGAGTGATAATCTACTCAAGTCAAATCACAAGTTTGAGAAGCAAAACAACCCAATAACAGAAAAAAGCCCAATCACTATCTCTTGGCCCATAAACAAAAGCCCAAATGTAGCCTCTAGGTCCAGACAACAATCCTTTTTCGTATCTGCATCTTCTAGAGATAAACAGTTGCAGAGGTGTAGCAATTTGTTCGTCAATGGCAGCACGAGGAGGTGAAGGGCAAAGAAGAGGCGGTGGAAGACCACAACCTCCGTCAAAAAGAGGACCCCCCGGACCTCCTGTTCACAACAAACCTGGACCTCGGTTCGAACCAGTTGATCGGGAAAAGGTTGGGTTTTACTCTCTCTTTTTATTCCTATTCGTTTACACCTCCGTTTGAGTGTAATTATCTCGTGTTTTGTTAGTGTGCCTTAGTGTTTGAGATTTGATTGTTTGAGTGTTAGTTTCGTTGATTGAAGTTTTTCTAGGGTTTGGACTTACGCTCGTTTTAATTCTGCTTATTATTATTGTAATTATTTTAAGTTGATCGTGTTTAGTAAATGTAAGAAACTAGGGATACTCCATTGGTCGTTTGGTAAGTGTAGTATTTGACTGTACATGGAGATCAATGACAGTACTTTCTCAACATTGCAGACATAGGTGAACGGTGAACCTTTTTTTAATGACTATTATGTTTCGAACATCATGCAATCGCAAGTATATAGTTTCTGCCCTTTCGTGGTTTATCTCTTATAACTTATTCCAGTATTCATGGGATGGAGGTATATGAATTGAGCCGCTGGAGGGATGGACTAGGGAGGTTGCATGCTTACCTACCTATGTGATCATGTAAATGGTGCCCAACGATTTGTCTAGTTTTGGTTTTTGAGAGTGTGTTAGAACCATATAGGTATGGATTTCTTAAGCTGTTATTGAAACCAAATTGGAGATGTGGAAAGTAGAAAGTATTCTGGTATGATGTTTAAGCCAAACAAGCTGAAATTAGTTGTGTGGTCTGAGTGAGGGAGAAATTTTCATAGAAACAATTAAGATCATGAGCGAATTGTTTGGGATAAGGTGATTCGATGTCAGAAAACCTTTTACGATACATTGTTTGGGATAGAAATTATGTGAGGTGAACCCCCCAAATTTTCATATACCCTTCCACTAGTTAATAATTAATATGGTAGCCACGCAATAAAGGGAAATGGAAAACTAAGACTATATTTTGAATATTCACACTTAAAGCCCCCTCACCGCTTCAGTCAGTAAATTCACACCTGCTTCAGTCCAGTAAATACATAAATAGCGCGCATAGATGTCAAGCGAATTTACTCTTTGCCTTTGGTTAGCAACTGATTGCTGAATTAAGTGTTTCTCGAAATTAACCAGGGATTAATTCTCTTTTATTGGCTTCTGCGTGTTGAATAATCTTTCTCAACCAGGAGGTAACCTTTTCAATTCTTTGCAACCAATTGTGTGAATGGTCAATGAAATCATTAATTTAGAAAAGCACTTGTACGAAGATGGTTTGTATCAAAACTTCTTTTCTTAGATGTCTACATTGTCTTAACTTTTTCATGCATTGAAGGTAAACTGCCTGTCTTTGCATATACCCTGATTAGATTCATGCAACTGCATAGTTACCCTTTGTTCTTTTTGTAACACTAAACTAAAGTGCACCCTAAAAAGCTATGTAAATGCTAGGGAAAGTGGCAAACAAACTATTCGGTGTTAAAGCATGTCACCAACCCATATTGACTTGGGCACTAATTCGGAAGAAACTTGGTTTTAAAAAGCGAGAAGCGCATCGAGGTGACAAGGTCTAAAATCGAAGCGCGAAGCGCAAAAGCAGAGGGCTTTTAGTACGCGAAGCGCTAAGTGTTTATATAATGTTTATAATATAATCCTATAGGTTTTTAGCATCCCCACCCAATATATAGCTATAAATAATGTTTATATTATATGTGCTTTAATGTTTAAATTGCATGTATGTATAACTTCTTTAGCAACATTTATAGCACTTTGAAGCAAAAAAACACCCCCTGTATAAGAAGTGCGCGCCTCAGAGGGATTTTTCCCCAAAAAATCGCGCTTTTCTTACGCTTCTTGTACAACATGTGCCTTGTGTTACAAACAGCCCCAACCCTCGCCTCAAGAGTCGCCTTGCGCCTAGGCGCGCCTCGGGCGCGCTTTTTAAAACCAAGGGAAGAAATTGACGAGGATAGTTATGTCGTTCTTCTCTTATTTGAATGACATTCCATTGCAATGCTTTTACTTATAACTGATAAAGTGTTTTCCTTGACGTGCAGACTTGTCCATTGCTACTCCGAGTTTTTACCAAGGTAAAAGTGCTGTTTGAGACACTGGACCGTTTTACTTCAAAAACTATTCAATATGCTTATAGAAAGAAGAATTAATGCCTAATGGTGCCTTTAACCGTGACTTATGAGTGTTCTTCATTTCACACAGGTTGGTGGTCATCACACCCAGGCAGACTTTGCAGTCAGAGGCAAGGAGCCCAAAGATGAAGTCCAAATATACACTTGGATGGATGCTACACTTCGCGAGCTAACTGATTTGGTAGGTCAACTGATCCAAGTTTAACCATGTTCTTCTTGCCCTTTGAACATGCATATATGCTCAAATTTTTCTACTTAAGGAATTTGTTCCTTTATGTAAAGAGTTTTGTTTTATATTATGTTCTGTTGTCACAAGTGTATCGTATGTTATTTAGCTTTCATTTTATCATTGGCTTCTCAGGTAAAGGAGGTAGCACCGGAAGCTAGAAGAAGAGATGCTTTGTTGTCATTTGCTTTTGTATATCCTACTAAAAGTGGACATTTTACTGTCAAAGAGGTAACCACTTTTCCTTTGTTGGTTACGCAAATCAACTATTAATTTCATAAATGTGAATAACTGAGAATTAATAGGATTGAAGCCGGCAACAAGATTTTTATTCGTTGAACAAACTTGTAATTTTGGCTGACATAAAGTTTTGATACTAAATTACTAATCTTTAATACATGAGATGTTCCATCATGCCACATTTACAAATCTTAAAGTAAATTTCAGCTAGTCACCAACTCTTAAAACATGATTCAAACGTGTAGTTAGCATTGTTTGTATGAGGACACATAGTGGTTCTCAAGAATAATTGCGTTCCTCGTGCTGTTGCCAGGGTGGAGTACAGTCTAAATAGGCTCATCTGTATACCTTTTAAATCCTACAGATAAAAACAAGTTTCAAATCATGTTCTTTGTCCATTTTACTGGTCTCATTTTTGTTTGTCTCGAGTAATTGATAATAACAGTTTTATCTTCTTTTCCGTCTTATTATAATTGCCTTACACTTTGTAATTGGGATCCACGAAATAAAATGATTGTATCGTATGAAATCTGAGATTTTCTCTAGGCACGATGAGAGAGGAAGCATAATTATGCTAAATAGTTCCACATGATCAGTTCTCACTTCACAGTTTATCAAATCAAATAGATGTTGGAAATGGAACTATGGAAGCACGTTTTGTAAATTTTTGATTACTTTTTGTTGCATATTGTGTGAATATGATGCTAACGTATAAATAAAAATAAATACTTGACTTTAATGTGTTCTTACATTCAACTATTTCTATTGTGTCTACTAGGTCGGGAAGACCTTTTCTTATCCTAATGCGAGACGACCAGACGATGGCAGCAAGGCCCTTGGCACCCTTAGCTTTGAGGTACCTTTTGTCTTCAACCATTTTCTCCCCATTGAAAAAGTCCAGTCCTGGAATTAGGATGCGGACGAGTTTAATTGCTCGTGAGCTACTCGCTAAGAGCTCGGATCAAACCGAGATTAGACGTGCTTGAGTTGGAGCTAAAGCCTATATTGGGCCTCACTTAATAAGGAACTTGAGCCCGACATTCACATATCGAGCTTCATTACGCCCATGAGCCTGTATTAATTTATATAATTTTTAAGTAATATAATTAAATATATATTTGCATAATAAATACTATTGTATATAAACTGTGATAAGGTAAATTAACAATATATATTATATAAAAATTATAATTATAAAATTATATAAAAACAATTATATCTTTATAAAATAAAATACGTAATAGATAATAAACGATACAAGCTCGAGTTTTAGAAATAGAGCTTGGTCCGATGTTCTCTTAAGTTAAATGAGCCGAGCTTAGGCGACATTTGAGGTCGGGCAGAATTTGCGTCTATGAATTATGAACAAGTGGACTCATCTTCAGAATTTGTACATATGAATCTGTTTCTAACTACTAGCCAAATTTGCAGATTGGAGACTACCTGGATGTGGCAATTCTATAGCCTTTAATATTTATCTTTAGATCCCCGGTGTCTTTATCTTCCCATTTCAGCTATATTAATCTGTATGTTCTACTATATCATGTCCTTATCTTTTGTTTTGTATGCGTTTGAGTTTGTGTATGTATGCACAATCATCGTAGTTTTTCGTTGCAGTTAACAAAATCTTAACCTGAGCAACGATAGTTACGCCATTGGTTGACCAAAATGAATCAAACTAAAGATGTTTACTCAACTCATTTCGACCATTCACATTTTTGAATTTTTTGTTGGTTGGTTGTTATAATTTGGTGTTATTTCTTCAATCCATTAGGAATTCTAACCACACGTTACATCTAGTTGCTATTTACTTAGGTGTAGGTTAAACTAAAAACTAATTTCCACCTAAGGCTTTAGTCCCTCCTAAAGCGGGTTAAACGGACTCCGATTGCACTTGTTGCAGCTCTTAGAATCAGAAAGAGAATAAATTATAAATGCATGAGTACATGATTGGGTTTTTTTCATGGTCTGCTAAGGGGTAGTATTGTAGCACTTCAAAATGCTATGACACCAATATTTTTTTTTTCACATTGTAACCATTTTATAACATGTGTTTCTAAGACTTATTCTTGCCTGTTTATTTCATGGAGTACTTTCGCACTGTTGAGGTGTGAAGTGTTTTGATAGATAAATCCCCTAGGTTTTCTCTTGGAAAAAAATTTTAAACAATATGATCGTCACCGTATTTCGAACTCATGCGTGAAAAAGAACCTTGAATGTAGTCTTCTTTTGGTTGACTTGTGCACGTTTTATTATTTTTAAACAGGTCAGTGTGCCTCTTTTCTTGCAGAGATTTCATAAGAACCTTGAATATGTTGAACTACATTTCTTGACGTTGTGAATGCATATTCGTTTTGAAAAAGACCAGTAGTATGATTAGACGTACTAGACCGAAAATCTTTCATCATAATTTGACGGTTGAAAAAGAGAGTTTCCAATATCAAATAACCTAAAAACTAGCTAAGAGCATTCACATCCCATTCCTTATCTTTATCTATATAATTACACTAAAAATCACTACTTCTTCTCTCTCCTTTCAATTAAATAATACTTTTTATACCCTTATGATTACTTCTTTCTCTCTCATTCACTCACAACCATTTTAAAAAATTAAAAAATTTATAAGGATTGTACAGTGATTCTTCAAATATACCAATCCACAATAACATTTTCTCTCTCCTTCATTCACAACCACTCAAAATCATTCCATATAATATACCAAACACACTCACATAAATATAAGGCATGGGTTGTGAATGCTCTAAGTGAATGTGACTACATATGAATTATCTTTTTGACGTGTTCTCATTGTATGCAAATTAAAGATTCAATCCTTAGGATGTTCTATATGTAATACAAAGATTAACTTTCTTTCAAACCTTTTTTTTAAAACATGTTCTTCATATATAGTGTAAGATAGATACATCACACCTATATATAGGATTCAAACCTTAACCTTTTGATTGCTGGGCTTGTCATTTAACTATAAGAATGTTCCATGGAACTTTAAGTCCCTTTCTAATTTTAAATTTCTTCTAAAATAGTCAACTACCTTAGTAGTGATATTTTTCTAATTTAAGTCTAATACATCTAGAAATAAAAGGTCACAATAACCATCAACCATGCTATATAATTGGATTGTAAAAGAAGACTCTTATTAGAGTATGTGTAGTCATTGTATTTTTTATTTAGACCAATAAAAAATAGTTTACCTTCGTCTAGAACTAGCTTTTTCTTTTTATAAAATCAAATCAAAATATTTCTATTTTTTTAATGAACTGATAAACATCTATAGGGAAAAGGGGGAGTAATTAAATCTCGGAGTTAGAAATTATGTGAAACATCATTTTCATGTTTATAACCTGGATAAATCTATTGATTTTCAGACAAAAGAATATTTTTTATAATGATAATATATTCTTTTTCGAAATATGATATAGACCTGTTTTGTGTTTATATGGTATTAGGACAAGACAACCATCAATCCTATACCTATAAAAAAACCTTAAAATAATCAAATAATATTGAATACTTTCTAAAATTATTTTTTAACAAAGATAGCAACATAACATACGACTAAACACACCAATATATATAAAGCTAGCGATTTTTGTCGGTATTAAAAAAAATATTACACGTAATAAATAGCGTACAATTTCATAGGCAAAAAACTTAGTTGAAATGCAATAGACATCCGATCGACTCAAAATTATAAAGTGTCGCTTCAAATTTAATTATTAAAATGATGTGATTAAACGTCTAAAAGATTTAATAGACTTCTCACAAAAAAACACAATTGGGATCTTCTTTATTTCTTTTTTTTTTGTCTACAAATACATATGAAATAATAACGCAACACTAATGTTGAAACACAAATAGAAAAAATCTAAATTTGATTTAATTTTTTTAATATTATTTCAAGTAATTTGATATTTCTCTAACAAATTGTGCCCGTTAACTTTTTTTGAAAATCTAAGTACACATTTTTTTTGTCAAAATTTGGATATAAATTTTAGGCTTAATGGATTTAAATACTCCTAACTATTGGGTATTGGCCGCTGCCACCCTCAAGTATAATTTTGGCGAATATAACTCCCAAGTAAACATTGAGGTGTCTGTTTCACCACCGTCTGTCATAACCCTAATGACGTTAACTTTTTGATGATGTGGCACGCATACGTGTACAGGCCTCGCTTGTGCTTCCAGATTTTTTTCACACATTTACATTTACAATCTCCATTCTCCAAGGAAGCCCTAGTTTCATGTAACATCCTGTATTTCTACGTTAATTAAAGGCGTTTAATCTTATAAGGACCATTATGGTCATTTATGAAACTCATAGGTGATTTGCGTGTTAATGCTTTTAATTATTTAATCAAGCTTAAAAATGTTAAATAACTAATAATAATAATAATAATAATAATAATATATAATGATAATAATAATAACAATAATAATAACAACAATAATAATAATAATACAATAATAATAATAATAATAATAATAATAACAATAATAATAATAATAATCATAATAATAATAACAATAATAATAATAATATTAATAATAATAATAACCTAGAGTTAAAGTGCAGGGTTTGTTTTGCCATTTTGAAAACTTTAATAAAAGATTATTACATAAAATAACACACTTTGAAAGAACAGGGACCGATTATGTAAAATGCCCAAACACCCCTTCTCTCTCCCCGCTTTCCCGGCGAGCTCTCCTGCGAGCTCCGCCGAGCTCCGGCAAGCTTCAAAAATCTCATTTTCAAACCTATTTGACCCCAAATTAAACCCCCTCACCCTCGGTCCCCAGTTTCGAACCCGAACCCAATTCAAAATTGAGTTCCCGCTCGTTCACCTTTTCAAATCGAAACCGGGACTAACATTACCAAAAATCCGAATCAATCTTGACCAATTTCACAAATCGAATCAAATCAATCACACCTAAACTAAAAACGCGGCTTAATCAATCAATTATTCAATCACCATTGCAAATTAACAGCTTCAAATCTCCAAATTGGTAAACTTCGAACGCGTTTTTAAATCGAGAGAGAAAGGCTCGAATCCATGAAATCAAGCCTATAAATTATGGACTTTCGGTTCATTGTGAAGTTCCTAAACTCCCTGAACCCTCAATTGCACAATAAAACCTCTCGATCACAAGACCCCAATCTCAAGAACATCCGAATCGAACTCGAACTCGAAACCCTATCTACACCCCATCAATCAGGTAATTGGAACCTGTTTTCTACTCATTTTCGTTCAAGGAACAAAAGCCCTATGATGATTTAGGTGATTAACACCGAATCGAGGGTCGATTTTGGCCTTGAACAAAACTAGGGTTTATTGATTTGGGGGTGAACCAAGCGACTCAGTTTAAAATTAAAACGAACCAAAATGAACCACGGCCACGACCCTGGTTCACTGGTTCCTGCGTCCCATGTTCACAGGGAGGCCCCGGGTTCGACCCCGGGCAGCCCCCTCCCCTGTTTTTCTTTTTCTGTTTTTTTTCTTTTCATTTCCTTTTCTTTATTCAACCTTTTTAAATTCTGAAAATTTCTAAAATTAAATTTATAAAATGTAGATTATTTTCTTTCTTTTGTTTAATTAATCTTGGGACTAATTTAATTTTTATAAAATACTTTTGTATTTATAAATACATTTTTGTATTTTTAAAAATACAAAAGAATGAGTAAATATAATACTTGTATATGTATATATATATTTTAAATAATTAAATTGTTTAGTTACTTATACCTATATATATATATATATATATATTTCTTTTAATAGCTAAATCACTTATTATGATTATTATATACAATATTATAATTGTTTAATCAAACAATTTAATTGTTTAGTTACTTATATATATATATATATATATATATATATATAATATATATATATATATTTATACATAGTTCTTTTAATAGTTAAATCACTTATTATGATTATTATACACAATATTATAATTGTTTAGTATATATATTATATATATATATATTCAAACAATTAAATTGTTCAATTACTTATACCTATATATATATATATATATTTATATATAGTTCCTTATAATAGCTAAATCACTTATTATAATTATTATATACAATCCTTATAAATCGGTTCAACGTACAATTAAATCAAGTTTTATTTATTCTTTATCTTACGCGCTAACAATTGGTTATACCAAGTATAAAAATCCATTCGTTCCATTTAACCGATCACGTTATTAACATGTAATAAATACGAATAATTATTAAATCTTATTAGACCTACAATTAATCATCAAACAAATTATAACGCGCTACTTTATTTCGTTTAGGTGCGCTGTGACGTTTGTGTTGAAAATCTTATTCGTGGTTATTCTTATTACATCTACAAGTCTCCTTTATTAAACACGTGAGTTCTTATGCCCCGCTTTACGATTATTTCACATCTTTCGGGGTGAAACATGTTGCTTATACAAACTTACACATACACGCTTTGATACTTATTACACACGTGCAATTCTTTACATAGTCGTGGTTGTTTGGATATGTTAAGTATTATATGAGATGTGACATACGTGTGCAATCATTAACTATTGCTAGCCTAGCGAAGTCTTAGATCTTTGGGCCTGACAAGCCTATTTGGTGCTAAAGTCGATGTATTGCCGACTCCTAGGAGCCGTATGCTTGTGCACTAGGGAACCAAATACACTTAGCTAATCATGCTTATTCATATTATTCAGTCGAGGCTTGATTGTAACTATGCATGTTCTATATACTTGCTATCTTGTGACCATTGACTAGAATTGCCACATTTTGTATACTTATTGTATTTAAAACCATGAGAATTCACCAACTAGTTAGTTGACTTTATTTTCAACATGTTTCAGGTAATGTGCAAGCTTAGCAATGATTGAAGGAATGCTTAAACCTAGAACATGGACCTAGGCTTAATAAAGACAATTGGATTCTTGTTTTCGTTTGATTTATTTTGAGACATTGATGTATGTGATGTTCGAAAACAATTGATTAATGGCATTTTATACTTTAACATAGCGTTATGTGGCTGTGAACAATCTTAACCCTCACACCTCGACGTTTCCGCCGTCAAGGTTGGGGTGTGACAGATTGGTATCAGAGCCCATAACTATAGGGATTTAGGTTATTAGAAATGGTGACCTAGACTATAGTTTATGAATAATCCTTATAGAATAGTATTCTTATGAATACATACTTATTGTTTGCATGCTGCCTAACGCTATGCCTTATTATGTGCAATGTGATGCCTTAGCATAGGTGCCTTTCTACATGATTACATATTGTTACCCGTCTCCCCTAGGCTTATCTTAAACCTTGATTCTCCCCGACAGTTACTATTTCTTAAACTTATTCTCGTCTCCAAGTAGAATCTATCGATAGGAATTCTTTAGACTTTATGTCTAATCTTGTAAATATCCCATCAAGATTTTTGATTTCATAAACCAAAGAACTAGTGTGGTACATAGACACCTGTATTCTGGATTTTCTGGCAAAAGGCCCTCGGGCTAAGGTAAGCATTTCGCATAAATCCTACGGGACCAGTCATGCTTACCTGGGGATTTCCGGGATGAGTGATAAACTATGACCAACATACACGAGTTTCTGAGGTGAATGGGTCATTTCATCTTGACGTGTCAACGTTTCCAAATGATGATGCGTCACCAAATTGAATCATTCCGTATAATTCATGATTCTTACCTTAATTGGCCATCCTTATTATCCTTTTAACCGATCCTAATCCAATTTGTATTTTTCTAGCATGTCTCGTTACCACGGAAACCGAGGAAGATCCGGCCGTAAGCTTGCTGCCATAATTGCCCGGCAAATGGCTGCGGTCATCCCGACCATGGTGGCTGAACTCAGCAGCACTATGATCGCAAACGTCACGAACAACAGCAACGGCCAAGGGGAAAATAGTGCGAACCAACGGCGTAACAACCAGTCTTGCACCTTCAAGCACTTTAGTTCATGCAAGCCTCCGAGTTATAGTGGCAAGGAAGGTGCCACCGGTCTGTTAGAATGGTTTGAGGGGATGGAGAACACCTTCGTTAACTGTGAGTGCCCCGAAGCACTCAAAGTAAGGTATGCCACTAGTATGCTGCAGCAACGGGCCTTAACATGGTGGAACAGTGAAAAGAGAAACCGAGGCCCCGATGCAATCTTGGCTTTAACTTGGGAGGAATTCAAAAACATAGCCATAGCCAAGTTTTGCCCGAGAAGTGAAATCCAGAAACTGGAGGAGGAATTCTGGAACCTGAAACAGGATGGCGGGAACCATCTGGCTTATTCTACCCGTCATCATGAACTGAGTATACTGCTGCCACACATGGTGGATACTGTTTCCCGTAATGTGGAAAAATTTATTAAGGGTGTGCCGCCTCAGATTCAGGATGCCGTTGTGGGTAGCCGACCCGCAATTTTGGAAGAAGCCATCACCATCACTGCCCAATTGATGGAGAACCACATCCGAGCGGGCACTATGTCTGCAAAGGGTGCCAAGAAGACTGAGAAGACGACCCCCGAGGAGGTCAAGGAGGTCAAGCCTGATAACAAGAAACGGAAGTTTGTACCGGCACGGAACTATGCCGTGGCTGCTCCTAAACCGCCCCAAAGACAGTGTACTACCGGGGCTACACCGGCAGCACAAGTGCCCGTGGCAAGGGCTTATGCGGGCCCTCTACCTATGTGTAACACGTGTAGGTATCACCACCCGGGCAAATCTTCCGTGTCGCATCTGCACACTATGTGGCAAGTACGGGCACCTCGTGGCAACGTGCCGTCGAGCAATGGGAAACGCAGTGACGGAACCAAATCGGGTCTGCTACAATTGTGGAGAACCAAGTCACTACCGTCCCCAATGCCCTCGTCTTGTGGGAAATGTTCCACAAGCTCGTGGACGTGCCTTCAACATCAACGCGAACCAAGCTCAGGCGAACAATTAGGTGGTGAACGGTACGTAAAAAAAATTACAACCCTATCTCCATAGAATTTCTTAAAATTCCTTACTTGTGTCCTTAAGTGCCTATAAAACCTATACAGGTATGTTTCTTGTTAATGACACCTATGCATACGTATTATTTGATTCGGGCGGCGATAGAAGTTTTGTTTCCTTAGAGTTCGAGCCGACACTTTCTAAACCTCGCTCAAATCTAGAGAGACCTCTCATCGTCGAAGTTGCTGATGGAGAACCTATCACCGTCGACGTGGTTATCCGCGATTGTCTATTGTGCCTCGACAACCATAAATTTCTTATCGACCTCATTCCAATGAAGCTTGGAAGCTTCGACATTATTATTGGCATGGATTGGTTATCCAAGAACCATGCCGAGATCATCTGCTTCGAGAAGTGTATTCGCATGCCCTTACCCTCCGGTGACACGATGAAGGTGTTCGGTGAACGGTCCTCCTCTCAAGCTTATGTCATGTACTAAGGCTCAGAAATGCCTAAGTAAGAGTTATCCGGCATTCTTGGCCTATGTAGTCAACACCAAGGCCAAGGAGAAGGAACTCAAAGATGTTCCAGTTGTATGAGAATTCCCTGAGGTCTTTCCCGATGATCTTAGCGGGTTACCTCCCGTACGCGAAGTAGAATTTAAAATCGACTTGATTCCGGGAGCAAGCCCCGCGGCTAAATCACCTTACCGACTCGCACCATCGGAAATGCAAGAACTCTCTAGCCAACTCCAGGAATTATCCGAGAAGGGGTTTATCCGCCCTAGTTCTTCTCCTTGGGGTGCACCTGTCTTATTTGTGAAGAAGAAAGGTGGGTCTTTCCGTATGTGTATCGATTACCGCGAGCTCAACAAGTTGACCATCAAGAACCGGTATCATCTTCCTCGTATCGACGATCTTTTCGACCAACTTCAAGGAGCTGCAATCTTTTCAAAAATCGACTTGCGTTCGGGTTATCACCAACTGCGAGTCCATGACGACGATATCCCAAAGACTGCATTCCGCACTCGGTATGGGCATTACGAGTTCATGGTTATGCCTTTCGGCTTAACCAATGCTCCAGCGGTCTTCATGGATCTTATGAATCGGGTGTGCAAGCCATACCTAGACAAGTTCGTCATCGTTTTCATTGACGACATTCTCATTTATTCCAAGTCTCGCTCTGATCATGAACTTCATCTCCGTCAAATCCTCGAACTGTTGAAGAAGAAACAACTGTACGCGAAATTCTCGAAATGTGAGTTTTGGCTTGAAGAAGTACAGTTCTTAGGGCACGTTGTGAATAGTCAAGGAATTCACGTCGACCCTGCGAAGGTTGAAGCCGTAAAGAATTGGAGTGCTCCCACAACTCCGACGGAAGTTCGATCGTTTCTCGGTCTAGCCGGGTATTACCGGCGATTTATTGCCAACTTCTCGAAAATCGCAAAGCCACTCACGTCCTTGACTCAGAAGAACAAGCCTTTTGAGTGGAAAGCCGAGCAAGAAGGGGCGCTTGAGACATTGAAGCACAAGTTGTGCAATGCTCCAATTCTGACGCTACCGGATGGAAATGACGACTTCACGGTATACTGCGACACGTCGAAACAAGGCCTTGGTTGTGTTCTCATGCAACGGGGAAAGGTCATCGCATATGCCTCGAGACAATTGAAGGTTCACGAGGTAAATTATACGACGCACGATCTCGAGCTCGGAGCGGTGGTCTTTGCTTTGAAAATCTGGAGACACTATCTATACGGCACGCAATGTATAGTCTACACGGACCACAAGAGCCTCCAACACGTTTTCAATCAGAAAGACCTCAATATGAGGCAACGTCGTTGGGTGGAACTAATTAGCGACTACGATTGTGATATCCGATACCATCCCGGCAAGGCAAATGTCGTAGCCGATGCGTTGAGTCGAAAGACGCACCAAAAGATGGTCTCAGTTCAAGAGATTCGCGACCGACGCCAATGGTTCGATACATTGGGAGAGTTTGACACTGAAGTCCGACTCGATGTCAACAATGCTACGGTGTTTGATGTCCTAAAAATAGTTCAAATAAATGATTAAAAATAACCAACAACTAGACACGAAGTACTACTCTAGACTCTCTACTTCTAAACTACTGACAGGCAAGTGTACCTATCGACTCTAGTAAAGCTAAGTAAGTCCGGATATCGAACCACGGGACTTCTAAGGAAAAACGTAAAATTGACTTGATCTAACTATTGCAATACCGATTAAGAACTAAATCAATGATTAATAGAAGGGGGGGGGTTGTATGGACAAATCCAAATCTAAAAGTAATAACTAAATTAAAATAGATTAGAACGTGAGAACGGAATAACAGACGATTTCAAGTTGAATAAGAGTACTACCTAGGTAAGATTCCTACACATGCATGACACGGTTTCTATCGGTCTTGAAACTATTGTGGAACCAGGATCTTAGAATACTAAACTCAAAGGTTACTTAGAGAATCCTTGACCCTTCTCAAAGATATCAACTAAACACACTTTAAGCCGTTCAAACACTGGTTTAAAGGATCACCCTCACAGGTTCTCCAACTAAGATAATGGAACACCCTAAAGACACTCTGCTTCACAGCACAAGTGACTAAATACCTTACGGTATTGGGATAGATGACGGTTGATGAATCAGTCTTGGTAAACTAAATGTGAGACGGGAAACTACACAGAACTCCTCACAGAGAATCCGAATAGCAATCAAAACACACCTGATGAACCAATAACCTATTAACCTCACAATATTAAGATTAGTTGCATATTTGACTAGTTAATTTCTTGATAAGTTATCTCAATGACTTACTACGTCTAGCAACTCATCCAATAGTCTAGAACACATAGTAAAAGACCTAGCATGCACCTATTACTTGATAGACAATCAACAAGATACACATGAGATAACAAATCAGTAATCTAAACCAACTCAAATATACGTTTACAACTGATTAACGCAACGAAATCTTTTCATTATCATTCAACACAAGTTATTGTTCCAAAAACCGACAAAAGATCCATGTCATACATATGTATTCATCAAAACCCTAGGTAGATAAAAGGAACTAGCCAACAATCATGTTCAAAACAGTATCAAAAGTAATAATTGAAAACATTGTATCAAACAAAATTGAAGAACGGATAAAGAAACGCAAAACCGAATCGTTTGATCCTAGAATCATAATCTCTTCTTCACAAACTTCAATCCTTGCCTTCTCAACTTGTCAAGAACTCTGAAAATCGCCCCTACTGCGCTCTGTAGCCGTCTAATGATGAATCATCTCGGCCATTAGGGTTAATTAGGTTAAAACACTAATTTTCCACGATTTTACACCCGTCGCGTAGCGCGACGGGCTCTCACCTACTGTCGCGTAGCGCGACAGGTCTTCATAACCCGACAAAATAGTCGGGTGGCATCTCGGGTAGAAACATGGGTTAATGAGGGGTACAATGGTAATTTTCCACCCCTGGCGTAACGCGAGGAGTTCTTCCTCAGTATGGCGCGTAGCGTGAGAGCAGCAAAAATTCAGAATTTTTTTAATTCTTTTAATTCCAAACTCCTCGGCTCGATCCCGGCATCTCGTTAAGACTCGTTTAAGCTCCAAAATGCTATCTTTATGCTCGGGATCCTACAAACCCACAATTGATCAATAGAAACGAATTCCGAGATAAAAACAACATAAATAATGCAATTATTATACAAAATATACACGGGGAATCCAACTAATTATAATCGTATCAAATATCCCCACACTTACCTCTTTTTCGTCCCTGAAAAAGACTTATGCAAATGGAATCATAGTCAAGTTTAAATCTGATTTCCAACATTTAAGTCTAATTACTTATTAAAATTTACTAACGTGTTAACCGCGATCACAAGGTATTTTTGTCCATTTAAACCCAACCGCCGATCATCCAAGTCCCCAAGAGTATAGCATTTAGGTTCAAGTGTTCTATTTTATTAATCATGAATTCTCACAAGTCGGTATTTATTCCTGTTATCAAATCTCCAAAGCATAGATTAAATCAAAAATCCATGATTTTCTACCACTGTAACCCAATACCCACATGTATTTAAAACTAACTTATTTTGATGGAAACTAAGCTGCACTATAAATATTTTTCCCTTTTTTTTTTTATATATATAAGACTCCACCTAGAGGGCTGTTGCCCACTGAGTCACCATCCCCTTGAGCAACACCATAGGCTTTGTCTTCTTTTTTTTTTTTTTTTTTTTTTTTATTTTGTCTGGTGTGTCATCGCGTAGCGCGAGACGTATAACCTGGTATTGGCGCGCTACGCGAGCGACCACGGTTGACCAATGTTTGACTAGATTTGTCGCGTAGCGCGACAGATGTATATAATATGTCGCGTAGCGCGACGTGTGCTTTTTAACAGAAAGTTTTCTCCTTTCCATGCCTTAGAAAAATTTTGAGTCTCCAAAATCCTTACCCAGCAATGCCTGGGAAAAAAAAACATACCTGGTGTCCTCTAGGTGGTGTTTTCCATCAATCCTCAAACAATAACCTGCAAAGACACTAACAAAACAAAAACAAAGCAAAAACAAATACGAAAAAAAATTGACGAAAACACATCCGAAAACTTACAAAAACACGAAATTACACACTTTACAAACTCTACACTTTGGCACTTACCCAAGACTCTCAGCATACAATCACTCGGGTTTTTCGAGAGGGATTTCCTCCCCCTCTATAGGTTCTATTGGTCCTCCAAGATAATGCTTCAACCTATGACCGTTTACTTTCCACGTGTTTCCATCAACCTCATTCTCCAACTCAACCGCACCATATGGAAACACCTCTTTCACCGTATAAGGTCCCGTCCATTTGGACTTAAGTTTTCCACCAAACAACTTCAAACGAGAGTTGTAAAGCAAAACCTTGTCGCCTTTCTTGAACTCTTTCATACCTTTCAACCGTCTGTCATGCATCACCTTCGTCTTTTCCTTGATGCTCCATGATCTTGCATAAGCCGCATCCCGAAGTTCCTCTAATTCGTGAATTTGAAAGAACCTTTTTCTCGCTGCTTCGGTGAGATCAAGGTTTACCGCCTTAAGAGCCCAAAGTGCACGATGTTCTAGCTCGACTGGGAGATGACACGCCTTACCATATACAATCATGAATGGTGTGGTCCCTAATGGTGTTTTGTAGGCGGTTCTAAACGCCCACAGTGCATCATCTAACTTCTCGGACCAATCCTTTCTACTCTTCCCAACGGTTTTCTCTAAGATTCTCTTCACTCCCTATTAGCATTCTCAACTTGTCCACTTGTTTGTGGATGATAAGCGGTGGACAAACGATGAGTGACTCCGTAGCGCGCTAAAACTTTCTCCATCAAGGTGTTACAAAAGTGCGTACCACGATCACTAATTAGAGCCCTAGGGGTACCAAAACGAGTAAACAACTTTTTCAAAAACTTAATCACAACTCGGGCATCATTAGTAGGAAGAGCTTGAGCCTCCACCCACTTTGAAACATAATCGATGGCCACGAGAATGTACTTATTACCACTAGAAACGGAAATGGCCCCATGAAATCTATGCCCCATACATCAAAGACTTCGAGAACTTGAATGGGATTTTGAGGCATTTCATTCTTGTAGGAGATGTTTCCCGTGCGTTGACACGCATCACACTTTCTCACAAACTCAAGGCAATCCTTCACCACCGATGGCCAATAAAACCCACAATCAAACACTTTTTGGGCGGTAGTGTGATGACCATGATGACCCCCTGTCAAACCCTCATGACAATGCCTAATGATCTCTAAACCTTCCTCAACACTAACACATCTCCTTAACACTCTATCTCCTCCAATCCTAAACAGATAAGGATCGTCCCAATATACTTACTCGCGTCCCCGAAAAACTTCTTCTTCTGTTGGGTGGTCATACCCTCAATCACATTGCCATAAGCGAGGTAATTTGCCAAATCAGCGAACCATGGCATACCTTGCTTTTCTGCTGCTATTAACTCAACCGACTCATGAGGAAACCTATCACCTATCTCCTCCTCATGCATCTCCTCTCTACTAGGATCCTCTAAACGAGATAAATGATCGGCCGCTACATTCTCCGCCCCTCTCTTATCCTTAATCTCAATATCAAACTCGGAAGGCAAAAGAACCCAACGAATCAAACGAGGTTTGGCATCCTTCTTGGCGAAAAGAAATCGCAATGCCGAATGGTCGGTGAAAACGGTGGTTTTAGAAAGCACGAGGTAGGAACGAAACTTATCAAAAGCAAATACTACTGCTAGAAGCTCTTTTTCTGTGGTGGTGTAATTCTCTTGAGCATCATTAGGAGTCTTACTAGCATAGTATATCGGATGGAAATGTTTCTCACGCCTTTGTCCTAACACTGCCCCGACAGCATAATCACTAGCATCACACATCAACTCAAAGGGTAAACTCCAATCCGGGGCAACTAAAATAGGAGCACTAACTAACTTCTCCTTCAAGAACTCAAATGCTTTAAGGCACTCACCATCGAAAACGAAAGGAACATCTTTTTCTAGAAGACGGGTCATGGGGCGAGTGATTTTGGAGAAATCCTTAATGAAACGCCTATAGAAACCCGCATGACCAAGAAAACTACGAATAGACTTGACACTGTGGGTGGTGGAAGTTTGCTAATCGTGTCTATCTTCGCTCTATCAACCTCAATCCCCGCACTTGATATCTTATGACCTAAGACAATGCCCTCTCTCACCATGAAGTGACACTTCTCCCAATTAAGCATCAACTTCGTCTCTTCACACCTCTTTAACATCCTCTCTAAATTCAACAAACACACATCAAACGAGCTACCATAAACCGAAAAATCATCCATGAAAACCTCCATGGAAGTCTCTATCATATCCTGGAAAATGGCAACCATACAACGCTGGAATGTAGCTGGAGCGTTACACAAACCGAATGGCATACGACGATAAGCATATGTGCCATAGGGGCACGTGAAAGTGGTCTTATCCTGATCCTCCGGTGCAATGGGGATCTGAAAATAACCCGAGAAGCCATCTAGGAAGCAATAGAATTGCTGGCCTGCTAAACGCTCTAGCATTTGATCAATAAACGGGAGTGGAAAGTGATCTTTTCTGGTGGCATCATTGAGTTTCCTATAATCGATGCAAACACGCCAACCAGTGACGGTACGAGAGGGAATAAGCTCATTTTTGGAATTCATCACAACAGTCATCCCCCCCTTTTTAGGGACAACCTGGGTCGGGCTCACCCAAGCGGAATCAGAAATCGGATAAATTATACCTGCATCCATCAACTTCATCACCTCTTTCATAACAACCTCTTTCATGTGTGGATTTAAACGTCTCTGTGGCTGTACTACCGGCTTATACCCATCCTCCATGAGTATCCTATGGGAACAATAAACTGGACTAATACCCTGAATATCGGAAAGACGCCAAGCAATGGCTTGCCTATGCTCCCTCAACACTTCTAACAACCTATTCTTCTCCTCCTCCGTCAATCTAGAAGAGATGATGACGGGTAACGTGGACTCTTCCCCTAAGAAAGCATACTCGAGATGGGAGGGTAGGACCTTAAGCTCTAAAGGTGGCGGTGAATCAATCGAAGGAATCCTACTCTCCTGTCTAACCTCATTAATCTCTAAGACCTCGGGTAACAAAGGAATCTCCTCCTCAAACTCATCTAACTCCTCCTCACTATCCTCAACAACTAAATCCGCTCCACAGATGTAATCTAGACACCGATCAACACGCGAGATGAAAGAATTTATGAAGTAAACGGAATGACACGGATCACTAAAATCATCATCACTACCCGGATGTCGCATGGATTTAACTATCTCAAACGTGACATTCTCCTCCCCTACTCTCAACGTAATTTTACCATCAAACACATCAATCACCGCCTTAGCGGTGCGCAAGAACGGACGCCCTAAAATGAGTGGAACGGTATCATCGGCTTCCATATCAAGAATCACGAAATCAACGGGGAACACGAACTTATCGACCTTCACTAAAAGATTTTCAACTATGCCTCGAGGATATTTGACTGACCGATCAGCAAGCGAGAGTGTCATGCGCGTTGGAGTCAGATCGCCTAGGCCTAGCTTTTCATAAATCGAATATGGCATCAAATTGATGCTAGCACCTAAATCTGCCAACGCGCGACTCTGAGTATCACTACCAAAAACAAACATGGGATCGTGAAGACTCCAGGATCTGTTAATTTTTCCGGTAGCTTATTCAGAATCACCGCAGAACACCCTCCAGTCAGTGGAACATTGGACAACTCACCTAACTTACTCTTACGCTTGAGTAGATCTTTCAAGAATTTCGCGTATTTGGGCATGTGCTGAAGAGCCTCGATAAACGGAAGATTAACTTTCAATTGTTTGAAGATATCAAGGAAATGCCCATACTCCTTCGCATACTTCTGATGGGCCAAACGAGCGGGATATGGAAGACGGGAATGATCTATGACAGGATCGGGCCTAACCTCAACAGGCTTCCTAACTACCGGCCTATCTACTGAAGACTCACTGTTTGGTGCTGTACTTGCTGGGACTAGCCTAGGTTGCACCCTCACAGGAGCTTCTACCTCTATCTCCTCATCCACCGGTTCATCCTCCTCTACCGGTGTTCTAACTACTTCACCTCCTTTGCCGCTACGGGTTGTGACTGCCTTGAGCTGAGCATTCGATTGGGTTGGGTTTTTCCTGAAAACTGTCCTTGAGGCCTCTCATCTAAACGCCTAGCAATGTCACCTACCGAGCGCTGAAGATCTATGCTCTGCTAAGGTTTTCTGGGTAGTAGCATCCTTAGCAACTAACTGGGTCAACAGCTCTTCTATCCTACTCATGTTTCCACCATTATTCGGTGGTGGGTTACTACTTGATCCTCCACTAGAAGACTGACCCTGCCCCTGGGCTGGATTAGGATTTGGGTTTGCATGGAACCCAGGGGGATTACCCGAAGATCTCCAACCATTGTTTCTCCAACCTGAATTGTAAGGATTATTAAACGGATTAATGGGGGGTCGATTTGGGCCTCCTATATAATCTACCTGTTCTTGCTCTATCAAAGGACACTCATTGGTAGCATGTCCTCCCCTACACAACTCACACCTGTTAACTCTCAGCTTTAAGTCCTTCACCTCACTCACTAAACTCTCGAGAACAGCGGTCACACCGGAATCCAGAGTAACCTGATTCACTCCCTTAGGGAACTGACCGGTGGCAAGAGTTGATTTCTTTCGACCTGACCGTTGTTCATACTCATCTTGTGCGAAACTCTCAAACATTTCCCTACACTCATTAACATCTTTCTTACCCATCAAGTGCCCACCCGCAGAAGTGTCAAACCGAGAGCGAATCTCATAAGTAAGGCCATTGTAGAACTTCTCTACAAGTGCCCAATCAGAGAGGCCATGCTGGGAGCAACGACTAAGAAGGTTTTGAAAACGCTCCCATGCACGGTAGTATTCCTCATCGGGTTCCATTCTGAATGAATGGATTTCATCCCGAAGTCTAGAAGCCTTGGCCGGCGGGAAGTACTTATTCAGAAAACTTTGCCTAAGAGCCGGCCAAGTGGTGAATGTACCTGCAGGGTGAGATTCAAGCCATGTAGCAGCACGATCTGTGATCGAGAAAGGGAAAAGTTGGAGGAAAATAGCATCCTCAGTTGCACCTTGCAGTTTGAAGGTGCGGCAGATACGCTCAAGACGGCCTATGTGAGCCGGAGCATCCTCATCATCACGACCATGGAACTGGCAATTGTTAGCAATCGCGGTCATAACATATGAGGGAATCTGCCAGGAGTTTTCATTGACAATGTTAGGAATGGTGATGGGATTGTTGACTCCAGTGAAGCCTTGGGTGGCTTGTTGGTGGACAGTGCGATGTTCAGCCATTGGTGTAGGAGTAACAGTGGGTTTTGGACTAGGAAATGGAGATGTAGGTGGTGTGGAGGGATCAGAGACGGACAAGCTTGAAAAGGAAGTTCGGACTTTTTCTGTGAGATCCTCAAATCCAAACTTCTCTGAAATCAGATGCTCTGGTGGCGGTCCTTGTGAACGCAAATGTGGCATAAACTGCAAGGACACAAAAACACAGATGTAAGCAAGTGAAAGACAAAATAACTAAACAATTTAAAGCAAAATAAAAGACACTACAACTCGAAATAAAACACTTAGCACAGATATAGCAAATCAGTTCAAACAAAGTAAATAAAACGCAATCGCCTAAGAAGTCCCCGGCAACGGCGCCAAAAACTTGATGTCCTAAAAAATAGTTCAAATAAATGATTAAAAATAACCAACAACTAGACACGAAGTACTACTCTAGACTCTCTACTTCTAAACTACTGACAGGCAAGTGTACCTATCGACTCTAGTAAAGCTAAGTAAGTCCGGATATCGAACCACGGGACTTCTAAGGAAAAACGTAAAATTGACTTGATCTAACTATTGCAATACCGATTAAGAACTAAATCAATGATTAATAGAAGGGGGGGTTGTATGGACAAATCCAAAATCTAAAAGTAATAACTAAATTAAAATAGATTAGAACGTGAGAACGGAATAACAGACGATTTCAAGTTGAATAAGAGTACTACCTAGGTAAGATTCCTACACATGCATGACACGGTTTCTATCGGTCTTGAAACTATTGTGGAACCAGGATCTTAGAATACTAAACTCAAAGGTTACTTAGAGAATCCTTGACCCTTCTCAAAGATATCAACTAAACACACTTTAAGCTGTTCAAACACTGGTTTAAAGGATCACCCTCACAGGTTCTCCAACTAAGATAATGGAACACCCTAAAGACACTCTACTTCACAGCACAAGTGACTAAATACCTTACGGTATTGGGATAGATGACGGTTGATGAATCAGTCTTGGTAAACTAAATGTGAGACGGGAAACTACACAGAACTCCTCACAGAGAATCCGAATAGCAATCAAAACACACCTGATGAACCAATAACCTATTAACCTCACAATATTAAGATTAGTTGCATATTTGACTAGTTAATTCTTGATAAGTTATCTCAATGACTTACTACGTCTAGCAACTCATCCAATAGTCTAGAACACATAGTAAAAGACCTAGCATGCACCTATTACTTGATAGACAATCAACAAGATACACATGAGATAACAAATCAGTAATCTAAACCAACTCAAATATATGTTTACAACTGATTAACGCAACGAAATCTTTTCATTATCATTCAACACAAGTTATTGTTCCAAAAACCGACAAAAGATCCATGTCATACATATGTATTCATCAAAACCCTAGGTAGATAAAAGGAACTAGCCAACAATCATGTTCAAAACAGTATCAAAAGTAATAATTGAAAACATTGTATCAAACAAAATTGAAGAACGGATAAAGAAACGCAAAACCGAATCGTTTGATCCTAGAATCACAATCTCTTCTTCACAAACTTCAATCCTTGCCTTCTCAACTTGTCAAGAACTCTGAAAATCGCCCCTACTGCGCTCTGTAGCCGTCTAATGATGAATCATCTCGGCCATTAGGGTTAATTAGGTTAAAACACTAATTTTCCATGATTTTACACCCGTCGCGTAGCGCGACGGGCTCTCACCTACTGTCGCGTAGCGCGACAGGTCTTCATAACCCGACAAAATAGTCGGGTGGCATCTCGGGTAGAAACATGGGTTAATGAGGGGTACAATGGTAATTTTCCACCCCTGGCGTAACGTGAGGAGTTCTTCCTCAGTATGGCGCGTAGCGCGAGAGCAGCAAAAATTCAGAATTTTTTTAATTCTTTTAATTCCAAACTCCTCGGCTCGATCCCGGCATCTCGTTAAGACTCGTTTAAGCTCCAAAATGCTATCTTTATGCTCGGGATCCTACAAAACCCACAATTGATCAATAGAAACGAATTCCGAGATAAAAACGAACATAAATAATGCAATTATTATACAAAATATACACGGGGAATCCAACTAATTATAATCGTATCAGTGTTATTGCAGAACTTAAAGATCGATTGTGACATCAAGGCGAGTATTCGAGAAGCACAGCAAGCGGTGCAAACCGAAGGGAGTATGAAGGAAGAACTCGAGCCAAATCTCTTAGCCCAATTGGAAACAAGAGCCAATGGGTTAATGTATTTCGCAAACCGAATCTGGATTCCCAAACGCAATAACCTTCGGGCTTCTATCATGAACGAAGCACATCGGACTCGTTATTCTATTCACCCGGGCTCCGATAAGATGTACATGGACTTACGGTGTCAATATTGGTGGCCCGGAATGAAACGAGACATAGCAACCTATGTTGCTAAATGCCTTACATGCACGAAGGTTAAAGCGGAGCATCAACGTCCAAGTGGATTACTCGAACAACCCGAAATTCCCATTTGGAAGTGGGAACATATATCCATGGATTTCATAACCAAGCTACCTCGGACATCTCGCGGGCACGATAGCATATTGGTAATCGTCGATCGATTGACCAAGTCGGCATATTTTATACCCATACGCGACACATATAAGACATCAAGGTTAGCCCGGATTTACATCGACGAGATCGTAAGCCGTCATGGTGTGCCTCTTCATATTATATCCGACCGAGACGCTCGATTCACTTCTCACTTCTGGTCTACTATGCAAGAACTTCTGGGTACGCAATTGGATTTAAGCACGGCTTACCATCCCCAAACCGATGGCCAAACCGAGCGGACGATCCAAACCCTGGAAGACCTGTTACGTCTCTGTGTCCTTGATTTTGGGGGCGACTGGGATACACACCTGCCGCTCGCAGAATTCTCCTACAACAACAGTTACCACTCAAGCATCCAAATGGCACCGTTTGAAGCACTTTACGGTCGTAAGTGTCGTTCACCAATCTGCTGGACCGACATTGGCGAGAATCTTATTACCGGTCCCGAGCTCATACAAGAGACGACCGACAAAGTCGCTATCATCCGCAAGAACCTGGAAGTGGCCTGGAGTCGACAGAAGAGCTACGCTGATAAACGTCGCAAGCCACTGGAATTCCAAGTTGGGGAGATGGTCCTTCTCAAGGTCTCACCGTGGAAGGGTGTGGTTCGCTTTGGAAGGAAAGGAAAATTAGCTCCGAGGTTTGTGGGACCTTTCAAGGTTCTGAAAAGAATCGGGAAAGTGGCCTACAAACTAGAACTCCCTCCGACCTTAGCGGAATTCACCAGATCTTCCACGTCTCGAATCTGAGGAAGAGTCTGGCCGACGATAATTTACATGTGTCATTGGAAGACGTTCAGATCGACGAGTCACTACACTTCGTTGAGAAACCCGTCGAAATCATGGATCGCATTATGAAGAAAACTAGGACCTCTACGACCCCAATTGTAAAGGTTCGATGGGAGAACAAACGAGGAGCGGAATTCACTTGGGAGCGTGAAGAACATATGAAGAAGACATACCCTTCCTTATTTTTGTAACCCCTTTTTGATTCTTAATTTCGGGACGAAATTATTTTAAGTTGGGGGGACTGTAACTTCCTGTATTTCTACGTTAATTAAAGGCGTTTAATCTTATAAAGACCATTATGGTCATTTATGAAACTCATAGGTGATTTGCGTGTTAATGCTTTTAATTATTTAATCAAGCTTAAAAATGTTAAATAACTAATAATAAATAATAATAATAATAATAATAATAATAATAATAATAATAATAATGAAAAAAATAATAACAATAATAATAATAACAATAATAATAATAATAACAATAATAATAATAATAATAATAACAACAACAATAATAATAATAATCATAATAATAATAACAATAATAATAATAATATTAATAATAATAATAACCTAGAGTTAAAGTGCAGGGGTTTGTTTTGCCATTTTGAAAACTTTAATAAAAGATTATTACATAAAATAACACACTTTGAAAGAACAGGGACCGATTATGTAAAATGCCCAAACACCCCTTCTCTCTCCCCGCTTTCCCGACGAGCTCTCCGGCGAGCTCCGCCGAGCTCCGGCAAGCTTCAAAAATCTCATTTTCAAACCGATTTGACCCCAAATTAAACCCCCTCACCCTCGGTCCCCAGTTTCGAACCCGAACCCAATTCAAAATTGAGTTCCCGCTCGTTCACCTTTCCAAATCGAAACCGGGACTAACATTACCAAAAATCCGAATCAATCTTGACCAATTTCACAAATCGAATCAAATCAATCACACCTAAACTAAAAACGCGGCTTAATCAATCAATTATTCAATCACCATTGCAAATTAACAGCTTCAAATCTCCAAATTGGTAAACTTCGAACGCGTTTTTAAATCGAGAGAGAAAGGCTCGAATCCATGAAATCAAGCCTATAAATTATGGGCTTTCGGTTCATTGTGAAGTTCCTAAACTCCCTGAACCCTCAATTGCACAATAAAACCTCTCGATCACAAAACCCCAATCTCAAGAACATCCGAATCGAACTCGAACTCGAAACCCTATCTACACCCCATCAATCAGGTAATTGGAACCTGTTTTCTACGCATTTTCGTTCAAGGAACAAAAGCCCTATGATGATTTAGGTGATTAACACCGAATCGAGGGTCGATTTTGGCCTTGAACAAAACTAGGGTTCATTGATTTGGGGGTGAACCAAGCGACTCAGTTTAAAATTAAAACGAACCAAAATGAACCAAAATGAACCAAGGCCACGGCCCTGGTTCACTGGTTCCTGCGTCCCATGTTCACAGGGAGGCCCCGGGTTCGACCCCGGGCAGCCCCCTCCCCTGTTTTTCTTTTTCTGTTTTTTTTCTTTTCATTTCCTTTTCTTTATTCAACCTTTTTAAATTCTGAAAATTTCTAAAATTAAATTTATAAAATGTAGATTATTTTCTTTCTTTTGTTTAATTAATCTTGGGACTAATTTAATTTTTATAAAATACTTTTGTATTTATAAATACATTTTTGTATTTTTAAAAATACAAAAGAAATGAGTAAATATAATACTTGTATATGTATATATATATTTTTAAATAATTAAATTGTTTAGTTACTTATACCTATATATATATATATATATATATATATATTTCTTTTAATAGCTAAATCACTTATTATGATTATTATATACAATATTATAATTGTTTAATCAAACAATTTAATTGTTTAGTTACTTATATATATATATATATATATATATATATTTATACATAGTTCTTTTAATAGTTAAATCACTTATTATGATTATTATACACAATATATAATTGTTTAGTATATATATTTATATATATATATTCAAACAATTAAATTATTTAATTACTTATACATATATATATATATTTATATATAGTTTCTTATAATAGCTAAATCACTTATTATAATTATTATATACAATCCTTATAAATCGGTTCAACGTACAATTAAATCAAGTTTTATTTAATCTTTCTCTTACGCGCTAACAATTGATTATACCAAGTATAAAAATCCATTCGTTCCATTTAACCGATCACGTTATTAACATGTAATAAATACGAATAATTATTAAATCTTATTAGACCTACAATTAATCATCAAACAAATTATAACGCGCTACTTTATTTCGTTTAGGTGCGCTGTGACGTTTGTGTTGAAAATCTTATTCGTGGTTATTCTTATTACATCTACAAGTCTCCTTTATTAAACACGTGAGTTCTTATGCCCCGCTTTACGATTATTTCACATCTTTCGGGGTGAAACATGTTGCTTATACAAACTTACACATACACGCTTTGATACTTATTACACACGTGCAATTCTTTACATAGTCGTGGTTGTTTGGATATGTTAAGTATTATATGAGATGTGACATACGTGTGCAATCATTAACTATTGCTAGCCTAGCGAAGTCTTAGATCTTTGGGCCTGACAAGCCTATTTGGTGCTAAAGTCGATGTATTGCCGACTCCTAGGAGCCGTATGCTTGTGCACTAGGGAACCAAATACACTTAGCTAATCATGCTTATTCATATTATTCAGTCGAGGCTTGATTGTAACTATGCATGTTCTATATACTTGCTATCTTGTGACCATTGACTAGAATTGCCATTTTGTATACTTATTGTATTTAAAACCATGAGAATTCACCAACTAGTTAGTTGACTTTATTTTTAACATGTTTCAGGTAATGTGCAAGCTTAGCAATGATTGAAGGAATGCTTAAACCTAGAACATGGACCTAGGCTTAATAAAGACAATTGGATTCTTGTTTTCGTTTGATTTATTTTGAGACATTGATGTATGTGATGTTCGAAAACAATTGATTAATGGCATTTTATACTTTAACATAGCGTTATGTGGCTGTGAACAATCTTAACCCTCGCACCTCGATGTTTCCGCCGTCAAGGTTGGGGTGTGACATTTCACCCTTTCAAAGTAGAAGAATCCTTCCCGTCGGTTCAAGCCCTAATCTCTGCCATCAGAGGTATTGTTTAGCTTCAATTTTAGTTGTTCTTGTTTTTATTCAAGCATAAGGGAACCATTGATGTAATTCTTTGGTATGGTGGCACCGTTAAAGTATACCCGGTTGCACCATCGTACGTTGGAGGTGAGTCGAAGCTATTAAAGATTGATGTTGATCACGTTTCTTGCTTTGAACTAGTTGATTACGTAATAGAAACTAACTGTTACAAGTCTAAGGATTTCTATATGTATGGTTTGAATGTTGTTACCGGGGATGAAACGATTTCTTACTGATGCTGCTGTTTTAGAGATGTGTAACTTGGTTGTTGGTACTGATGAACCGTCCATGGAGGTTTTTGTTCAAAATTGTCCAATTGTAGGCGAGTCCAGTTCACAGCCCAGTCCTGTTAAACCCCAAGCCCATCCCACTTCACCACCAACCCAGTCCAGTTCACAGCCCAACAAATTGAGATATACTAAATTAACTGCTCGTAGACTTACACCTACCTAGACCCAGCCCACTTCACCACCAGCCCAGACTTCACCAAACAAACTGAGATATATCAAGACAACTGCTCGTAGGCTTACACCTACCAAACCACAGTCTATAGCAACCATAGAAGTATACCACAGTTTGACTTGAACATAGATGCAAATGAAAATTTAGTTGAATTGAATTAGGCTGCGGAAGGAGAATCAAGTGATAACAGTGAAGACGGTGACTACAAGTGTGAGGTAGAAGTGATAGAATCAACTATTGATGATGAAGGGGGTTATGAGTCTGAGGAATTAGGCAATGATGAAGAAGGTCATGAGTCTGAGGAATTAGGTAATGATGAGACTACCGAGGGGGTGCATGATGAAGTAATTGATCAAGAGTCTAATAGAGAAGATGATAAATTGGTTCAATCATAAGAGGCAATTAAGCAGGCTACTGAGGAAGAGAGTACAACCCAGAAAAAACTGCTTGAAAATTGTTTAAATGTAAATTAGAAAAAACTGCTTGAAGAAAAATCTAAAGTGTTAGATATATATACACAAGCGAGGCCTGCACACGTATGCGTGCCACATCATCAAAAAGTTAACGTTGTTAAGGTTATGACAGACGAGTGGTAATACAGACACCTCAGTGTTTACTTGGGAGTTATATTCGTCAAAATGATACCTGGGGTGGCAGCAACCAATACCCAATAGTTGAGAGTATTTAAATCCGTTACCTCTAAATTTTAACTTAGTGAAAACTAAGTTGTGTCGTCAGTTATTTTGACACGTTTTGATTCGACATTTCAAAGAAAAATGAAGATATTAATATTTAGAAATTACGTGCCCATTTTTAATTAATAAAATGTGTGTTTATTTAGAATTTTGATATTTTTAACTAATGATCATTTGTATGGACCTTTATTGAATTTTACTGTGATGGCTCTTGAGCCTAAATTTGCCGAACATTACGGGTGAAATTTAAATTTATTTAATTGTTTTTCTCTTATTATTTCTGATTTAATGAAATGTTATCATATACTTTTAAATAATGGATTTATTATCTTAATTATGTTATTTTTCTATTAGTTTATATTTTATTTAGTTAATATGTAAAAATGTTTTTGGAATGGAAAATTTGACAATGTAGGCTTAGAGAAGTTGATAAAAGATGCGAAAATTATGATATGACGTGCATATTCTACAAAGATGACTTAGAAATGGAAGGCATTTGGAGATCGACTCCCTCCGCTGTGCCATATTTATTTATAGTGTTAAGTCACATATGAAATGATACTAGTACACATGAATTTTCATTGATTTGCAATTTTATATGAATTTTAAAAGCTTAAAAAAAATTTAAGTACAAGTCCAAGTACATCCGAGTTAAACGCTAGCTCGCATATGAATTACTATTAATAAAAAATGTAACTTCACATGTAAAGCAAATGATTTTTCAAAGTTAAAATTTTTCTCTTTGAAAGGTCAACGAATACTTTAAGTCCAATCATCCGGGTAAACATATTGGCGAAAGTCCATCCACGCTCGCGAACACAATTGTCTGATGACGCGACTCGCCTACCATTTCATGAGTAACTCAGCACCCAAATACTCACTGTAATAAAACTCTTGATCTATTTAAAATATATTACATCAAATGAGACCGGAACTCATAACCTTTATTTTAAAAAATCGAGTGACAAGCACCGAAGATGCATGCATATGCAGCTTACACCAAAAATAAAATTAAAAAGTAGTGTGTACATATATATATATATATATATATATATATATATATATATATATATATATATATATATATATATATACTGTAACATCGCGTATTTCCGATAAAAAAATTAATTTTGTAAACAATTAAATTTAATATGTTGATGTTAATTCTAATAATTTCAATAATCATCATCATAATAATAATAATAATAATAATAATAATAATAATAATAATAATAATAATAATAATAATAATAATAATAATAATAATAATAATAATAATAAACATATAAGTTGTATTAAAGCTTATAATTAATAACCTCTTTACATGAAATAATAACCATCTAAAACCTCAGGGGTTAAAATGTAAATTATTTAAAACTAAAATAAAACTTTGGTTTTTAGTTGTAACCTACTACAAACCACAGGGACCATTCTTGTAAAGTTGAAAAAAACATCCCAACCCCACCCCCCTCTTTCCCAGCGATCTCTTTCCTCACAATCGGCCGGATTTTAGGCCATTGTCGCGCACTACGAATTCTTATAATCGAAAGCAAACACGCACTAACGAATTTGGAACCATTTATAATCTTCCTTGAGTTCTCAAAACAAACCCGAACACCACCTTCGAACACCCTCCCCGTTCAGACCTGCAACACCTTTTAAAACCCATCTTCAATCGATTTTAGTTGAAATTGATAAAGGGCTTTTCATCAATACCATCATTCGAAGCTTACCTGAAATTTAATTCGATTATAATCAAGTTTTGCTCACCCTTCGATCACAACAAAGAGCCGCGACTGTTCTTCATCGAGTTTAACTTCAAACGAACACCATATAGGTAATTCGACACACCTACATACTCGGTTTTTCATGGGGAACAAAAGCCCCATGATTGCAAATACATTCGATGTCGAATTGAACCTCAATTGGGTCTCGGATCGAACTAGGGCTCAATCTGATTTGGGGGTGGTTTGTTGTTGTTATTTAAAAACAATGGGAACCCTCGTCTTTCGCGGCTGTAAGCCTTTGGTCCACTGGTTCCCGTGTTCCCATGACAAATAGGAGGTCCCGGGTTCGACCCCGGGCACCTCCATTTATTTTTTTAAGACCTTTTTAGGCCTCTAAAAATTATAAAAAAAATTTGTAAAAATTATAAAAATGTTTTTACAAACATTAAAAATTCTTAAACAACTTAATTAATTTTATAAATTTATTTTTAACATTTTATCTATTTTAATAAATGTTTTAAATAAATAAAATTACAAATAATACAAAATTATTTATACGAAAGTGAACTTTTAATAATAATTTAATTTATTAAATTATTATTCGACACTATATTACTTTTAATTTATTCAAATAATTACAATTATATATGTTTTATAGATTCACAGATTAATTACAAAAAGTCGTTTTGTGTTACTTAAATAGTTAAATATTTTAATTAATTATATCATATAATTAATTAATAAAATTAATTATTTATTTTCCACACTTTAATAATAAACCAAACAATTACGAGTATTGATACAATTATTTTTATTAAATTCTAAACATAAATACTATCAATAAATTCATTTCATTTCAAGACATTCAAACTAAATAAAATTAGTTTATTTAAACTATCATTCAAGACCCAATGAAAATCCTAATACATTCCCAAATTCCCAAATCATTATTATTCTAATTCGAGATACAGTTCCTTAGGTTAATCGTAAGGAACTCATTGGTATCTAATCTATCACATCCAGATTCTAATCTCATCAATCAAGTGAGTATTCATATCCCCTTTTTATATCATTTCTTATTTGAGGAAAATCATGTGATACAATATATTCAATCATGATATTCTATTGTTATTTCATTCTAAATTCAATTCAAGACAGGTTATGTTATTACTTGCAATTATATGAACATACTATGGTAAACTGGACGACAGTAAAACCCTAATTTAATCAATCAATCCTGGTATCAATGGTAGATCTACTGGTTTGGATAACCCACCCCATATGAATAGTAGAGTGGTGATTGTACCAGAGGCAGGAGTTAATCTATGGTGTATGTATGGAGTCTATTATATGCAAGTGTCAAGTCAAGGGGTTGTTATTGTGTCGGTTTATCTGTATGCTTTACTATTGCAATATAAGTCTTAACGTTACCTTGTGAATTGGATTATTCTCAATCAATCAATCAATCTATATGTATACTCAAAACTGTGATTACTCACCAGCTAATTCGTTAGCTGACTTTATTTTCTCACATGATTTCAGGTTAAGCAAGTTAGTGGACTTCTACATGCTCATATAAGACCGGACTTAGTCAAAACAAAAGACAATTACTATTTGTGACTTTAACTGTTGTATTTGTATCTGTTAAATTCATGTTATCCTGTAATCTGATTTTAATATTATTTTCACTATTAGACAATCATGAGTTATGAACAATCAATCATTCCCTCGTCCGCTCCGATGATTCCGTCGTCGGTCGGGGTGTGACATATACATATATATATACATATATATATATATATGTATATATACATACATATATATATATGTATATATACATACATATATATATACATATATGTATATACATACATATATATATACATATATACATATATGTATATATATACATACATATATATATACATATATACATATATATATATATACATATATATATACATATATATATATATATAACAAACAAACAAACCCAGTATATCCCACTCAAGAGCAGGATCTGGGAGGGGTAGGTGGTGGCAAGTCTTTCCTCTATCCAGATAGGTAGAGAGACCGCTTCCAAAAAGACCCCTGGCTCGATAACAAAAGCAATAACGCTAACGAATCAACATATAAATATATACATATATATATATACATATATATATATACATACCTCAATTCGGTATCATCGTCAACCTTGGAGTTTAAATTAAAAAATAAATAATGACCTCAAAAAATAATGTAACTCATAGAAGGTACGTGTTAACAAGTGTACAACTAAGACTTACGTACATCTAACTCATAGAAGGTACGTATACGTACCTCAATTCGGTATCATCGTCAACCTTGGAGTTTAAATTAAAAAATAAATAATGACCTCAAAAAATAATGTTAAAATTTACTCAAATATACTTTAAACAATTAAAAAATTAAATCAATTAAAATTATGTGATTGGATATTGGTGGTTTTCATGGTTTTAATTATAAACATGGTTTTCATTTGATCCCTCCCCTATATATATATATATATATATATATATATATATATATATATATATATATATATATATATATATATATATATATATATATATATATATAGGATCATGATCATTACAGAACTATTTTTTATTTTCAAAACCAAAAGAACCGTTGACTTACATAAATGTAAATTATAAACCATTGGTTTACATAGATGTAAGTTAAACCTGATGATTTTTAGTTGTTTTTTTATAGTTTATTGTTCATGTCTGATATACACATATGTAAAACAGGTCAAGTATTACGAGACTTAATATACATTTATGTAAATCAATGGTTCTGTAGTTCTGAAAATAAAAAGTGGTTCTGTAATGATCTTAACCCTATATATATATATATATATATATATATATATATATATATATATATATATATATATATATATATATATATATATATATATATATATATATATATATATATATATATATATATATATATATATATTAGAACCCTATTTTTTATACCTTATATATATAAACTCACCTAACCAAATTGAGAAACCATCATATCATATTCTTGATTCCTCATCAATGGCTCCTGTTGTTCTCACTTCACCTTTAGAAACAAAGCCTTTAGACTCTTTAGTCTTTGATGCTTCTATCTTCCAAAAGGAAACCAACATACCCTCACAGTTCATATGGCCCAACCATGAACAGCCCCAGTACCATGAACCATCACCACCACTTAATGTTCCTTCGATTGACCTTAAGGCCTTCTTCTCTGGTGAACCACTAGCAGTAGCCAATGCAACTCACTTAGTCAATTCTGCATGCAAAGAACATGGGTTCTTTCAAGTGTTTAATCATGGTGTTGATTCCAAGTTGATGAATGATGCACACAAGATTATGAATGTGTTCTTTGAAATGCCGTTGATGGAGAAACAAAAGGCTCAAAGGGTGTTTGGGGAATACTGTGGATATGCTAGTAGCTTTACTAATCGATTTTCGTCTAAACTCCCATGGAAAGAAACACTTTCTTTTCGATATTCGGCGAATCCGAATTGCTCCAAGATCGTTCAAGATTACTTCTTGAATGTATTGGGCGAAGATTTTAGTGAATTTGGGTATGAAAATGACATAAATTTGATAACTTTCTTGTTGTTTTGTCTCTCTTCAAGTACTTAAAGATTGTGAATCTTGATTTTCCTTGTATAAATCAAGATTCTCGCTAAGGTTTCACCCATTGGTTTGCTTATCATAATTCCATTTGATTTTTTCTTATGTTGGTACGAAAACGACAGAATTTTACAACTCTCTAGTTCTCGATCTCTTCAAGTTAAAGATCATGAATCTTGATTTTCCTTGTATAAATCAAGATAGATTCTCTAGGGTTTCCCTTCACCCATTGGTTTAATTAATTTGCTTAAATATTATCACATGAATTCCATTTGATAATATTTTCTTAAGTTGGTTTAACATGCAACTAGCTAGCTAATTGTACGACATTATTAATATTGTTGATTTATATACGTACAGGAGGGTTTGTCAAGAATATTCTGCGGCTATGAGCAAACTGTCTCTCGATATCATGGAGCTACTAGGGGCGAGCCTCGGAATCGAACGATCGTATTTTCGGTATTTCTACGAAGACAACGATTCGATTATGAGATTAAACTACTACCCTCCATGCCAACAACCAGATCTAACTCTTGGAACAGGCCCTCATTGCGATCCGACATCGCTAACCATTCTTCATCAAGATCATGTTGGTGGCCTTCAAGTGTACGTAGATGAAAACTGGCACTCCGTTGCTCCATGCTCTGAAGCCTTTGTTGTCAATATTGGAGATACATTCATGGTTAGTATACATACGTACGTACGTACACAAAATTAACTAATTAACATATATATGGTATCTGCTATTTGCATGTTTCTCATTGCTAGGGTTAATTTTCATATATAATGATCAACCACATTTCATCTTTTTAAATGTAAACATATTGATTACAAGATAATTAATGAGATAATGTTAAAACGTGATAACTTTTTTAATATGCAAATTTAACTAGAGATAAGATGATGACTAAGGTGGTGTTTGTTTTTTACCAAAACCTCTTCCTCACCTCTTCATCTGCGCGCACGCAGACGCGGGAAGAGGTTTTGAGTGGGCAGAGTGTTTGTTTTTAGAAGACGTTTCATTAAAAAACGTCTGCAGGAGGTCTGCATGGAGAAGATGTGGACCTATGTCTTCTGAGATCTTCTAACCTCTTCTCCACCCTGAAATCCATCTTCATCTTCCCCTATCTTTACCTCTCCTCTCACCACCGCTGCCCTCCCCTCTCCTCCGCTGCCCTCCCCCTCCGCTGCCCTCCCCTTCGCAACCATCCCTGCACCCGTCGGCCCTCTGCCGCCGCCCTCCCCCTTCGCAACCATCCCTGCACCCGTCGGCCCTCTGCCTCCGCCCTCCCCCTTCGCAACCATCCCTGCACCCGTCGGCCTTCTGCCGCCGCCCTCCCCCTTCGGCCACCGAGTCTTCTGTATTTAGGGACGATGGAGAACACGAATGCGGTGGAGAACGAAAGAGCCGATTTGGTATCAGGGTTCTTGAAACGAATCGGATCCGGGTAAAACTCACACCCGATTTGGTGAGAACTGGTGTTCGTTAGCTTTAGGATTCCGTCATCGGTGATGTCTGCAATTCCGTTTAACGTCAAGGTGGTGGAATCGGGAGATTTGAAGCCGTTGTATATGAAGGACTGTGAGAAAAATTGTTGAATTGATGAAGAAAGAAGATGATGAAGAAGAAGAAGAAGCAGCCATGAGAGAGGTGAGAACAACATCTGTCGGTCATGAGAGCAAAAGGACAAGTGAAAAATCTAGAGGTTGATGATAATGTGGTTGTGAATTGTGAGTAGTAAATTATATTACGTGTGGGGTGGGTTTGTTTTATAATAATAATAATAATAATAATAGTAAAATAATAATAATAATAATAATAATAATAATAATAATAATAATAATAATAATAATAATAATAATAATAACATTGCAGATGTTAAAAACAAACAGTCTTTTTCTTGCAGACTGCAGACGTTTGGTCCACCTCTTCTGCTGCAGATGTCTGCAGATGTGGTCCGCAGACTGCAGACGTTTTCCTGCAGAAAAAACAAACAGCACCTAAACATATATATTTAAGAATAATTGATAAACCAAATGGTAATTAATGTATATTAATTATAGATAATAATTAACTCCGCTAGCTAACACACTATCTTTCTTGTAAAGATCAAATCTTGATGTACGTAATTAAGGGAATTACATTACATGTATCTTTCTATAAACTTATATTTTTTCCCAATACATACGTTTACATATATATAATGTTTAATGTGTTTTCAAGTGTGATTTGAAATGATAGGTAATATTACAAGTTTAAATAAGTTTACGTATAATGTTTAATGTAATTTCAAGTGTGATTTGAAATGATATGTAATTTTACAAGTTTAAAGGAATGTTTTGGCACCAGTTTGACATAGTTTTCACTAACAAAGATTAGGGTTTTTGTTTTGCAGGCGTTGTCAAACGGTTTATACAAGAGTTGTTTGCATAGAGCGGTGGTGAATAATCAAACTGTTAGGAAATCTATCGCGTTCTTCCTATGTCCTAACATGGATAGAGTGGTGAGAGCGCCTAACGCGTTAGTTGCCAATGACCGAAGGATGTACCCCGATTTTACGTGGTCTAGCCTCCTCGAGTTTACACAGAAACATTATAGAGCAGATATGAAAACCCTAGATGCATTCACGAATTGGCTTCAAGATCAAGATAATAAGAGTTAGATGTACGTGTGTTTGTTGGATTTGTAATGTTGATCATGAACACACGACTTTTGTTAACCTTAGTTTCAGTTTTGTACAAACGTCACATGATCTATTGTAGTTTGGTTGTCAACTCTAATTCCATAAAACTTCTAAAATAAATTTCTTTGAAGTCATCCTATGCTTATCGTGTAACTAAGAGTCAAACAAGGGAAGTCTCTATTATTTTAGAGAGAAAAAACTCTAGCTTTAATTTGCTAAAATTCAGGGCCTGAAGATTTTAAGGATTTGAGTTTAGATCACACTACTAGAAAAGTGTCACAAACAGTTACAAATGAAAAATAAATAATTAACTGATAGAAAATTTCGAAAATTATATAAGAAACGTGATTTAGAAAATAACATCATGGAAAATAAATAATTACCTGATAGAAAATTTCGAAAATTATATAAGAAACGTGATTTAGAAAATAACATCATGGAAAATAAATAATTACCTGATAGAAAATTATGAAAATTAAGAAACTTAATTTACTGTTATTCATAAATGCATCCCAAATGGTATAAATGGCATGCGTCGCAAGATTGTAAAAATACTAACAAAGACGTCGTAAATTGAAACAGTTTATAAACAATTAAAAATTGTAAAGTAAATATATAATAACAATAATATTTAAGGGTATGTGTAGTAAATGTGTAGCAAAAAATTCATCGCCGGTTTGCTACATATTTGTAGCGTATACGTGCATAACCGGCCGATCGATCATCTAGTTTTCTAGTAGTGAGAGGTGAGTATAAATAATCTCTATTACATCTTTAATATATGTGTATCAGTGTATATATGTAGCGCTATAAGTTTATATACATAGGTCCAACTAGATTCATATATTACATAAACTTAATTGAGATACAAATTATTTATTAAAACTAGAGTTTATATATATATCGACATATATAGTTAAACATGAATATATAGGTACTGCATACTTATTTAATAACTCAAGATTTTTCAAATATATATTTAGGTGAGTTGTAACATTTTATCACCTCTAAACTATAACATTTATGTGAACTATTCTTTTTCTTTCTTTTTTAAAGCAAAAATAAATAATTTTATTCAAATAAGCTAGCGGAAAATTGTTGAGCGGTTCTGACACCCTTAAAACAATATCCACACCAAATTAAGTGTGTAAGGCTGTCGCACATGCGACAAAAACTATGTAATATATGAAAAAAAACGTTTATAAAAATTAGCTTGTTTGTTTGTGATGGTGTACATGCAAAAAAGAATCATGACATGATTTGTGATAATAACATGCGATATAGAGAAATGGTAACATACGTGCATATATGATACACACGTGTGTAGCAATTAAGTGAGGTTCGTCAGATATTGTATATTCCAACTTATCTTCATGAGTCATGACTTCAATTCGTTTAGCGTTATCAAATTACTTGATATATACGAATAAGTGCACTACACCAAGTGTCATATATTGACAGAATTATGTGACACGTTGAGTAGGCAATTAATATTACATCGATCTAAATAGTTTGTGATCCTTTTGAAAAAATATAGTTTTATTTAGTATATAAGTTTAACTTTTTATTTCTACACGTTTCAACTTTAAAAGTTGGTATTTGATATGATCTACATTTTTCTTTGTTTTTGTTTTTCTAATAATAATTTTATTGAAAACCCAATTAGATATATCTAAAAGTAAGTTTTTCTTTTTAATATTGTGAGATCAAATAATATTTTACTTTTAGTTGACTAAAAAAATAAAAGATTAATTTGTATATAATTAATTTATACTACATATATATTACTTATCATATATCATATATAAGTCGATAACAAGCCTAAGGTACAATTTATCAAAGCTAATGGTATTGTAATATTAAAATTGTTTTTTAATAATTTGTTTTTTGTCACTTTTAAAATATAATGTTTTACAAAATAATAAACACCATTGATATAGATTCAATTTAAGACGAATCCGGGTCAATTTTTCCTTAGGTACATAACGTTTTTCTAATGTCTAGGTATACTGTTGCTACGTGATTATTTCTATGTGCGTTTTCAATTATATTTATTTAAAACTAAAGCCCTGTGATAGGTTAAAACAACAAGGTATATATAAAATATTTTTAAATTTTTTTTACAATAACGTAACTAATTTAAAAGTTTTAGATGTACTGTTGTGGGTATTTATTTGTAATTATGTTTCCATATAATTTTTTTTTACAATAACGTGAATTTGTATATATCATACATGCACACGTTCTTTATGGCATGTTCATGAAGTGCAAATTTTGGTAAATATTGCATGTAGAGCTTAACCCTGAATTTATATGTTTTTTTCATTTTTAATTAACATTATATCGTAATTTATAACATTATCAAAGTACTTGCGTAGTTTTTTATTAGTATGAAAAGGTAAGAGAATATAAAGGACAGTATATAAATTAATATATTTTAAAAACCATGAAATTATTAATAAATTAAATAAGTTATACCAAGGACACACAAAACAATTGATAATGCAGTTAAACAGAGGCACTAAGACAAGTTATAGTTTAACAAAACAGACAACTTAAAGTAGCAACAAAAAAGTTAAATTTATGTGAATGATTGGATGTTCTGATAAAGAAAAGGAATAGAATTAGATACCCTTAACCTATGACAATTTTCTTTTTTAACTAACTAGGAATTGAAGGTCACGCGTTGCGGTGGTGAATTTGTATGTATGCATCGTTATTACTATTTTTGTATTTTTGTTAAGATAGGTCAGTAGTTAGTATCATCAAATTAGTAATTATTCATCAATAGTAAAGTTTGAATCTTACACCTTTAATTAAAAGAGACAAAGACTCATGTCCACTATCTGACAACTAGACCAAAAAATCATAGTTTATACTACTATTAAACATGTAATTAGATTTTGCCTTATTTTGTCATTATAACTATGTAAAGTTAGAATAGCAATAACAATAACAAGAGATATAGATGATAAATTACAGACTTGAAGATTCGAACAAAGTCAAATTTGAATAACATATAGTCGGGTTTCAAATATATAAAGTGCATCCCTAACCGAAATGAACAATTCATATTTGAATCAAACACGAACCTACGAATTTCAAACTAGCCATTATATTTGGAACTTTATTAAACATTATACATAAAAATTTATGAAGGATGCTATCTCCAAGGATTTAGAGCTTTTTTTGGATGTTGGGGAAGTTCTTAAGGCAGGTGATAAATGGTTGTGTGGAAGGTGCATGGTAGTGCATGCACTCAGTAGGGGGTGCAAGCATGATGATGAGGTCGTGTCGTTTGACATGTTCTCGGGGGATGTTGAAGATTTTATTGTTGGGATCCGAAAACCATGTCAAGTGGTGGTTGACACAAACCCACGTCACCCAGCAGGGCTCGGGGGTGATGTTAACCTCCTCGAGTGTGTTTTTTCACTTCCAATTCAGACTGTTAAAAGCATTCCCCACAGTTGTCGGCTGTTGTTTGCTCAGGTTTTAACAGGTGCTTTGCGTAAAGTGGTGGGGTCGCCAGGATCCGTTGAAAATTGGGTTCAATTGCTTTTGCTACCACGTTGCACCTTACGGGTGGTCAGACATCCACTAGACAAGAGCGAAGATCAAGGAACAGGAAATCTTTGCAGTGTAGTAACATCTTGCACGCGCTAACAGTTTGGAAAAATGGGTCCGGGTTTGATGCTTTGGTCTTGTCCCTGTTGGATAGCGTGGGAGAGGCTGGTGCTATTAGGGGAGAATGCATGAGAGAGGAAGACAAGGAAAGGGACCCTAATGTTAAGCAATGTCTTCGGAAAGTCAGAGATGGGCATTTCACGGCTGCGATTAAGGTCCTATGCTCTAGTGGAGTTGCCCCTTTTGGTGAGTCGACCTTGAAAGCTCTTATTGATAAACACCCAGTGGTGCCACCCCCGTCCTTGCCTTCAAACCTTTAGCCCAACCCACTCTTGTTGTTGATGAGGAGTGTGTGTTCAAATGTATCCGATCCTTCCCCAAAGGGACGTCATGTGGTAGGGACGGGATGCGGACCCAACACTTGTTAGATGCTATTGGTGGCGAGGGCTCGGTGACTTCCTCAGGTTTGCTTACGAGTATTACTGAAGTTGTTAACTTATTTTCTTGAGGGATCTTGCCCTAAAGTGCTTGCTGAGTTTGTTGCGTCGGCCCCCCTCACCCCTTATTGAAGCCTGATAAAGGAATTCGGCCTATTGCTGTGGGGTGTATTTGGCGAAGGTTGGTTTCTAAGGTGGTGATGAAGAAGGTCGGGAAAGACATGGCCCAGTACTTGGGGGACTTTCAATTTGGGGTAGGGATGCCTAATGGTGCAGAGGCGGTGCTTCACAGTGCAAACAGGTTTCTCAACTCTTTTCATGAAGACGGCTCCTTGGCTTTGCTTACTGTGGATTTCTCTAATGCTTTTAACACGGTCGACCGCACAACCTTCCTTCAAGAGGTTCATTAGCATTGCCCGTCAATCTATCGGTGGGTCCAATTTCTTTATGCTCAGCCTGCTAAGTTGTATGTTGGTAATGATTATATTAGGGCTACTACCGGAGTACAACAAGGAGATCCCTTAGGGCCCCTTCTCTTTGCCCTTGCCTTACACCCCCTTATTCTTCGAGTCCAGAACCGTTGTAACCTTTTGTTTCATGCTTGGTATTTGGATGATGGAACGATTATCGGCAACGCGTCTGAGGTTGCTAAGGCCTTAGACATCATCAACGTGGAGGGGCCATCTCTAGGGCTTTATCTCAACATTAAGAAAACAGAGGTTTTTTGGCCGACATGCGATGGGCGTAAAGTTCAGGACGGACTTTTCCCGAGAGGGATTGGTAGACCAGAGAGGGGGGTTAAGCTCCTTGGTGGAGCTGTTAGCCGTGATCCTAGCTTTATTGAGGAGTTGGCTGGGCGGCGGGCCTCGGGAGCGGTTGACCTCATGAAACTCTTGCCCTGCCTTAGGGATCCCCATGTGAACTACTTTTGCTAAGGTCGTGCATGGGAGTTGCTAAGTTACTTTTTGGGTTGCGCACTTTTCAACCCCATTTGATGGAGGATGCTGTATCTCGGTTCGATGATGGCCTCAGGGAGGCTATAAAAGACATAGTCGTGGGTGGTGGTCCTTTCTTTGGTGATCTCTAATGGCGTTTGGCATCTTTGCCAATGCGTCTCGGTGGTTTGGGACTCCTCTCAGCTCGAGATGTTGGGGCTTATGCTTTTGTGGCGTCTAGAGCTCAGTCTTGGGAACTACAAGATCATATCCTTCGAAACAGTGGGGTCTTCGGGCTTGACCCGGACTATCAGCAGGCGCTCAAACGCTTATATGTCTTTCTTCCAGACTTGGATATTGGCAGTTTCTCTAATAAGGACACCGCCCCCTCGAAGCCACAAACAACTTTGGCGAATGCTCTGTTTAGCAAAATCGCTCAAAGCCTGGGAGAAGTTTTTCTTTGTCATCCCGCCAAAAGGCGGTGTTTGAGTGCCTGAAGGGCCCCCATGCTCAGGACTTTTTGACCGTTATCCCGATTGAAGGGTTGGGACAGTGCATGTCTCAAGTAGAATATAAAGCAATTCTCAAATACCGGTTGATGATCCCTATGTACCCGGAAGATGAAACATGTCCGATATGTCGTAAAGCTTGTATGGATAAATATGGGGAGCACGCAGTTCATTGTAAAGAGCTCCCTGGGTTCAAATATCGGCATGACTGAGTACGGGATGTTTTGAGGGACATCCTAAGAAGAGCTGGGATTTCTGCTAAGAAAGAAGCCCCTGTGAATTTCCTCACGGACCCTATGGAAGGGAGGTCTACTTTGCGACCAGCGGATCTGCTCGTCTTTGGCTGGGCTGGGGGCAAACATGCTTGTGTGGATCTCACAGGGGTTTCCCCTTTGGTTTGTTTACGGGAAAACGGTTTTGTAGCTGGTCAAGCAGCAAGAAAGGCAGAATCAAAGAAAGTGGATAAACATGTTAAAGCTTGCGCAGAGAACCAGCACGTCTTTGTTCCCTTTGCCTTTGATACATTTGGCTCCCTAGCGCCAGAAGCTATCAACTTTTTGATCAGGGTCCAACGGGTCATAGACAACCATTGCTCAACCCCGGGGAGGCAAGGATTTGTTTTTGGAAGGTTAGGATTTGCAATTCAGAAAGGGGTGGCGGCGCATGCCCGTCTACCTTCTATTTTGATGTAACTTGACAAATATATTTTTAAACTATATTAATATTAAATATTAGCAGCAATAACGTCCTAGAAGTGTACTTATTTATCGTCGTTATTCCATTTATAGGACATATGCTTGTTTCCAATTCTGATATAAATATAAGTTACTAATTTATAATTATAATATACGATAGTTATCCAATTGCTCGACTTCATAAGCATTATGTTTGGATAATTCAAATCGAAATGTTTTTATTATTCAAAAATTCGGTAGTGAAAACGAAATAATCAATTCTGTTTTCTTAGTGTTGTTTTCGGCATGAGATTTTCTTTAAATTATTTAAAACTCTAACTAGTTAAAATTGTTTTTTTTTATGAATTTTGTTTTTTAATTATATTTTACATACGTATTAGTTATGTGATTATAATAAGTTTTAAACCAATTTCCTCATTATTTTTAATGGTAACTTTTCATACGTAATATTTTTATAAAAAATTATACTATAAAAATGAACATTTTATTCTCACAATTAATCTTTAATTGAGGTATTTTATAGTTTTTGTTAATTTAAATTTACATGTTCTGTTTTTTTGTCACATCACGTGAGCATCCTAGCTTCTACGTTAATAAGAGGCAGCATCCCAAATACAAAAATATAAACACTCTTAAACACATTTACATATTTCCGCCTATTCTATAAAAACGTTAATTTGCTTTCTATTCCTACATCATTCAAAAAAACCTTTTTTACATTTCTATATTAGTACCACTTTACACATTATTTTTCTATAACTTAATTATTTTTTATATACATCGGAAAGGGATTGCAAAATAATGTCATGCATTTATTTATATGTGTTTATAGTTGTTGGAGTTAAATATAAATTATAAAAAATAAAACTCATCCCCCATCCCAACCTCGTCTGTATAATTGAATTCCCCAAAAACTATAAACATGTATAATTACGTCATGTAAAGTCATGTCACGTCACTATTTCAATAGACTAAATTAAGAACTTCAATATATTAGTGCATTTTCATATAGACAGCTGTAATGTAAATGCTAGTAACTTATTGAACTTAGCTATATAATTTTGTAAATCACAACTTTAAATGTAGTGTTATTCTAAAATATAGGAAAAAGGTTAGACAATTGGTTTAATGAAATTAAAATAACAAATATAACATACACAAACATGTTTAAAGTCTTGATGGATATGTAAACACTTCTCAAATATATTTTTATAAATTTGATGACGAGACAAATTAAATCACTTACAACATTTCAACCTCTCATTCGTAGTGTATAACTCATGAACATCGATAAACTATAGAAGAACAATTTTGATTGAGTTAGTAAATTACTTTAGTACTTCAATCACATAACAGAATTGAGACTTATATTTGACCAACAATAATGTTTTAGATGGAATGATCTTACACGGATTTGAATGCAGGTAAGGGTAAACTTAGAACTTTGAAGACTTATTCGACTAAAACTAAGAAGAAATAAATAAAGAAAAAGAAACCACAATTACATATATAAACAGGAATACGTTCAATATATAACCAAATTTACACACCCAACAAAAATACAAATAAGCATTCTTTAATGTTACTTTAATTGTAATCAAGACAACTAAATAAGCATATTTAGGTGTGTTTTAAACGTGCATGTGACCTAGAACCGAACAACAAATAATAATATTATAACAAAGTTGGTACAATTTATTTTCTAAAATTTTTATTTTATATAATTACTAACGACTTATATTTAAATATTTGTAAATGAATCAAGATGCATGTGATTAGATCAAGTTGAGGATCCGCACAACGAAGCATAGACATGTTGGTACATAGGGGTTATGTTCCAAAGTGATGCGGCTAAAGTCTTTAATTTTTTTTTTGAAGGGTCAAATTTTATTAATATTATATATATTTTTAGTGGTAATTCTTTATAGGACATAAAAAATAAAATAGACATTATGAAGTACATTAGAGCAAAGAATGAATACAAATGATAACATAAAGAAATCTAAGCACTTATAGAACTTTGGACTTGGTACTAGAAGAAGTCTGAACACTTGATCCTGAATGCAACTAAACGAGTGTGACTATATGACACACCGGTTCAGTTTTCAAGCGCATCAAGCCAGCGTGCGATTGAAAAAGTAAATGTATTTTGTAAGACATGTATTACTCATAGAAATTAAACTATATGATGAATGGTCCATAGTCTTTCTTACACTTTTCAAATTTTCACTTTTTAGACACATGTATATATATAATATATTAACATCATCAACTATAAACTAAGTATAGACTATGGAAATTGAGGTCTTGGATCAGACCCTAATCCACTAAATTACCTTGTCCTAAATCCATTTGCATCATATCTCTTTTAAAATTCTTTAATCTTAACCGTTCATTTCTTAAATCAGTGTTCATATCACATCTTAAACTTCCCACAATAAAATATCTTCGTATTTAACACATTTAATATATGGCAAAAGCCCATATTTTCTTAAAACGGTTTCTTTTTTAGCCCATAATCTATTACGGCCCAGTGAGATATTATCCCGGTTCCCGGCCCATTACATAATTCTCCTCAAAACTGCAATTCTCATGATAAAGAGATTCAACGAAAGAAAAGAGATTTAATTGCTTTTTGTCATCGGTGGCGAGCTTGAACCAAACTGTATGGAAGGTGGATGTGAAAGTAAACTATTTTAGTGGTGATAAATTCTATATTTATTAAAAAAGTTCCACCACCGGAACGAATACTCTTGTTTTCAAGTGTATATTTTTTTCGTTTTTATTTTCACGTGTCTTTATATATGTATAGTCTTTATGTTTTTACATCTTAACAATGTTTTCAGAACGGATCGGACGTCGAACCGGACGCCTTACTGGTTTGGTGGTCGGACCGGTCGGACCGGTCGGACCGGTTGGACCGGATTTAACTATATTTTAATTATATTTATATATGTAATTAAATTTAAGTAATTTATATATGATTTACACATATATTTTATATTTATATATAAAACTTAACTTATTTTATATCCGACGTACTAATTTATGGTTTAACACCCCGTTTTTACCCACTAAAATCAAAAAAAAAATTTTGAAAACCGGTCCGAACCGGCCCGGTTAGCCGGTCCAACCGCCGGTTCGGGTACGACGGCCGGTTCAACCTACCAAAAACAAACCCCCAGACCGGACCGGACCAGGCACCGATTCCCGGTCGGACCGGCCGGTCCGATCCGGTCTCAACAACAATGCATCTTAAAATGTTTTTTATTATGTATGAACATAAAATGGATTAGTAATATATGTTTATGTATTTTGTAAATATAAAAGAATAATTTTATCAGACATTCTTAACTAGCGGTATGCAACTTTACCCAAAAGAATACTTTTATGATATTCGTAAGATAGTCTCTTGTGAGTTGTGAAACAATTGTACATCCAGATGTTTTGCAACACGTGATGGCTGCAAAGTGTTTTACAACACGTAATGAGGTAGCCAGACAATAAGCTACCTCAATTAATATATAGATGTGAGCTTATGAGAAATCATGGGTGTGTTGTATTTTATAACAGACGGGTGTTTTGGTTTCATGTTTGATTTTATTTTGACAACATTAGTTTTTTAGTTCTTTTATCACAACTGACATGATACGTGACCTTACGGCTCTCCAACTCATTGTCTCTACCGCCACTGGCGTCAATCACATCGACATGGCTAAATGTTGTCGGGGGACTGAAGTCACCAACGCTGGAGATGTGTACTCTGATGATGTGGCTGACGGCGCCGTAGGATTGTTGATCAACATCATGAGGAGAATTACAAGCGGTGATAGGTTTGTTAGTGGTGGGCGTTGGCCGATGCCAAGGGAGCATCCTCTAGGTTCTAAGGTAAGTAACCAAACAACTAAGCATAAAATCTTGTAGGAAATTAATATATTATTTATATAAATATATAAATAAATAAAGGATTAATTTCGCATATATACCCTATAAACTTGAAAAAAAATCATATATATCAAATAAAACTTAAAATATCATATATACCCAATTTAAATGATTTTTTTCTATATGACTATTTTACCCTTATCAATTATATTAGTTTTTATACCTAATTATTCAACATCCCTATCCATCATTACCTCTGCAGTCGGCAGCCCTATTTTGTTCATGTATGGTGGTCGATTTTAAGGTTTGTATATTATTCATCTAATTTTCCCATTAATCTATTATTGAATGTGTTATACGTAGCATTCACTTGTTCACAATGACTTGAAGTGTCACCATTTTAGTTATATTGGATGATGTGAATTTATTGAATTCTTTTACCAAATCATGATTTTACGATGATGATATAGCAGCAGATGTATGGGTTCCACCATATATATTTTTTGTTTTATGGTGAACCAAGAGGCAAATTAAATGTTTATAAAAATTCACTTATCAAGGTTCTTTTAAATATTTGTTGTAAAAGATATTTGGTTCATCGATATATGACCTATGCATTATATAAAGAATGGTCATTTATTACAGAAAGTGAAAATAAATCCTTTTAACGAAATTGGTAAATTCAATATTTTGAGAAAACTAAGGTTTATTGGATAATATATAATGTTGAAACTAAATGGGTAAATATGATATTTTAACTTTTAAAGTATATAAGGGTAATTAGTCACTTCTTAAATTGATTTTAATAAAATGGGTAAATCTGATATTTTCACTAGTTTATAAGGACATATATGATATTTTAAATTTTGAATGGACATATAGGATATTTTTCAAATTTATAGGGGTATATATGAAATTGCCCCATAAATAAAATAAAAGAGAAAGGGAGGGGGTAGTAGTTACAATTTAGAAACAAAATATTATAAAATAGAATAGGTTATTAATCAGAACACCAAAATACTTGTTCTTTCGACGAATAGCGATATGTAATTTAGTAATACTTTTTTTGAAGATCTACGAATTCTATAACCTAAAAAGGGTTGTGATTTATTTCACATTTGAAACAATGTAATCTATGGATTATCATAGCATTCATATCATGTTCCATGTCATGATATCTATAATCTATAATTATCTAAAAATCAACTCCCTCCTAAATTTATTTCATGTTTTCTAAAAACCTCTCACATTTATTTATGAATCCAGTCCGACCAATAAATCTGTAAAATCACCAGTTCATTGTCAGGTTCAATTATGATAACATTAGTTTCATTGGCTTAAAATTAGCCATTTCAACCAAATTGTTTGGAGATAAATTAATTCCACTACATTGTACCGTACGGTTGATCATCAAGGCTTTTAACTTTAATTTATATTAGGTCATGTATAGTGATTTTAACTAATTCTTTAGTTAAAATGTTACATATGTGCCACGTAGACGAAAACAAATTCACTAAAGCCCGCTTAAATTAAGCGTAATGGATTTTAACTAATTTTAATATTAATTAATTATTTTTTATTTAGTATTATATTATATTTTAATTAAGATGGATAGATAGATTTTAACAATATTTACGTTCCATTTAAAAAAAGCTAAAATGCAAATTAAAAAAGAAAATTGTAGTCATATAAACATACTAGATATTTTATAGTTTGAGAAAACATTCTAGAACCTCTCCAGATCTAGAAGAAAAGAAAGCTCCACAAGTATGAGCTGCCGGAGATTCCATATCCAAAAACTGGTTCGGAGGACGCACCTCCGGCGATGACATCGACGTTCAGATAAGATTGTGCCTGCAGTTGTGCGCTTTATAAATCGGGGAAGAATCATTGCTCTCACGCTATTCCTCTCAAAGTTCATATCCGATGAATCGATTATGGAACGAAGGTTATTTTGTGGCGATGATGACAGCCGCGTGCACCAGATTATCACCTTAAATACCTTTCAACTTTCAACACTCAACACATAATCCGACATTCGAAATTTTTTCATCATAAGGTATTTGAGCTTTCATTCATCCAACACTCGAGATTTTTCAGCCTTCGTCATTCCAAAAACACGTTAATTCGAAAACAATGTCGGGTTCGGGAGATCATTATCAAAAGCCGAAGCTTCCAGATTTGAACGAGGTGCCACATATCAAAGATTCGAACCAGGTTGAACTATTATATATTTTATTATAACTTATTATTTGAAATATTTAACCATTATCTTTTTTAGGAATATTACGTATACGGGAGTCACCCTCCGTAAGGGGAGGAGGAAACCAACCCGTCGAACACATTTGCTCAAGAGGCGTACAACTCTTTATTTGGACAGACAGGTTACGGTGAATGGTACAGATATCCCCCTTGCAATTCTTACGGGCATGCCCCGAACACGTACCACTCACAAACAGAGCTGGATTACGGACATCCCCCATACCAGTCAGAACTAGAAATTACACATGTGTCGGATACTTTTAGTGGGAATGACACAGATGAGAGTAACGGTTTGGTTCACCTCAAAGAAAACCATGGGGACACCGCGGAGCATGATGAGGATGAGGATCGGATTCGAAAGGCTACGGTTTCTTATAAAACCGATAAAGTACGAATAGTTTTTATTCTTTTGTTTATTTTATTTTTTATTTGTTTTATATATTGTTTTTTATGTCTAGCTTTATCATTTTTTCAGTATTTTGATTTTCGTGAGGACTTGGAGAGCTGGGCTAAAATGAGAGGACGCGAGCATGGGTGCGTCATTGTGGTGGGTCGGTCACGAAAAAAGGATGTGGAACTATTATGCAATCGTAGTGGTGAACATAAATTCACTGGCACAAGTAGACATACTGGGAGCATAAAGAAGGGATGTCCATTTAAACTCGTAGGGAAGTACGTAGGAAAGAGTGACAGTTGGATGTTAGAGGTGAGAAACGAGACGCATAACCACGATCCTGTTGTGTACGAGGAGGGCCACGCGCATCTTAGGACGATGACTGCCGAAGAAATTGATCTTGTCGAGAAGTTACACAGGCAGTACGTGCGACCACGACATATCCATTCAGTCGTAAGGGAGCACTTTCCCCACAGCGTCTGTGTTGTTCAAGACATATACAATCTGACGTCGAAATTAGGGCTGAGGGAGAAAAGGCATGACACCAATGCAGGAACTTAAAAACCTGCTACAATCTAAAGAGTTCGTGTATGAAACACGAACGAATGCAACTACTAAGGACGTGGAAGATGTTTTCTTTTGTCATCCTACTTCGGGTAAAATGTGGCGCGCATTCCCGCACGTGATGTTGATAGACACGATGTACAAGACCAACATGTACAACATTCCGTTTGTTCAGGTTATTGGCGTTACGTCGACGTCGAAGTCGTTTGTATTGCGCATGCATTTATATCAAGGGAGCGGCAGGACAACTTCACATGGGTACTGGAGCGGATCAGAGATATGCTCGATGGGTGTGTGGAGCCCCGCGTTATTGTCACAGACAGGGACCTGGCCCTGATGAGCGCGTGTGACACGTGTTCCCGAGTGCTACTAAAAACCTATGCAGGTGGCACTTTAGGGAGAATATCAAAAGACGGTGGAATATGATATTCAAAACCGGCATGTGAAAGGATTTTCCATACTGATGGAAGACCTTGTGTTCGTCTCCCCCAGAGGCATTGTACGATTACAATTGCAGGAAGATGGAAGAAAAGTTAACTGAATATGGTAAATGTGGTAAGAATTTCATAGTTATTTTTACTTTAATAACTTATTTGTTCATTTTATAAATTTTGTTATTTCTTTCAGAGGTATTGGAATATATTTAGAATAATTGGTTGGTGCCGTACAAAGAGAAAATTATTACTTGTTGGATGTACGACCGCCTTAACTTTGGTGAGTTTACAACTAATAGGGTTGAGGGCCAACATGCCAACTTCAAGAGTTACCTCGCAGGGACCAATAATACGTTACACACACTTGTCGGATATGTTTGTGACCTCGTGCGCGGCCAGAAGATTGAAATTTGTAAAACATTCGAGGTGTCCCGTGTGAAAATTAAAAAAGACCATCGACTGTCATTGTTCTCAAAGTTGCATTATAAAGTATCCATTTTTTGCCTTAGCCTCCTTGAATCAGAGTTGACGAAAATGGAAATGATTCAGGAGTCTGGGGGTTCATGTGGACACCAGTTGTTCACGTCCATGGGCTTGCCATGTGCTTGTCGTTTGGAGATATACATCCGAGAAGGTTATATTTTTCTTAATATATTTTTTTACTGTTGTCACACGATTGCATATTTTTCACTAATAATTTAACCTTTAAATCCAGTCACAAGTATTCCACTCGATGCGGTAGATCCACACTGGAGGAAGCTTGATTTCGAGCCAGCGTACGTCGCGCCGCCTGAACCCGACTACGATGTGAAATTTGATGACTTGAAACAAAAGGTTATGTCGTCTCCCAAACCTCAAGTAAAGAAAAAATTGTTTAAAAAAGTATTTGACTCTTTGTTTAAGAGCAAGTCAAAACTTAAAGAACCTGAGGTGCGTCATGACCGACGTGGTCGTCCAAATATTAAGGAGCAACAAAGAAGAGCGGACTCCAATACATCACAGTATGAGGCTGCTAGACACAGCTCCTATACTTCCTCACAACAAACTATGCCTGACCCGGCGAGGCATAGCTCATATACCCCTCAGTTTAAAATGCCCAACGACCGTTCTAATCAGGCAAAGGCTGCTTCAAAGTACCGATTACGGGAGCTGCCCTAGGGTTTCCTTTAATATTGAAACCAAAGGACGTGATAAAAGTTATGAAGTTTAAGGATCAGCTGCCCCAATGGATTCACCGGTACGTTTCGACTATAAAAGATATGCGGCCTGATGGTAACTGTGGTTTTCGGGCGATCGCGGTGGCTTTAGGGAAAAAGCAAAATGAATGGGAATGGGTTAGGTGTCAAATGTTGTCGGAGATGGACAGAAACATGTGGTATTAGCGGAGCAATTTGAACCGCGAGTTGTCTGGCTATTATGATTCTGTTCGTAATAGCTAAATTGGTTTGGCACGACTCAACCCGCACCCGATACCCATTGGCTAACTTTTCCGGCCCATGGACTCGTAATTGCGGAAACATTCACTTGTATTGTGCATCTTATTTCTTCATTTGGC